>OY744522.1:153630487-153757987 GCA_963556195.1 Sepiola atlantica | reverse complement strand
TTTCCTCATCGCACCACATGCTCCAGATCAGGAGAGAGACAACCAACAAGATCTTGATCACCAATGCTCTTCGAAATGCTGCCATAGGCAGTTGTGTCGTCTGCATAGATGTCAACAAATAATCTCAGAATATGATTTGTAAGATCATTAATGAAAATCAGGAAGAAAGTTGGGCTCAGAACAGATCCTTGAGGTATGCCGGCATTGATACTATGTGCTTCAGACTTCTGTCTTTTATAGACCTTTTAGAGAGAAAGGATTTGATGGTTGAGAATACATTGTCAGATATTCCATAACTAGCAAGTTTGTGAAACAATCCTTTGTGCCAAACCCTATCAAAGGCCTTTGATATATCAAGAGCTGTTGTTCTAGAATCAACACTCTTATGAAGAGATTCACTGATCTTGTGTGATATTACAGTCAGCATGTCAGCAGTTGATCTTGTAGGACAAAATCCATATTGTTTATCACTAAATATATTGCTTTTGCTGAGATGATTGATGATCTATTACAAATTCAAACAAGTTACTTATGACACACAAGGGACTGATCAGTCTGTACCGAGATAAAAACTTATCAGACTGGGCAGACTAATGAAATTTTACAAGGAAATGGAAAGCATTTCTACTTTTAAGCAATGATTGAACAGCTTTGTAAGAGTAGGCGCAAGTTCCGGCAACATATTCTTAATGACAATGATTGTTTGGTCTTAGTTGAAATATTTTAGAGGGTATAAAACTCGCAATACCAGCAATTAACCAATTAAATACATTGAAGGCATTACAGGACACATTCTTTCTGAAAATAAAATGCAGAGGAATTTCAGAGATGAAAGATTTAAATCTATCCCAATCAGCCCTTGAGTATCGATACACTCTGAAGTATCCTTGAACTTATAGTTGATCTTAAAAATATCAAAGGAGGTAGAACAGTAGATCTGCACTGCTGAGGACAAATAGTCAGGACAAAATGAAGAAGGCTTGCAAAATGTCCATCAGCATCAGGTATGTTAGTGGGTTTATCATACCAAATCTGAGTTAGTCAACGTTTGTTGTCCCTAAGGTGTTTTTTAATATATTTTAATCCCACAAAATACACGCAAAAATATTCCTTATATTTGGAATTGAATTATGTTTGCTCAAATTTACTGCATTTTGCAATTAACTCACCCAGTGACTCATCTCTTACTAAATTTATGTTTCTCCCAGTATGTTGTTCGATCCCCTCCCGTTTTTATTTTATATGGTGTCTATCACTCACGTTTCCGTCTTTCTTTCTTTTTATTAATACTCACCGTTAATAAAACTAACTATTAAACTCAAGATTTGAATAGTTCATTATAAACAAAAGGAAATATCACCACACGTAGTAATACTATTTAATCTGTAGTTAGAGAGAGAGAGAGAGAGATAGAGAGAGAGAGAGAGGAAGGAGGGGATATAGCGAGCAGAAAGAAACTATTTTTGGATTTTGTCTTTTGATTTTAAAAAATTTAACTGACTTTGCAAACTCACTTTTCCCTAATCAAAAGAATCTAACCTGAACTCAATAGGTGACCTGAATTTAAAATCGTCAACGACTTTCCTGGAACAATGCGAAAAACGTTCTCTGTGTGTTTCTCCGACGTCTTTTTAAAAATTCTCTTCTTTCTGCAGCTTTTTTGTTCGTTTGCTTTTGACACCTGAGAATGATTTCTTTTGCAATAGTAGTATCGTGATATCCGTTTGGGGATAAGGTTTTCGGCTCGGCGTGCATCCTGAGACGTTTCTTTGATGTCTCAGTATCGGTATCAGTGTCGGTATCAGTTTTCACTGTGAGGTGTGAAAATGATTTGCGTTTGATGAGTCCAAGTTTAGGAACAAGGAACTCACCCCAGAGGGCTGAGGTGGGGGTAAATTTTGATCTCCAGGGTCATGCCAACTGGTCGGAATTCATGTGCAGCAACAACACTGCAGCCGAATCATTGACAGTGTCTATCATATCCAATATAGACGAGGCCTACTGCACGATGTTGACCACTGCTGCCAAGAAACACGTCCCACGGGGAGTCCGAAAGAACTATGATCCCTGCTGGGACGAAGAGTGCGAGGAACTCCTGCATGCCCACAACGAGGCCAAAACCAAAGCCAAGAGGGCCAGAGCTGCCACAGACCTCATGACCCACCTCAACAACAATCAGAGAGAGAGAGATGGACCAAGACCATCGAATCAATCGACTTCCCCCACTCCAGCCGTCAAGCATGGCAGACCATCAACAAGCTGACAGGCCAGGCAACAAAATCAAAACCGTGCCCCATCACTGCCGACGCTGCTGAGTACTGCTCCCCAGCTTAGTGCAGGAGCTCCCACACCAGGAAGCTGGACATAATGCTCAATACCGCCTTATGCACAGTCTCTGGCTGCCTGAGCGCCATGACGATCAACCAACTACTGATACTCGCCGGCATTGCACCACCAACCCTACACCGTGAAGCAGCTGTCCTTGCACTGTCACGAAAAGCCACCATCGATGAGGACCACTTTCTCCACAAGCTCATCACAGACCCCTCCATGAGCTTGCCTGAAGTCATGATGCCTGTTCGTGGAACATGCCACCAAGCTCCTGTTTTCAACACCCGGTTATGTCACAAAACGAATCTGGCTCAAACGTCGCTGGACAAAGAAATGGCAGGCAGCAGATCAATCAAGGCAGCACAGATTTATGGAGGAGCCCGATGAACTACCAGGCATGGACCTCCCTTGCTGGCAGTGGACAATGCTCAACCGCCTCAGGACCTGTGTCGACCATTTTGCCTCGACCATGAAAGGATGGGGACTGTGGTCCCCCTGAACAGACAGTCGACCACATTATCGAGTCATGTCTAAAACACCGACCACCCAACGGTGAAACTTTAGCATGTCTTCTCTCAACCAAGTTGGTGATCTGACAACGGGATGCTGAAGCAAACGAAAGAAAAAGAAGATCTTAACATCTTGAATTTGTTTCATTCCTAAGAACCATAAAAGTTTCGTCCAAAATGTATGCAAAAATCCAACGAAATATGCAAGATATTCAAATAGTATATTGTAAATAAATTATCCGTTTGAACCCACCGCCCCCCCCCCCCCCAAAAAAAACATGACTGTTTCAATTTATTACAAATTCTTACTATATTGTAAATAAACTGTTCGTTTTGAAAAAAAACACACACATTTTAATTTATTTCAATAGTTCAATAGTTTAATAAAATTAATAAATTATTTTGAATTATTGATTTTGTTTTACTCTACTGAATTCGTAACCTTTCATGTTTGATTTACTTTACATGTTTGATTTACTTTTAAGTTAAAAACTCAAGAAACATCATTTATTTTTTTTCGGAATAGAGAGCAACTCTTATCAAATTATTCAGCTAAAACTAATGATAATGAAATGTTCATATAAAGAATAAAACTGCCTAAAAATAGGGATTTGTCTTCTTGTTGTGTTTACAAACCAATAGATATTTCCATGCAGTATAACTGATACTAGCCTTTTCATTCGATGTAGACCGGAAAGAATGAACTTATTCAAAGAATTAATATTAAATCAGACAAATTATTTTTCAAAGAAAAATTTTCATGTGTTAAAAATTCAAAGATTTATGACAACACCATTTTATTATTAAGTATTAATTTAATGTTTGTTGTCTAGCCTACGCAAATTCCACAAAATAAAAGTGGAAATATGTTGAGAGTGTCAAATGCAAAGTTTAGGCATTCAATTCATTTACTTTGCATTGGACACTCTCAACATACTCCCACTTTTAACATTATTTCTCTAATAATTTTTACCTTTTTATTCTTTTAAAACTTTGACCCGGGTAATCTTCTTGCCAGCTTATCCACATGTATTCCTCTGATGATAAGAATTCAATTCTTTGAAAAGTCATGGTTTTAGGAAAAATAAATCCCTTATTTACAACTTTTATTCTCATCCTTTAACTTGCCTATATATATATATATATATATATATATATATATATATATATATATATAATGTCTATGTATATATATGTATATGTATATGTATGTATATGTATATGTATATATATGTATATATATATGTATATGTATATATATGTATATGTATATATATGTATATGTATATGTATGTATATGTATATGTATATATATACATATGTATATATATATATATGTATATGTATATATATATATATATATATTCGATCAAGTTCAAATATAATAAGATGAACATAAAACAAATATTTTCAAAAGTGTTCAATAACAAGTAGAGCATTTTCACTTTTTATTTTTATTCAGTCTTTGATAAGATGTGCTAGCATCGAAACGTTGGTAAAACTGTAATATTATTTATGTAATTTATATATATATATATATATATATATATATATATATATATATATATATATATATATGAGGAAAAATAGAAACAATGTTTCAGACAAAATGCAAAATAAAAATGGATTTGAGGATAAGCGAATCAACAAACTAACAAAAATATAAACTCAAACACATATAAAACTCTACCAAGATATTTCAGTTGCTAGAAAGCAACCATCCTCGGTTGGAAATCAGAACTTTAATGAACAGAAATTCAAATTGTATATATATTTATTTGATCAAGTTCAAATATGTTAATAAAGTGAAAATAAAACCAATTTTTTCAAGAGTGCTCAATACCAAGTAGAGCATTTATAAAATTACATAAACAATATACGTCAATCAACCAACGTTTCAATGCATGCTACCGCATCTTTTCAAAGGCAAAACGAAAATAAATTCAAAATCAAAAGTGAAAAATTCGGAGCCTCACATTGGAAAACGTCAAACTGAAGCCAGATTTTAAGAGGAAAAGAGAGGGTATAGAAGTATGCTGGGATGGGGAGGCCGATCAGATTCCATTTTTGTTAATTATAGGTCAGCTCGCCCATTAAGTTTGCACTTGGTCACTGAGTCCATACCTGACAGGCCGGACAGGCATATGGGATGGGGGGGGGCAAAATCAGCAGGTCAACTACACATCAGTGACAGGGTTATTAACTAAGACCAAAAGATACCTATATTTTATTGAAGGACCACAAACCGGACCTCCAAAATAAGCTAGTGACCAGATTGATAAAATCAACTAGACCCGAAATCGGGGAAATCAGCAAAACCATTCCCGAAAAGATAAACAAAACCATAAAAAATAAGCTACACCTTAACCAATGGATCAACACCACAAGTACCCTTGATTGATTCAATGAAATAGAAGATAAGAACAACTGTACCTTCATCCAATATGACATCATGGATTATTACCCTTCTATAACAAAGGATTTATTCTACAAGGCATTAAACTTTTAAACTTCTCAAATATGCACACGGATATTACTGAGGACGAAATAGACATTATACACAAGTGCCGGAAGACTTTACTGATGTATGATGAAGAACAATGGATGAAAACTGAATCTACAGACTCGTTCGATGTAGCAATGGGATCACTGGACTCCGCTAAAATGTCCGAACTGGTGAGTTTGCTGATTTTACATAAACTCACAGAAACTAGTATGATTAACATTAACGATATAGAGCGTTATAGGGCTATATAGGGACGACGGGCTAGCTATAGTTAGAAATACGAATGGCTCCAAAGCTGAAAGAATTAAAAAATTTATAGACAAGGTTATAAAAAGACTTAAGGTAGAAATCGCGGCGGGGATTAAGATTACAAACGTCCTAAATGTAACATTTAACCTCAGTGAGGGGAATCATAAACCTTATATGAAAGATAATCACGACCCATTATCTGTTAACCCAAAATCTAATCACCCACCTAGCATAATAAAACACATTCCAATATCGATTAGCCACAGAATTAGTAACAACTGATATAATGAAGAAATCTTTAACAATAATAGGAATACATACAACAACGCATTAATAAATAGCAGATATACCAATACTAACAAGATAGAAAGAATAGGAGCTCAAGAAGAAGAAATTGAAATCGGAAAATAATCTGGTATAGACCCCGTTTAATCTGCTAGTTAAATTTAAAATTGGGCATTTATTCCTTAACCTATTAAATCGACATTTCCCAATAAATAACCCACTGCATAAAATATTCAACAAAAACGCAATCAAACTTAGCTATAGTTGTACAAATAACTTGGAAACAATACTTAAGAGGCATAATAGACACATATTAAAAGACAGAATAACAACTTACAAAATAATAATAACAACAAAGAATGTAGCTGCAGAGATAAGAGTAACTGCCCGTTGCAGAGAAAGTGTCTAGCTAAAATAAATGTACCTATGCATTCAAAAACTACTGGACGTGTTTTTATGAAACTTTATATATAGCCAGTAAACTTGACACTCATTAACCCTTATCTTCGAGTGGACTTTGGGCCTTGATAAGTGTTGAATATTTAGTAAAAAAAAGAAAGAAAAAAGACGTTATAGAGAGTGTAACATGACTCCAAATCGAAAACCTATCATCACTAAACCGCAGTGACTCAGAAATGCCAACAACAAATTTGTACTGTCCGAAATAAGTAATATACTACAGAAGAGATTTAAGGAAGAAACTATTTCTCCTTGGAGAGCTCTATAATCTATGAGCATTGTTGATTACAGTCAGATATACCTGCCTGAACACCTACTAAAAATAGATGATCTCGTCCACAAGGTTTTTCGCTCTTAATTTTATACCTTGTTTTTGGGATCTGAACAAATCTCCAACCAGAATGAAGGTAAATCATACACTGCTTTGAAATCTAATGGAAAATTGTATCAGTTCTGAAGAGTTCTATTTGGAGTCACAAATGACTATAGAAAATATTATTAAGCTACACTAGCTACATGCGAAGTGTATGCTTATGTGGACAACATTACTGATACTGGAAGCACTCAACAAGAACATGACAATAATTTGGAGAAATTCCGGGAGACTGCACAGCTTCACAATATTACATTTAGTGAAAAGAAATCGATCATATCTACCAATTCCATTGATTTCCATGACCCACTGAGACCGGATACAGAGAGACGGAAACCTATCAAGGAGGTTACCTAAGAATAAGACAATTTTATACCGTACCATTTGTTTATTCTTGTACTGTTCTCAGGGGATCTCAATATTTTCCAATAAGATTAAACCACTGATGGCTATAGAAAAATGTTCTCTCAACCCAGAGACAGAAAAAGCATTGAATGATTTCAATGGGGAAATGGAGAAAGGATAGCTCTATTCATGGCATGAGGGCAAATTGAATGCTCACACATCCAAGGTAATGGCTGAATCCTTAGAAAATGAGTAGTAGAATAAGGCCAAAAATGGGTAGCCAACTCCTTTCCTTTAGTAATTCCAAAAATCCTTTCCAGTCACCGACTGTCATGGCTGAAACAACCCTTCTCAAGAGTCCAATGTTCAAACTCTTCAGCCTGACATGCTCAGGCAAAATGAGTTACAAAATAAGTACATAGAAAATGTTGCAAAGTCTGCTGCAAAGAAGGTAGACTCCCTTTATCGGACTAGAAAATTTCTCATACTTGCCAGTATCTTTTATCTCTATAAAGCCACCATTGGCCCATGCATGGAGTATTTTTGCTACATCTGATAGGTTTTTTCCTTGAAATGCTTGCCTTTGGAATTCTCTTCCTGCTCCATGTTTACCTGATCGTACCAACATGCAGAAATTTAAATGTAATGGGAACAAATATCTTGCTGCCCAACTCCCCACCCAGGTTGTATCCCTATAAATCTTGCCCTTATCACAGTAGCTCTTTACGCTTCAGTAGCAGCATGCCTTGTTTGGTGTGAACACAATTTTAAATGAATTTTTCTTTTTTAATTACATTAATCCAAAACGCTATCGCCTTATAGTAGAAACTGATGCTCTCAGCATTGCTATTGCAGATACTCTGAACAAGCAGGTCACCCTATTACTTTCTTTTCTCGCACACTGTCTCCCACAGAATGCAAACATGAACAACAGGTCATCTATTATATAAAAGGAAGTGTCTGTATGTTAAAATAAAAGTAAAAAACTACTAAAGAAACACCCACAAAGTTGGTATATTCTTGATCAGTGTTGCCTGAAATGAATAACACAAAGTCAGAAAAAAAATTCTTTGAGGGTAAACTGGCCAGGATTTTGTTAGGAGGGAGGGGTAAGTTTTTCATCTTTGGTCCAATAACTAAGGAAAACAACTCTGATTTTATAATGAGTTATTTCCCTTACATCAACTCATTCCTCGGGTAATCTGTAAAAGTGTGTGTGTATGTTCAAAGAGAGGAATGGGTTCGGTGGAGAAGAGACAGCGGGTAGAGAGGGGGAAATGGGGGAGGGGAAATAAAGAGCGATAGAAGTTTTAATAGAAATATGTTACACTCTAGTTAATTATATGCTCAACTCGAAAAGACTGGACTAAAATGATTTTTTTTCGGTTTGCAGTGAAATGATTCTTTCATTTTATGCTGAGATGATTATTTTATTTTTACAAGAAAATGATTTTTTTTCCATTATATGTTAAAATGATTTTTATTCACTTTTATTCACTCCAAACAAGGCATATTACTAGTGTGACGTAAGGTGCTACTGTTATTAGGGGCCAGATTTAAGGGGGCAACCTAAGTAGGAAGTTGTGCAGCAATATATTTATTCACATGTTGGTACAGTCGCCGAAAGAGAGAGCATGGAGGGAATTCCACAGGCAAGCGGTCAGAGAATAGATTGTTCTGTGTAGTGCAGAATAGATCCATTAGCATTTATCTCCCTTTGCCGGTCCTTTTTCCTTAAGGAGTTCCTCCAGCCTCAACACCGGGCGAGAAGCCTTCAGTGCCCTGTCCCCATTCTTTTAGCGGATTTTCATCCGACCCGCATGGCGATTGTAATTTCTTTAAATATCTCTACATTTCTGTGCATCTCCAGTAAGAAATATTGCCTTTCTTTTCTCTAAGAATATAATTTTTTTTTTAACATAGTTCACCCTAAACAAGGCAAGCTGCCACTGTAGACGTAAGGGGCTACTGAGAATTAGGGTGAAAGTTTTTGGGAGGATCATCCTAAATTGGGAGCTGTGCACATTGGTTTTAAATTTCTGCATGACGGTACAGTCGGGCGGGGAAACAGAGAACAGGAAGGAAGTGCTAAAAGCCGGCAGCACGAGGAAAGAAGCTATTGGAGTAGAAGGCTCTATGGCATCTGGGAACCTTCACAGTGAATGGATGGGATTTAGCTAATTGTCATGTTGGTCGAGTGTATTTACGTCAAGGGGTCACCAGAGCAGCAAGTTCATCGGAGCACATTCCATTGAAGTACTTGTAAAACAAACACAAGTTTGCAACATTGCGGCGATGGGACAGAGCCTGAGGCTTGGTGGATATTAGATTAGAGACTCTTTTTTGGACCTTGTCTAAGAGGGAGAGACTAGTGGATGGTGCACCAACCCAGATGTGGCAACAATACTCCATGCATGGGCGGATGGTGGCTTTGTAGAGATATAGAATAATGTCAGGTGTGAGAAGTTTACTAGCACGGTAGAGGAAGCCCACTTTCTTTGCAGCAGCCTTGGCAATGTCTTAAATGTATTTGTTCCAATTCATGTTACCTGTGAATGTTAGGCCGAGGAGTTTGAACGTTGGACTCTCAGGTCAAGTGTTATTTTCCATGGTAATCGGTGGTTGAAGAGGTTTCTTGTAGGTATTGAGGGAAAGAAACTTTGTCTTAGCAGCATTAAATGTTACCATCCATTTATGACCCCATTCCACTACAGACTGGATGTCACTTTCTAAGGATTCAGCCATTGCCTCGGATATGTGCACGTCCGTTTTGCCCACATGACGAGAGTAGAGCATGGTGTCGTCAGCATATATACCCATCTCAGGCACAATGTCATCAGGGGAGGTCGTTTATGAAAATCAGGAACAATAAAGGTTCAAGGATCGATCTCTAGGGTACACTTGCATTTGGAATGCTAGCCTCAAGGACGGAGACAAAGGTGTTTTTTCGGTGGGTGTCTAGTGTAGGTTTGTTTCTTTTTCTTAGTATTGTCATTTTGGTTTAGATATAGTGAGGGGGGCAAAGTGGGTGATTGTTTGGTGGCAATAAGCTCACACATCTAGACCATCTTGATCCATGAAGGTTGTAGCCTCGAGAAAGCCCATCGGGTATAACTGTAGGATCCCTTTCCATGTCCGGCACGGCACGTACAGTTATCCACAATATTATACAACTGTTGATGGAGCAGCCGTTCTTAGTGCTACCTAAGAGTTTGGGATCCTGTACTACCAGTCGGAAACAGCAGCCAAACAAGCTGTCTAACCTGTACCCTCAACCTGTTGGAACAAGAGCGACCCAGACTAGTCATATGAGACTTAGTGACAAAAAACTTTCCCCAAGTTGCCCAGATAGAGAAAGAGAGACGGCGTTCATTGACCTAGTCAGGAAACAAGGCGAAGCACTGGGTGTCTTTGAGGTATCTCTGCGCTAGTACCTCCGCATTTTTGGCTAATAGACAAAGAAGTTCAATCTAGCCCATCTAGTCCTTAAGCAATTTTAGATATTGTGATTCTGATATTTTGTTTGAGACTCCAGCGCTAGGAGACTTTCCTCACCAAACGATTTGCTGCCAAGACGTGAGTAGTCAGTAGCACAACTTTTATATAAGAGTTTTCCTTCTCCTAGATGGATAACCTGATAAGGTCTACGGGTCCATCACACCCGTGTACTAGTCAGGTATTTCAGAGCTACTGCAAAAGAAAAAAAATTCCATACATATATATATATATGTAGATAGAATAATTTTAATGTCACCTCCCAGAGATAACAGAAAATTGAAGATGTGTTCCCCTCTCATAAGTAATATCTACTGACGAGACATTTCATCGGTCAGTGGGAGGGATAATCTACTTTTGTATAAGTCAGAAGAAAGAACACCGAGCTATGATGTCACATAATAGAAGAAAAAATAGAAAATACGTTAAAGAAAGATAGATATGATTGAAAAAGTAATTTAAATAAAAGTAAACATCACAAGAGTTAGAGCATGAATAATTTAGAAACAAAAAGCAGAAAAAAGAAATTTTTTAACTTAGCTAAGTTTTGAAATGCCGGGTTTTGCATCTTTGTCCTTATTGAAGAACCAACTCTCACCCGAGATAGGAAATATCTGCTCAATTCAATGGTGTCTATTTATAGATATTGAAGGACAGGCAGGTTTTATATTTGGAATTAAATAGTGCTAGTATTATTTTCTTTTTATATTTCTTTTATTTAAACGAACTTTGTTTACCTTTTTCACCACGTGTGGATCTCTAGTTAACCACGTGTAACATTCCTATTTTCTAGCATAATTTTATTTCTTCCCTTCTAGTATTATCTTTTATGCTCAAAATATTTTCTATTCTGTAAATTTATTAGCTTACAGCTATCTTTAGGTTTTAACAACTTCCCGTTTCTACTTTGCGTCCATTTTGTATTTACGTGTTTCTGAAACAATGTTTTTATTCCTTTTCAGCTTTTACTTTTGTCGATGATCAATAAACCTGTGTCTAAAATACATCATGCCCCAAAGTCTTCATTGCCAATAATGAAGACTGCTGTCAGAAGGTCCTGATGGACCTAGGCTAGTTGATATTGATTATCTCCCTCTCCGAAGTGGACAATCACTCAATTAACAGTGGGAAGTGGAATCCCGAGGTTTGCGGCGATTTGATGCTGATTAATTCCACCTTCAGATCAACCTATAATATGAATCTTCTGAAAATGAGAATTTTAATGCTTCTTTAGCTTTTGCCACATTTAAATGGTAAAATATGATAGGTATATTCAAAAAATGTCAATTAGTATAAAATATCAGGGTTTCAAACTTTACTACTGCTTTGTGTAGCTCCGAGTGCTGGCTGTTAACAAAGGAAGCATAAAAACTTCAAACATGTATGAATTATTTTTGTTGGATGTTTATTTACTTCTTTAATGTCTGTGTATATATATTTTTGGGGTAATTTTGGTCAGGAAAGTTATATATATATATATATATATATATATATATATATATATATATATGAAAATGAAAAAATACAGATCAATATTTTATCTTCATCTTAGATCCTATCGTGATAAGAGGATGCCCGATATAATGGATAGAGCATAAATATAAGAACGAAGAAATGATGAAAATAAAAATTAGATAAATTACAATATTTATTTATTCAAGCAAGGAATATAAAAACACTTCCATTAAAGATGTCTTCTGTTTACAACTTTTATATTTTTTTAAATTTATGCTACCAGTAATACATTATTTTACTGATTTTTCTCCTCCGATGAAAATGAACTTATCTTAAAAAATCCATTGAATTTAGGAAAAACCTTTTTTTTATATTCCTTGCTTGAATATTTGATGAATTAATAAATATTGTAATTTATTCAATTTTATATATATATATAAATATATATATATATAAGATGGAAATGATAAATGTCCACCAAAGTGCTGAAATAAATAATTGAAGAAACTAATAAAAATTATAATTTTGGATTGCTGTTATTTATGGAATCATCAAGTAGTTTGAACAAGGAATATATAAATACAAATAAACATTTTTTTCTCCTTCCTTAACCCATGGATTTTCAAAAATGCAAGATTTTATCTTCAGAGGAGATTATAGGGATAAATCAGTAAAATTTTACTGTTAGCAGATTTGAAAATATAAGAAAATATAAGAAAATATATAAAAATAATAACATATGAAATTCTTGAGCAAATTATTTTTCCAATTTTTATTTTCATCACTCATTTCACATTATTATTGCTCCATCTCGTATATTAAGCATTGACTTTTGAAGATAGGATTAATTTAAAGATATAATTTTTATCACTCTCCATTTATATATATATATATATATATATATATATATATATATATAATATAATAATATAATAAATGAATAAAATTTTTCCATCTATTCTAACTATATTAACATCAAAACACATTGGGATTATTTAGTCTAATGATATGATAAATATATTGAAATACCGTATATATAGGCATCTCCAACTCACTCAAACAAATCTCGATTTGGCTCATTTGCATATTTATTTATTTTTAAGTTTTTAATAAATTAATATTCTGTAATATACCTTTTTACTTTGTATTGTCAAATGTTCTTCTACATACACAATCGTTTTATCGATAGTACTATTATTATAACTATAAAAAAAATAAGATAAAGAGATTTGATTAAAAAAATGATAGCGTTTAAAAACCTATTTAGAATCACCTCTTCCGTTTTTAAGGGTGTGTAGAGGGGGGGGGGATCCTCCCAGAATAATAATAAAAAAAAAACAAGACTCGATTTAGTCAGAATATATTTTAAGAGTGGGGGTGGGGATTAGTGTAGTATGGGTTCTGTTCTCATAAGACGGTCCACACAAGAAAGACTTCCTCTTTTTTGGGTGTAGGAAAGTAGTGTTCGTTCATCATGATATTATCCTCTGTCAGGGGGGAGGTGTAGTATATGTTCGTTCACCATAATACTAGTTAAGGAAGAACGATAACTCAAGTTTATAATAAACATGTCTTTGAAAGTTATCGTTCTTTCTTAGCCAGTATATTCATCTTTGTTTATAAAGATGACGACTATATTTTCTAGCAAATTTTCATTTAGGCGTTTCACGTGAACAATGAAACTTGCCATGTTTGTTAATGTTATCTAAATAAATAAATGCAAAAGTTTTTTTCCACCTATTCTAACTATATTGACATTAAAACGGTTTATGCTTATTTAATTCTCTGTAGTATATTTTTTATTCGTCATGATACATTCCTCCCAGGCATTGCCTTCTCTTCGGGGGTAAGGCCTACAGTATACATTCGTTCCTCACGATACCATTTCCTCAAGATTACCAGTTTTGTGTGTGGGGGAAGTTAGTGTACTATCTATTCTGTTGTCATGATATCATCCTTCCAGGCATTAACCCCTCCTTTGGGGGGAGGCAGTGTATGTAGTTCGTTCATCATGATATCATCCTCTTAGCCTCTAATTTGCATATTTATTTATTTTTAAGTTTCTAATGAATTAATATTTTCTAATCTGTTAATAATTAAATACATGCGTTTATTATTTTTTTAATACATTTGTTGCTGTTGTTGTTGTTGTTGCTGTTCCTATTTACTTCCTCCCACGAGAGCAGAGTTAGGCAAAATATCAATATTTAACGTGGGGAGAATTTAGCTCCCCCAAGATGGGCACTTTGAATTGGAACAAACATTTCAATTGCCTCGGTCTAGAAGGATTTCTCCTTCACTGACAGAGAACACTACGTTTTGCTCCTAGCCAAAAGGCCAAGAAGATAACATGTTGGTAGTGATGATGATGATGATGATGATGATGATGATGATGATGATGATGATGATGATGATGATAAAATAAATATATAAATATATATATATATATGTGTGTGTGTGTTTTAGGAACCTACAAATTATTGCTGACAAATTTGAACATGATACTATGATCTTATTCATTGGTTGTATAAACAAGCATAAACAAAACCAGCAAAAAAAAGAGTAATTTATTTGTACTTTGTTCTATAAGTAATTTTACTTATTTGTAGAGAGAGAAAGGGCGGGGGGGGGGGAGGATTCGTTTGCCTCCGAGTTGATTTGGAATAAGGAGTGGACGGAGATGTGCAGTCGGGGTGGGGCTGAGGAGTAGGATGCTGGCCTCTGTTCATGATGATATGCAGGCATTCCTCTATAACAATAAACGAGCCATTGTGGCTGAGGGGAAGCGCAAAGGGAAATCGTCTCTTAACTTGCAGCAATGGACAGAACAACAATACCAGTCGATTGTATTCACTTCGAGTGGAGATATGCGCACCACGTGATCATTTATTTATTCATTTAATATGCCGTTTTGGACATTTCTTATTTTGATAAAAAAATCTAATTTAAAACTTTTTATAAAAAACAACCTCAAAAATTAAAAATATTCTTTTACATGTCTGTCTCTCCACACATACCTCAATCTATTATTATACTAAATGAGAAGAATATCCGTCCCAGGACGGGTAAAACAGTATTTCCCCAAACAGAACAGTTTTGCACCACTTTTATGTCCCCTTACAAATATTCAAATCAAGATATAATTATATTAAGCCTTATGTGTAGAGTCCTTATTCCAATTTTGGTCAAAATCTATATATTGATATAGATTTTAGAAAATGCCTAACATTTAAGGATTACGGTTAAGGTGTCTTAAATTAAATACAAATCTGAAATACTTGAATTTTCAAATGGGATGTTGTGCCAATATTATGCCCCCCTAACATCCCTTTAAAATACTCTAAAGAAACTGGAATTTGAGGAATATTTATTCATTGACGTCTAATACCTATTGTTGAAATTTCATAAACATCAGAGGCATTTGAATTTTCATGAAGGGCTTCCAATCCTCTTTTACCTCTCTTTGCATAAAACTAAATAAATGTAAATATAGCCCACATTACCCACCCTTATGCATAGCAGAATTTAATAATGGTGGGTTAATTAGTGTAGGAGTGGATCCTGTACATACAAATATATAAACATATACACATACCTAACTTTATATAAATAGAGATATGAATTCATCCACGTTTGTTTTCCTAAGGCTTTTTGATTGTATATTTTAATAACACGAAATATGCTAAAATATACTTTAGTTCTGGGATTGAGTTATGTTTGATTAAAAATCTGTTTCGATTGTAATTAGCCATAATTTATAATCAACTGAACAAGTAACTCATCTTACTCTTAGCTATATATGCATTTCTCGTGACACATCTCACTCTATGTTGATTAAACCACTCTCTAATATTTCTTAATGTCTTTGTGGGCGTTTGTTTGACTCCCCCCCCCCACTCTTACTTCATACCGTGTCTATCACACTCACTTCCATTAATTAAATATCAAAAAGTAATAAAATTAACTATAAAACTGAAGATTGGAATAGTCCATTATAAACAAAAGGAAATATCACCACAAATTGTAATACTATTTAACCCCTTACGAGAGCGAGAGATAGAGAGAGAGATAGAGAGAGAGAGAGAGAGAGAGAGAGAAAGAGAGGGAAGAAATAGACTAATTTTGGATTTTGTCTTTTTATTTAAAAAAAATTTAACTGGCTTTGCAAACTCACTTTTTCCTGATTCGACAATCTAACTCAAGTTACATAGATAGCCCAACGGGTCACAATTATTCTAGTATATGTATATATATATATAATTCTTATATTGCTTTTAATTTTTAACATTGAGAACTCTATGAAATAACGTTTAAATAAATACCATTTCATTCATTTTTACAACTTAATTTTTAAAATTCTCATTATGAACTTTAAAAATCTGTATATATACTTAACCCTCAAATACTTTATTTTTTATATTGGTTTGACATCGAAAATACTGATTACGTATTTAACGGGTGTACTGATGCAACATCATACTAATACCTACTCACACTTGCCAACAAGGTCGTTCCAGATCTTAAACGAGTTACAGTTTTCGTTGTATATTATTTTAAATAGGCATTTTGTTGGAATGTGTCATATTTGAAATAAAAAACATTTAAGAGTTAAGAAATCGAATAGACTAAACCTAAACTCTGCATCTAGGAATCTCTCTACATTTGATTTTACAACCTTGTACACGAAAATTGAACACAAAGATTCGATAGACGTTTTAAGCAGGGTAATTGACGAAGCATTCAAGGGAAGTAAGAAAACGTATATTTCGTGTTCCTCACTCAAACATGCTGTTAGGCTTTTAATTGAAAATTGTTATATATGCCTATTCTTTGCCTTACAGGCACATTTCTAACCGTAGTTGCTCCATTTGGGGCAAATCCTTACTTTCATTGGTATGAGGATCGATTTATGTCAGAACTGATCTGCCAAGATAGACACTCTTCAATGACAACTTCAGATTTATTAATGATCTTTTAGACGTTTATGGTGTGTGCGGATGTTTCTTCAAACAGAGAGGGGTATTTATCCCCCAAACTTGAAATTGAACCTCGAGCACAAAGGAAACAGAGCTACATTTCTAGATTTTGAAATTAGTTTTTTAGATAAACTTCAAGTATGTCATCTGGGGACAGTAGATAAGTTTAGATTTGAAATAGTCAATGATTAAGTCAAAGAAATACAGTGGACAATAAAATTTATGTAATACATGGCGGTGACCTATAGGTAGCAGGGAACACTTACTCTTTGGCTAAGATCAAAGTGTAGTATCTGTTCCGATGGATACTACACCCCATAGACTGGTATTGTCTTGGCCTTCGGAGCTTGATTTACGCCGGTCTATGGGTCTGTCCTGTACAGTTCTAAGAGGTCCACCCTCCCAGGCTTTGCCTCCCCTCTTTGGGGAGGAGTAAGTTTATTGCTTACTGCCTGAGGCGCCCCTACCGGGGAATGCCGACGGGGCAGCCCAGACAATTTTTAATGGCCAGAGTGCTCACCTCTCGGGCGCTGGCTTTTCAAATCCCACTTTTCCGACCTTGGGTCACATCTTACTTGTGGGAGTAAGATAAAAACTGGCCTTGTGCCTAACTCCTGGAGAGGAGTGAATAAATACTCTTTCATGAACACCTGGTTCTACAATGTGGTTTGTGAAAGCTTTTAGGCCTACGCGCAGTTAAGTAACAAACCATATTACATATCCGTGAAATGGCAACTTTCATTAGTGTGCATATGAAGCATTTTTTTTAAAAAATATTTTACTTTTAATTTTATTATCAATGATGTTTGGCAGTATTTTTTTGAGAAAAAGGTTTATTTAATTTTTAAACATTTTTTGGAACCCTTTAAATCCCTGCATTCTTTTAAAGGTTAGCGAGCGAATTTATGCAAAGTTTCATTGTTTTTTTTTTGTTTTTTTACACAAGTAAACTAAATTTACATCGTATTTTGATGTTATTATGATTTTAGTTTTACTGTTAGTTTAAAAACGATAATTATTTATCATTTTATCATTAGTACCAGCAATGGAAAATTAAGTTTTAAACATTTTTAAAAGATCGTTTTCAGAATCGGAAATTAGGCTAAAAATTTTCCGATTCCAATACCCCAAAAGTTCCGATTTTTCAATTGTCCCAACACTAGTATATATATATATATATATATATATATATATATATATATATATATATATATATATATATATATATATATATATATATATATATATAGTTTTCAGGTTTGATTATTTTTGATAGGATTCCGAATCAGAGAGCTTTATGTCCGTTCAAACAGAGCATGAATACGTTATGAGGTTTAAAAAGACTAAATATACATTCGGATTGTACACATTATAAGTTATTTCGACCATAACTAGGTCTCCTTGGATGTGTTTCCAATCACGATTCAAATTTGAATCGTGGTTGGAAACACATCCAAGGAGACCTAGTTAAGGTCGAAATAACTTATAATGTGTACAATCCGAATGTATATTTAGTCTTTTTAAACCTCATAACGTATATATATATATATATATATATATATATATATATATATATATATATATATATATATATATATATATATATATATATATATGTGTGTGTGTGTGTGTGTAAGTTCTTATAAAAATATATATGTAAGCATATACTCTTTATAATTTCCAAAATATTTCCAATTGGGTTAAAAGTGACTCGTGTTCGGAGATTAAAATTGTGCGACTGGTTGTATTAATTCCTGAAGATTCCATTAGGATGAGACGTATACGTACGTGGGTAATAATTAAACAATATTTATTATTACATAATTATTTATAGCCGTCTTCTGGATGGGCAGTTTTAAGAGAAATTATATAAGCCGTCTTATCTGAGCTAAATGCGAAGTTCCTGTCAACGTGATCTGTTGAACACTGTTATGACAGCTGACAATATTGTTCGCTTTATATAACATAAATAGGATTTATTTTTTGGCTTATCGCATGGCTGTTGAAGTTGGCCAATTGGTTGGAGCGTTCGGATTTGGGTAAAAAGTGACTTGTGTCCGGAGGTTAAAATCGTGCTATCGGTTGAACATTTATCTTCCGACCTGATGGTTTCATTAGGATGAAGCGTATATTTATGTCGATAATAATTTTAAAATATTTATTATAAAATAATTATATATATATATATATATATATATATATATATATATATATATATATATATATATATATATATATATATATATATATATATATATATAATTATTTATGACAATATATGTATTAGCATATACTATCAGTTCCTTTTACTTTGTGGTCTCCTTAAAAGCTTCGGCTCGATTATTGTCAATTATTGATAACAGAGCAAATATAAGTCATAACAAAAATGTTATGTTTTTTTTAATGTGAAAAAGTAAAAATAATAAAATAAAACCATGGTTATTGGAATATAATATGAACTGACACACACACATATATATATATATATATATATATATATATATATATATATATATATATATATATATATATATTTATATATATATATATATATATATATATATATATATACATGGACGGCGGCACCGCCCCCCACTTTTTGACTTGGCCCCCCCCCCACTTTACGGTCATCAATAATGAAGTCATATATGCATGTGTTTAACCGCCCCCCCCCCACACCCACTTTTATAACTGTGTCGCCGGTCCTGATATATATTTATATAAATACATATATTTAGATATATATATATTTTATATATATATATACATATATTTATATATATATATATTTTATATATATATATATATATTTTATATATATATATATATATTTATATATATACATATATTTATATATATATATTTTTATATATATATATTTATATATATTTATATATATATTTATATATTTATATATATTTATATATATATATATATATATTTATATATATATATATTTATATATATATTTATATATATATATTTATATATATATATTTATATATATATATTTTTATATATGTATATATATATATTTATATATATTTATATATATATATATTTATATATATATATATATATATATATATATATATATTTATATATATATATATGCAAATTATTAATGTACATCTTTCAGAGACGTACCATGGTTTCATTAACATGGATTGATTATTTACTGCTTAGAAAAGGCCATTACAACCCACCCAAATCATTAGCGACTCAGGAAAATGAAAACAAATAGAAGAATAGAGTTTAATGATCACCGGTAATATCTTCTGGTTAATTCGCTCAAGTATCATTTATTGGGGAAAGTATCGGCTTAATAGGGGCGGACTGTATGATTGTATGGGTCCTAATCGTAACTAAGTATTATTTTAAAATAGTTTAATTGTTGATAACGGATGTTGCATGTTATTTTGTGTTCAACTTTACAATGATATCTGAAAGAAATATACGTATTATTTCTTAGCTCTGTCTGTATTAAAATATGGCGCCGATGTATGAAAGTAAACAGTAACTTAATGAACCTGCATATATAAATGCTTTAATGATGTGGGTTTTCTTTTTCTGATCTTTTGGATACGGTTTTGGCCTTTCCTTCTGGTGGATCACACTCATTGAAAATCCAAGATATATAACTCTGTATTTTGGTTGTCTGAGTGATGATGAAATGGACCGTAAAGAACTGAATCTTTTTAAGAATGAATAAATACATGGTCACTGGAATCTAATTTTCTATTGTTTATTTATATATGCTCTTGAGTAAAAATTTAATATCTATTGAGCTTAAACCTTGAAACTCTGACTATTAATTATAAATACACACCCATATATATATATATATATATATATATATATATATATATATATATATATATATATATATATATATATATATATATATATAAATTCCCGAAACAGTTTTTCATGGTAAACAACTGATGATCCCTTAAATAATGTTAGAAGCAAACTAATATAATAACTGAAAAAGTTAAATTTACTTACATGAGTGATTTTCCACTGAACGACTTGGGACTTAAGTTTGTTTTTTTTTTTTTTTTTTTTTTGTTAAATATAGTTTTAATGGTTGAGAAACTTCCAAGAATATACATATATATAAGTGCGTGTGTGTGTGTAATTAAACCAAAAGCGATCTTCACTCACAGAAAATAAAATACAAACGAAAAGGAAAAGAAAATTTCATATTATTCCATTAATAATTTTTAATTACTTATTAATTTTTCTTTTCTCATCAATTCATTTTTTCTATTGATTTAATTTATTAAAGTTAGTATTTAAATAAATAAAATATTAAACTTCTTTATTGAATAAGTCTTGAATTTTATAAATTACGATAACTCAGTTTCATGTTTTTTTTACATTGGTTACATTGGTGATCTCATACAAAGTGTTCTTTTTGTTTTTATTTTTTTTATTTACAAATATTTAAAAAATAATAGTATTACTTAATGTTAATTACAATAAAAAATCAATCAAGCAAACACTTAAAAGTATTTAAAATGTAATTAGTTTTGTTAATTTTAAAACGATCGTAAAATCTAAAAAATGCCAAATTATTTTATTATCGAATAAAAATATATAATTAAGCAGAATTCTGTTATTTTTTAACAAAGTTTGCTTATATATAGTCATCCACAGACAGACTGTTTCGCGATATCACAGTTCTTCCGTGTGGCTAGACCATCACCCATCCCAGGGATCGAAACTACAACCATCTAGTCAATAGTCAGTAGCTCTAACCACCAAGCCACAAGACAAGTGCTATTGGTAAATGATATCTACAATGTTGTTATATAAATATTGACCATCACTTAACAGTGCTCTATTTGTTTATTTACAAAGAGCATTGGTGATTGATGATTATTGGTTAGTTCCCAGTTGTATAGAGAGAGTGAAGTTCTTTTTTGAATAATCAGAGTTGTTGAATAAGCATTTATGGCCGGTATATCTTTCTTTGAAAGTATTACCAGCCATGCCTATATAGTATTTTTTCTGGGTCGGATTTTCTTTTGTTGAAATTGTGGCCTGGTAGACTATTTGGGTTGTGAGGCAATTTTGCTGCAGGGGAATTCTGTTTCGTGTATGCAGTTGCAAGTCTTAATTGTTGTTGTTTTTTATTGTTTGATTATTATTTATTATTGCTGTTTAATATTTTAATATCTTATTGTTGTGCTTTTTAATTATTTTTTTCTAAGTTTTGACCACAACTGTAGCTCAATTTAAGGGTGTTTTTTTTTTATTAAAGATGTTATGTAGTATATTATTAGGAAGGAAGTGTAGGTTAATCTAGGAATCTTTTGCCAAATTTAGTTTTAACTATGTGATTAAATGGGGGAGTAAACCAAATAATCTCCCTACATCTTCCTTTTTATGTTTATTGTTGGGCATTGTAGGTTTAATATATTTAATTGTGGTGTTTTTGTATCTGCTCTCTTTTAGTGCTTTATTGTAAAAAGCCTTATGTGCGTTAAAAACTGCCTCATTAAAGGACTTGTTTTTAATTCTCTTTTCAATTGATTTGGGAATGTGTTTAATTATAGTTTTTGGATGGTTAGAGAGTGAATGGACATAAATTGGATTATCATTATCTTTAGTATAGGGTCCGTACGTTTCTTTGTTTAAGTTAAATGTTACATCTAAGAAGTTAACTAGTTTAATGTTTGATGTTATTTCCACCTTAAGACCTAACCTTTTCATCTCTCTAAAAATAATCGTTTTTTATCCTTTCACACTTTTGCCCGTCTGAGTTTTTTACCACTAATAGGCCGTCGTTTCTATATAATCCTATATCTTTTATGTTAATGTCTTTTGTGAGATTATATAAAATGTAGAGTCTAACTAGGTCGGTTACTTCTGCTTCCATGGAAATATTGAAAGATCCCGATTGATTGCTTTTAGTCCATTGTTCTTGTTTGCTAATTAGCACTGTATTTCTGCATTTTCTAATAATATTGATTTCTTCTTCGGAAATCAGAGAGAAGGGTGACAAACTCAATAACACTTTCGAAAAGTTCTTTAGGTATGAAGGGGTAATAATTGATGATGTAAAATTAGATCAATGAACAGTTCGTTTTATTTTCAATATTGCAGAACCAATTAATGGTTTCAGTTTAGTTTACCCACTGATTGAGTTTGTAATATGTTTTTATTTGTCCATTTACTCTCTCTAACATTTTATTTTACTAATTTTCCCAATTTCTTATCTTGTAGAGTTAATAAGTCTGGTAGCTGGTTTTGCTTGGAAGTCAAGCTTATGATCTTTGAGTAGAATATATGCTTCTTTTTCTCTTAATTTACTTATTCTATCGCTAATTTTTAGATTGTCAGTTATGGTTTTACTATCAAAGTTAATTTTTTTTAACTAAGTCTACATTAGATTTCCTGTAATTTTTTGTGCTGTTATGGTCAAGCAGTTTGCAGTGTTTCTGTTTAGTTAGCTTATAGAAGTTTTGGGTTTATCAAATTTGGCTAATATGTATTCTGAACTGTTAATTTCCCTAACTATTTTGTGAAGTTTTCTCTAAAATGGGTTTTGTTTGTGATGGAAAGTAATGTCTCTAACTATATTCATTAAGTCATTTTCAACCCCATTAAGTTGTACCTTGGTTTTTGAATCCGTAGTACTCCTTTGATTTGCTGCTTGCAGATCCCTCCAGAAAAAAAACTCACTTTCCACTTCATTCTTCTCAAAACAAAAATTCTTCCATCTTCATAGTAAGTATGAGAAGATAATTCCGTTTGCTTGTAGTCGGAATATTTTTAGGAGGTATGTAAAGCAATAATCCACGGTTAGAAAGTGATCCACAGTAATGGAGCAGATAGTAAAGATAGTAGTTTTACCGAAAGTACTCAAGTTCATAAAAAAATGTTTTTAAAAACAAATAATCTGCATTGTGCAAGGTTTTCTAAATATTTTATAAAAAAATATCTTCGTTATTATTGCCACCCACCCAGCGCTTAAAATTGTGTGACTTTTCAAAGTATACTTTCCACGCCGACCACGTGACACACAGCCATATCAACACTTTTCTCTCTTCGTCATAACACCTAGACGGATTTCAACTTGGCCACGAGAATGTCTCAACCAAGAGGAAAAAAGAAAAAAAAAAAAAAGAAGAAATATTCTTCTGAAGATGGTAGATTTACCGAAAGTACTCAAGTTCATAAAAAAAAATGTTTTAAGATGAATAAATAATTTATTTTTAAAAACAAATAATCTGCGTTGTGCAAGGTTTTCTAAATATTTTATAAAAAAAAATATCTTCGTTATTATTGTCACTCACCAAGCGCTTCAAATTGTGTGACTTTTCAAAGTATATATATATGTATATATATATATATATATATATATATATATATATATATATATATATATATAGTTACCCACAACACGTGTTTCACCATTATTGCGGCTCATTGACGTGGCTGATTATGGCAGAGTCCGATATATATATATATATATATATATATATATATATATATATATATATATATATCTTTAATATCTACTTCAATAGTGCTCAATATGCAAGTAAAGCTTAGTAGTAGTATGTTTCATTCCCGACTGCTGACAAAAAAAACAGTCAGATTTCGAACCTTAGATTGACACTCTGGTCACGTCTAGCCACACTGAAGAGCCGCGATGTGAGGAAACATGTGTCTGTGGATGTAATGAACGCATTAACCTCGAGATTCGAACCCCAGACCCTAGGCCACTACTAACAGTGACGTACTAGTATCGAATGTCTTACAATCGGGAGTGGAAGAAATTATACCGTTTTTATATGAGTTCATTCATTTGTTTACAAATTTTATGATACGAGTAACAGAGAGAACTCAATTTGTTAATTAATTTTATAAAGAAAAGTTTTAATTCCGTCTGTCTGTGTGTCCGGCTAAAACCTGAAACTACAGAAGAGAAACTTACTAACCTTGCATGATCGAATTCATTGTGACCCTGAAGTTATTTTCCTTTGGGGTTACCAACAGTGGCGTGCAGAGGGGGGGGGGGGCACGGCGCGGTGGCCCCGGGCATCTAAGCTATGGGGGCATCATAATGATGTTCTTACTTTTTGTTAAATTTATTTTTTCATCCCACTAACTGCTAAAGTTTGTTAAATAGCAAAAAAGTTTTAAAAATACAGCCATTAATAGTTAGTGCAAAATGTTGCATTTTAACCAATTATATTAAGGGCTGTTTAATATATGTGAAGCTATACTGCTATACAGTCCTCACAAATATTTTACTTAAATTTGTTGATATTTTGTATTATGCCGGTCTATTGGGGGGGGGGTGCCCTTCCTGTGCAGTTCTAGGAGGTGCACCCTCCCAGGCTTTGCCTCCCCTCTTTGGGGAGGAGTAAGTTTATTGCTTACTGTCTGAGGCGCCCCTACCGGGGATTGCCCAGCCAATTTTTAAATGGCCAGAGTGCTCACCTCTCGAGCGCTGGCTTATCTAATCCCACTTTCCCGACCTTGTGTCACATCTTACCTTGTAGGAGGTAGATAAATAAATTTTGTATTTGTATTTGTATTTATAAACAAAGAAGATTTTAGCATGTTTTTGCAAAGAAACGCTTTTGGTTATTTGCAAAGACCAATTCCCGAACATTTGAAGATAACTATAGTACAACATTGTCCTGAAAGATATCAGAATAAAAGTGGTTCATTGGCTGAGAAGGATGGGAGATCCTTTTCTACACACGGGTTTTATAAAATTTCCACACCTAGAGAAATTGTGGAAAGGAAATGATTGTTATACTCTCCATATCGGAAAGCATACTACTGTTTTTTTTTGTTTTTTTTTGTTTTTTTTTTGTTTTCAAATGAGCAATTGTCGTTTGTGTCAAACTTTGAAAAGGAAGATGATTTCTCCACTCGGAGAGAATTAAATTCACAAATACCTGACTATGAGAAAAGCCCTTCTCATAGGGCTCACATGAGGGAATACCTGAACCTTGTAGTTACTCTCCATTATTCGACTAAGATAGATGCTGAACTTCAACAGCAAATTTCTGCTGAAAAGAAAAAAATAGAAAGCTATAACTGAACGGATTCTTCGAGGTTGTGTCTTTTCTGGCAAAACAGAATCTGGCCTATAGTGAGGAACCTATCAGATTAGAGACTCTTGTCTAGGAGGAAGAGACTTGTGGATAGTGCACCAGCCAGATGTGACAACAATAATCCATGCATGAGCAGATGGTGGCTTTGTAGAGATATAGGATACTGTCAGGTGTGAAAAGTTTTAGTTTAGTAGAGGGAGCCCACCTTCTTTTCAGCAGCCTTGGCAATGTCTTAAATGTATTTGTTCCAATTCATGTTCCTGTGAATGTTAGGCCGAGGAGTTTGAACGTTGGACTCTCAGGTAATGTGTTATTTGCCATGGCAATCGATGGTTGAAGAGGTTTCTTGTAGGAAAGGAGCTTTGTCTTAGCAGCATTAAATGTTACCATCCATTTATGACCCCATTCTACTACAGAGTGGATGTCACTTTCTAAGGATTCAGCCATTGCCTCGGATATGTGCACGTCCGTTTTGCCCACATGATGAAAGTAGAGCGTAGTGTCGTAAAAAAATATACCCATCTCAGACACAATGTCATCAGGGAGGTCGTTTATGAAAATCAGAAACAATAACGGTCCAAGGATCTATCCCTGAGGCACACCTGCAGTTATGTCATGTTGTTTGGATGAACGGCCATCGAGGACAACCTGGATCTTTCTGTTAGATAGGAAAGGTTTAATTATATTAAATATTTGTCCAGTAATACCATATGAATTAATTTTTATGAGAAGACCTTGTCAAAGGCTTTAGATATATCAAGCGCTACCGTCCTAGCTTCACTTTTCTTGCCCAGTGTATGGTATATGCATTCGGAGATGACCGTTAGGATATCCGCAGTAGAGCTTGCTTGCCTAAATCCATACTGATGGTCAGAAAGAAGTTTAGATGCCAGTTTAGATGCCAGACTATTGCTAGATTGATAAAGGATTCAAAGATTTTAGCGATTGCTTGATGAGGCGATAATTCAGAGGGTCAGTTTTATCTCCAAAATTCTTGAAGACTGGTACCACAGAGGCAATTTTCCAGCTATCGTGGAAGCAGGATTCGGCAAGGCATTTGTTGTAGAGTTTGGAGAGAACAGGGGCCAGTTCAGCAGAGCATTTCTTATTAGTATTACTAGTATACGATCAGGCCCACATGCTTTAGAGGTGTCAAGGTTTTTTATGATGTTCATGACATTAGATGGGGTGATTACCAGGTCATCGAGTGTGGGTTCCGTCCACAGTGAGAAATTAGGGAGAAAGTGGTTTGTGGAGTCCAAAGTAGAGTTTAAGGCGAAACACTGGGAAAGTAGTTCAGTCTTGTCGGTTGCCATGCAAACGACATCATTGTGGTTGGATAGTGGGAAATAGATCGCAACTTGTTGAAAAGCAATGCGAGAAATGGGCCCAACTTTTGCATTTAATCATTTAGGTAATTTGTCGTGTTATCATGGCAAATAAGATGGAAATAATATCAAAGATTTGAAAAAGATCAATTTTTAAATGAATCCCATCAAATGCCGATAGAGGTTTGTAATAAATTTCTTTAAATTTTCTTGTAATAAAATTTCTTTCTGCTTCTCGTAAAGTCGGTTCTCTCTATCACTCCAAACAATTTCTCACACCTGAGGTTATTCTCTATCTATACATATCTACTATCAGATCATGTATGGAGTACTGTTGTCATATTTGGGCTGGTGATCTCATTTGAGGGTTCTTGATAAGGTGCAAAAACGTATCTGTAATTTGATTGGCCCACTCTTTCTTCTTCTCTGCACCCTCTTTCTCACAGCCGTGATGTTGCTAGTCTCAGTCTTTTCAACAAGTACTATTATGGAATGTGTTCTTCAGAATTGTGTAATCTATTCCCTGCTTCCTTTGTTCCAGCTCGTTTGACTCGTTGGTCTAGTGGTCTCCATCAATTCGCTGTTTTGATACCTCATTGTAATACAGCTTCCTATTCCAGTAGCTTCTTTCCAAGAACTGCGTGCTGTGGAACTCTGTTCTTGCTGACTGTTTTCCTCCTACCTATAGCCTAGGTCTTTTCAAGACAATAGGCATCTCCTGTTTTTGCAATAATTATCTTTCGTTCTTGTTAGTTCCTTACATCAAGTGGCTTCATGCCTTGTCTGGAGCGATTTCCATAAAAAAAAAGTGTGCGTGAGTCTTTATTATATAATATCTCTGCAATGAGTCCAGGTGTCTGTATGTAAGGGATGACTCATTAGGATGTTTTTTGTAGTGTGATGGCTTCCATATAGCTTCATCCTCCAGTGGACATTTTCTCATTGATTGAGCTAAAAGTATCCATTGAACTAAATTTAATTTTGGAATTTTTGAGGTGAGGATTAATAATTTGTATTATTCGGACTACTGTTCTAATCTTGAACGTTATTCTCACAACGTTTCAGCCGATGTAACCTCCTACCTTCTTGAGGTGCATCTTTTTGAACTTGAGATCCTTATGTCGAACTCAGAAATCTATACAGAATTTAATTTTGTAATTAAATTTTTTTAAGGCTATTGCATTTTTGATTTCAATAAATAATTTATGAATTAATTAATCGACAGAGGTGATGACAAACGGTTCGGTGGCCTGGCGGTGTTTCCCTTTGCAGATGGCAAGTCACTTATATGGGATGCAACTTGTTTCGACAGTTTTGCACTCTCGTCAGTAACAGAATCAACAACAAGCCTTGGGCATGCAACAACGTCTGTAGAAAAACGCAAGCAATTAAAATATGACTGTCTTCTCGACAGATTTGTGTTCCAACTAATCACCGTGAACATGAATGGAGTGATAGGCCCGGCCACGCCCGACTTCCTCAACAAACTTGGTCTGTTAATGATACTCCACACTGGGGACTGTTATAATAAGCGTTTGGTAGCAAGGAAAAAAGAGACGAAACAGAATGAAAATTAAACAAATTGTATTGTTTCAAAATACATTAGATACAAAACAAAGTTGTTGTTGTTCCGTGTGTAGAGTTTTTGTTGTTGTTGTTATTGTTCTGCCGTGATGGAGTTCTTGCTGTTGTTGTTGTTCTCCGAGGTAGAGTCGTTGCTGTTGTTGTTCTCCGTGGTAGAGGATGGCGATGTTGTTGTTGTTGTTCTCCGTGGTAGAGTCGTTGCTGTTGTTGTTGTTCTCCGTGGTAGAGTCGTTGCTGTTGTTGTTCTCCGTGGTAGAGTCGTTGCTGTTGTTGTTCTCCGTGGTAGAGTCGCTGCTGTTGTTGTTCTCCGTGGTAGAGTCGCTGCTGTTGTTGTTGTTCTCCGTGGTAGAGTCGTTGCTGTTGTTGTTCTCCGTGGTAGAGTCGTTGCTGTTGTTGTTCTCCGTGGTAGAGTCGCTGCTGTTGTTGTTGTTCTCCGTGGTAGAGTCGTTGCTGTTGTTGTTCTCCGTGGTAGAGTCGTTGCTGTTGTTGTTCTCCGTGGTAGAGTCGTTGCTGTTGTTGTTCTCCGTGGTAGAGTCGCTGCTGTTGTTGTTGTTCTCCGTGGTAGAGTCGTTGCTGTTGTTGTTCTCCGTGGTAGAGGATGGCGATGTTGTTGTTGTTGTTCTCCGTGGTAGAGTCGTTGCTGTTGTTGTTCTCCGTGGTAGAGGATGGCGATGTTGTTGTTGTTGTTGTTCTCCGAGGTAGAGTCGTTGCTGTTGTTGTTCTCCGTGGTAGAGGATGGCGATGTTGTTGTTGTTGTTCTCCGTGGTAGAGTCGTTGCTGTTGTTGTTGTTCTCCGTGGTAGAGTCGTTGCTGTTGTTGTTCTCCGTGGTAGAGTCGTTGCTGTTGTTGTTCTCCGTGGTAGAGTCGTTGCTGTTGTTGTTCTCCGTGGTAGAGTCGCTGCTGTTGTTGTTGTTCTCCGTGGTAGAGTCGTTGCTGTTGTTGTTCTCCGTGGTAGAGTCGTTGCTGTTGTTGTTCTCCGTGGTAGAGTCGCTGCTGTTGTTGTTGTTCTCCGTGGTAGAGTCGTTGCTGTTGTTGTTCTCCGTGGTAGAGTCGTTGCTGTTGTTGTTCTCTGTGGTAGAGTCGCTGCTGTTGTTGTTGTTCTCCGTGGTAGAGTCGTTGCTGTTGTTGTTCTCCGTGGTAGAGTCGCTGCTGTTGTTGTTGTTCTCCGTGGTAGAGTCGTTGCTGTTGTTGTTCTTCATGGTAGAGTCGCTGCTGTTGTTGTTGTTCTCCGTGGTAGAGTCGCTACTGTTGTTGTTGTTCTCCGTGGTAGAGTCGTTGCTGTTGTTGTTCTCCGTGGTAGAGTCGCTGCTGTTGTTGTTGTTCTCCGTGGTAGAGTCGTTGCTGTTGTTGTTCTCCGTGGTAGAGTCGCTGCTGTTGTTGTTGTTCTCCGTGGTAGAGTCGCTGCTGTTGTTGTTGTTCTCCGTGGTAGAGTCGCTGCTGTTGTTGTTGTTCTCCGTGGTAGAGTCGTTGCTATTGTTGTTCTCCGTGGTAGAGTCGTTGCTGTTGTTGTTCTCCGTGGTAGAGGATGGCGATGTTGTTGGTGGTTCGATAGCGACACGCCCGTTCAGTGTCGGGTTCCCAGTGAGACTGCTGGTTACTGTCGGGTCCCCCGCTATTTAAGAGTAGTACGCGGACGGAATCGTAAACATCCGGCTCCCAAATGACAGGGACAAAAAATGGCCCTTGATTTTTAGAAAACTGTGTTTCTTTTAAATCTTATTTTCGCCATAGCGAGCATGGCACATGAGTAATCGGCACATAACTTTGTGGTGATGTGCATGAGTATGTGCTCCAACTCTTGTGCGACCATGGCGACTAGAGAACAGATCTCAGTGTAGTCCACTTTTAAGCAGTTAGGAATCACAGAAATAAGGCAAACACAATGATATCTAAAAATCGTAACAGGACTATCGTGAATTTACTTGGCTTTACGAGCGCCTCTCTATCGCCACGTATTTGTGGAAACGTCTTGAGCCTGCTCTCGGCCTGCCAAACCAGCAGGACATCCCATGAAACATCTTGATACTTGCATATTGATTTTGAAAAAATAAACTTTTATTAATTAACTATTATTTGCTGTTATTTGAAACTAATTTTCATCCTAAAATTTTATCTATATTGATTAAGATTAAATGACAAATGATGTGTCAGTCACGTAGAGGCGAGAAGCACACATAGTTTTATTAATACATAGAGAAGGCCCTGAATGAATTAGATTGCAATGCTTTAGTGTGGTAAAAATTCTTCAATATCATTTGTAAAGAGGATTCATATATATATATATATATATATATATATATATATATATATATATATATATATATATATATATATATATATATATTTGGATGATGGCGAACCCGTATCCCACATCATACTTTCTAAAATAAATTAATATAAAAAATAAAAAGATGATTCGAGAATGTTCGTTTCAAGTTCCTAAAAAAAATAAAAATGACAAAATTGCCATTCATCGTCCGTTTCTGGTAATCTTAACATTGCCTTGGCCCGATGCTTCGACCCCTTCCAGACCCACCCACAGAAAAAGATGAACGCGTGAAGATATGGGGTACGTGATATGAAAAGAGGTGTCTGTTGGCGATCTGAACAAGTCAAACACTGCAGCTGGTATCATGGTATCCACCCTCTTCCCCCTATTTTTACCCTCATATCTTCCCCTACCCCTTCTCCCCTTCCATCCCTATCTCTAAATTCGGCGACGCTGTCGTACACGAGATGCTACCCAAACGTTTGGGAGATTCGACCATCTATACGAAAAAGAAAAAATGTGAATTTCTTTGCAGGATCGGCGCTAACCACTGCGAAACATTCCGATCGAGGGGTGGGGGAAGCACGCCCGTGCGTGTGTGTGTGGGGGGGGAGGGGGAGTCATAGTTTTAGCAGTGTTCTATAGACCTAATTAAAAAAAAGTATTATATAGTCGCTTTCAACAGTAACAACATATATATATATATATATATATATATCGTTCACACGCCCCTATTCCGAAGTTGTGGTTAACGGCAATAAACAACGTTTGAAGTGGTGTCATTTAGACGGTTTATTCGAATTAGTTGATGGTTTTCAGTAATCAAGTAAAAATAAAATTCAATATTTAATTTTGATTTAAAAAAATATTCCAGCAATTTTGTAATAAAGTTTGATTATGAAATTTTCAATTGAAACTTTTTACATGAAATCAATACTAAAGGTTATTAAAAGCTGATGTCAAAGTTCAAATTTGATAATAAATTAAAAGGAAACTAAACGTGTCCTGACCATAATATTTAATAATAACATTTTCCCCGAAAAAGATTTTTAGTATTGATTACATGTCAAAAGGTTCAACTGAAAATTTTTCTAATTAAAATTTATTACAATTTGCTGGAATATTTTTTTTACTTGATTATTGAAACCCATCAAATAATTTGAATAAACCGTCTAAATTACGCTTCAAACATTGTTGGCCACGAATTCGGAATAGGGGCGTGTGAGCGCGATTTTCGAGGGCAGAAATTCGGTGCTACTAAATACATCAGCACCTTTTAAAAGTTGTCGGCTAACTTTAAAAACAAAAATAAAAGCAAGCTAAATCACTTATTTAATCAGTTTAAGCTAAGACGAATGCTATTTTTGCGTAGATTCATTCAAGTTAACATTTAAATGAAGATGAAGAGAAGATAGAATATAGAAAATGAGACGAAGTCCATTTCTAATACATAAAACAACTTTATTGACTCTTCCTCGTTAGTACGTGAACAAAAGGGAAAGGGGTTAGTGTGTCCATAAGTATGGACGAAGACAAAAGTAAAGGAAGTCCATTACTATAATTTCCCATTAGTAGGGAAGAAAGAATAGTTCATAATATAAAATGTTTGTACACCGGTTACAGTGTCAGGACGTGTCCATAGCAAACTGCTACAATGCCTCCCTGCTTAGATTGATTTCCGGTAGAAAATCAAAAAAGGTTTATCAAAGTAAAAGAATGGTCTACCTTGTTGAAATTGTCCGTCTGTGGTGGTAGTTTGGCAAGTCCGAATTTGCGTTTCGTCGGCAGACGAAATGTGAAGTGGTAAGGATTTTTTATATTCGCTAGTGGCGGTTATTTGGTAAAATGTTCATTGTAACACGAGGCGAGTTGAGTGACTGAATTAAATTTTGTTTGCGTGAAATTGCTGTACACAATTTCTTCAAATTTGAGGTCATTAAGTTGACGCTCATTACTATTCGTTGGCGACGAATCGATTTGTTGACAATGTTACTTCATATACTCTTCGGTGAAGAGGTCTTTTATTTTTATGTGAAAAAATAAATATTGTTTCGAGTCATCTTCGGTGAAGGTTGTGCTAGTCGCCGTTCGTCCGTGATGAGTTTGTTTTGTCAACGATAATGATTAGAATCTTCAGTGAAGTATTTTATTTTTTTCTGTGAAAAAAAAAAATGTTTACTTTGGGTCACTTTCAGTTAAGGTTAGGCTAGTCGCCTGTGACGAGTTTGTCTTGTCGCCAATGATGATTAGAATCTTCAGTGAATTGTTTTATTTTTTTTTGTGAAAAAAAAAATGCTTGTTTTGGGTCACTTTCAGTGAAGGTTTGGCTAGTCGCCGTTTGTCCGTGACGAGTTTGTCTTACTTATATCCGTTAGTAACGGTGGTTCTGTAAATTAAGAGTGAATGACGAGGCATAATGTTGTGACCGTTTTCAAATTTATTATCCGCAGAATAGTTGTTAAATATTCTTTAAAATTTGAAGTGTTCCTGTTGAATGGAGGTCGTTAAATTTATGCGATCCGTTTTGGGCGTCAGTAAGAAATGTTGTCTGACTGACAGTGTTGCTTTGCGTTCAAAGAAATTTAATATCTTTGTGTGTGTGTGTGTGTGTGTGTGTGTCGGCTAGTTGCCGAGACAAGGGTGGCTTTAAGTCGCTGAGAATATTTACGCATGTGTTGGGATGAAATATCCCTGGAAGAAAGTTCAATTCTCGCACGTGAGAATGCAGTAACAATTATGTAGATAAGTGCAAAATAGAAACAGGGCAACAGCTTTTGTGAGAAGGAACACAACAACAATTGTATATAAGTTTAAAACAGTTTTGCTTGTGAGAAAAAATGAGGGCATATATATACAACAAATGGTGAGTTCAAAGTTCAGAAAGAAGGAAGTTAATTTAGGTTTGCGAAAACGTGCAGGTTCTGGTAGCAGGTTGCGCGTGCGCCCGCCTAAATTCTGTCCCTTGTCGAGATGTAGTCACTTCAGTCAAAGATGGTTGGTAACAGGAAGGAGTGGGGGATCTCTGCGACTTCCGTCATGGGCTTTGTCTCAGAAGCATCCAGCCGCGGTCCTACCAGGTTCAAAAGGTGGGTCGAAAAGAGGCCGGGACACAGCGTGCAAGCGTTCTAATGGGCTGACTCACGTGACCCCTAAGGGAATAGGGGTTGGGATGCCTGACAGCCAATCCGTGAGACCCTTAAGAGACAAGGCTGCAGCCAGTCAGTGAGGGGAACGTTAATAAATTGGAATGTATTGGAATACATGTGCGTTCTAATGGTGTCGGTGGACCCATTAAAAAAAAAACATGTTCGCGCTAACACAGGTAAGGTGTGTAACAGAAAAATCACCGTTTTCATTTATAGTATTTGCTTATGCGAAGATGCGTTTACTTTTTCGTTTCGTTTTTCTGTGACAAATGTCCTGTTAGAAATGTTTTCGTTTTTCGGTGAAATATGTCCATGTGGAGATGTTTTAGTTTTCTGGTGAGGAATTTTTATGCTGTCCGTTGAGTTAGCTGAACGGATTTTTTTTTTTTCGATTTGAAACTGTTTTTTGTGTTTTATTTTGTTTCAGTGAAACGTGTCCGGTTGAAAATGTGTTTTAGGTTTTGCTTTTAAGTGAAAAGTGTTTGTTTTGTTTTTTTTTATTGGAAAAAATATTCAGGCGACATTGAGTTTTAATTAAGTTTGTTCGTGTACTTTAAATGGCTAAGAAGAACGAAGAAGACCAACAAAGCCGTCAGAAGGCTGTATGCTCTAAGAGTCACAAAAATGTAAGATGGATGAGGTGACAAAGAAGAAAATGTTAGTGTGTAAATGAGATACTGATGAAGGCAAAATTATTGGATTTCCCGTTATTATAATTCCCCAGTTGGGAAAAGAGAATTCTTCATAATATAAAATGTTTGTACACCGACTACAGAGTCATACGTGTCCATGTGTGTATATAAGTATGTGTGTCTGTACACCGGTGTGAAAGTCAGTTCACATGTAAGCAGTTATGTGTTTGTGTGTTATATTAAGTCCACGTGTATGAGGTAGTAGCCATTTTGGCTTCTCGTCTTCTTGTCGAAGTCGAAGCCAGGGCCAACAGCCCGGGAAGATGTCTGTTGCATCCCCAGAGAGGGGGACGTGTGTTTGGCAGTGCCAAAGAAGGAAAGAGAAAGAAGAGGCTTCTCGTGCCGAAGAAGAAAAAAAGAAAGAGCGGATGGTGCTCAAGTGTTTATATAGTTATGCTAGCCATCTGAGATTCGCCTAAGAGAAGGCATTTGATTGATCAAGCCAAGGAGGAAGTAGATTGTTTGAACCAATCAGCGGGCAGCTAAGAAGTCATCGATATTTAAACAATGTGGCGACTGTGTGCCGGCCTGTAGCTAACTGCTACAAGAATGCATAAACGACCAAAATTGATCAAAAAATAAAACACACACAAAATGTGCTGACAGACATATTCGGTGATATCACAGAAAATGGAAAGACCGATGAAGGAAGCGCATCAAGCAGACCTCCACTGGAAAAGCATGGAAAATACTTGAATCTGGGAGAGGCTTATTGCAATCCAATTCCAGAGAAAATTAATGGTCGTTATCAGCAAAAATTTAATGCTAAAACGTTAGTACTAGGACGCAAAGTGACGGTCATCGAAAGAAGTGGATAGTACTGGAAATCTGGGGAAACTTGTTGTTACTCAGATTCCAGGGACCATGTTCTTGTTAATGTGCAACCACTGATAATGACACGTGAAAGAATTACTAATGGAGATTTGGTATCTGTCTGTCCGAAGTCGAAACTATACTATTACTTTTATTAAGTGCACTATTGCACAATCTATCAATTCTCAATTCAGGGGGGCAGGGTTCTTTTTTCATGAGATCATCCCCCCCCTCCCCCCAGGAATTACTTCGTTCTTTGGTGGCAGTGTAGTATCTGTTCTGTTGTCATGACACCATTCTCCTAGGCATTACTCCCTTCTTTGGAAGGAGGTCGGGTAGTGTAGTATATGTTCGTTCGTCATGATACCATCCTCCCGGGCATTATCTCATCCTTTGGAGGGTACTGTTGTCATGAGACCATCCTTCCAGGCATTACCTTCTCCTTTCGGAGTGGGAGTAGTATATGTCAACAAGAAATTTTCACAATCGACTGTTCATTAGCAAACTCAACACTTATATATACTAGCACAAGTATGCAACTGGACTGAGCCTACTATTGCTAGTAATAATAATAATAATCAGAATTGTCTGATTTATTCCCTGCTTCCTTTGTTCCAGCCCGTTTGATTTGTTGGTCTAGTGGTCTCCATCAATTCGCTGTTCAGGTACCTCATTATAATACATCTTTCTATTCCAATAGCTTCTTTCCAAGAACTCCAGGCTTGTCGAACTCAATAGACATCTCCTGTCTTTGCGTTAATCATCTTTCGTTTTTTTTAGCCCTTTACATCAAGCAGCTTCATGCCTTGTCTGGAGAGACTTTCATGAAAAAGAAAAATTGGCAAAAATAAAAAGGAGCTAGAAACACAAACAAAGAAACTAGAATCTTTAGTCACGATATAAAAATAGTATTTGGGATAGAAAAATGTGCACCACATGAGATGAAAAAATGGAAAATTAGAAACGACAAAAGACGTAGAGTTACACAACACTTGAAAGGTAATGCACTTGTTGAACACGGTAACTATAAATAACTCGGCATCAAATTAACACAGATGAAAGAAATGATTAAAAGGGAATACCCGACAAGAACAAGAAAGTCCCTTGAAATTAAATTATATAGTAGAGAGAAAGAGAGAGAGAAAGAGATATATGCCTTATGCCACACACTATTTAAATAACATTGTGTGTCCACCCCACTGTTTTTAGAGGGGGGGGCAGCGACTTTTTCTTATCTACCTCCCTTGGATGTCTGGTCAGAAAGAGGAAGAATTCTATTTCTCCGAACATTATGTGGTTTCGTCACTTCCGTTCGCTAACATCAATTTTTGAACCCAAATCCATCAATCATTCTCCTCAGCCAAACTTTCGTTATGTAATATTGTCACTCAGACTTCAGGGAACATCATCTGTTGTTGCCAGTGAGCTATCACTGATAATGACTCGTGTAAGAACATCTAGTGATTAAATAATAATAATAATAATAGTAGTAATAATAATAATAATAATAATAATAATAATAATAATAATAATAATTGGTAAAAAACAAGAAAGAGCTAGAAACATGAATAAATGCAACTAGAATCTTTAGTCATGAGATAAAAATGGATTTCAAGATAGAAAACTGTGCACCACTTGAGATGAAAAAAAGGAAAATTCGAAACAACAAAAGACAGATTTACACAATTGAAAGGTGATGAGGCAGACGTGATAACTATAAATACCTCGGCATTCTGGATGTAGACGCTATCAAATCAACCGAGGAGAAAGAGATAATAAACAGAAAATACTTGAGAAGAACAAGAAAACTCCTTAAATTAAATTATATAGCAGACATCTCACTAATAGGATAATCATTTAGGCATTATCTTCGATAAGATAGTCTGGACCCTTCATAAACTGGACAGAAGAACTCGAGAACTAGGAAACTAATGACGATGCACAACACACTGCATCCGGATGAGGCTGAACGACACTATGTAAAAAGAAGAGAAGGGGGGGGAGAGAACTTGTAAGTATTGAATATTACACAGATGATGCAATAAGTAGAGAAATGCATAACAAAAATACAGTGAAGCTGATTACTGGCGCCAAAAGCAGCACTATGTTTTTATAGCTATCGAGTCCACCAAGCACCCTCATCTCATCTCAATTGGGTAGTTCTATGCTTTCCGTTGTTTTGAGTTTTCTCTTCATCATTTCGAGTAGTGCACTTTTTTTTACCATTTTTTATTCCATTCCTTATCCTGGTTAAAAATTCTAATTGTGTTTATCAGAGTTTCTAGCTTTTTCTTTATTTCAACAATTCCATGAGGTCAATTATTCCCCCTTTTTGTATCCATCCTTCTTAGCCAAAAAGAAAGATCCAGGTCGTCCACGATGGCCGTACATCTAAACAACATGACATTAATGCGGGTGTGTCCCAGGTGTCGATCCTTGGACTTATTATTCTTGATTTTCATAAACGACATCCCTGATGCAATTGCATTTGAGATGAATATATTTGCTGATGACACCATGCTTTATTCTCGACATATAAGCAAAACGAATGCAGACATATCCAATGCAATAGCTGAATCCTTAGAAAATGACCTCTAGTGGAATGGGGCCAGAAATGGATAATAACATTTAATGCTACTAAGACAAAGCTCCTTTCCTTTATCAATTATAAGAAACCTTACCAACCACCGATTATCATGGCTAATAGCACCCTATCTGAGAGTCCAACATTCAAAGTCCTCAGCCTAACTTCACAGATACCATGAATTGGGACAAATATATAGAAGATACTGCCAACTGCCAAGTCTGTATAAAAGGTGGGCTCTCTCTACCGTGCTAGAAAACTTCTCATGGACGGCGGCACCGGGTGGGGGGGGCAGGGGGGGGGGGCTCAAGCCCCCTCACTTTTTGACTTGGCCCCCCCCCCCCACTTTACTGTCATCAATAATTAAGTTGATATGCATGTGTTCTCATCGATGAAGGCAATTCTGAGATGAAGCATTATCTCGATGCCCAAGGTTTTCAATGCTTCCACATGCACATATTTGTTTGTGACAGACTGGGTGATAGTCAGGATGATGTTGATGTTACTCATGAACGTTTCAAAATTTTCGCAATCAGTGCTGTTATAGATGAGAGAACATCCGTAAAAGCGATTTTGAGGGCTGAAAAATCTGTTGCAAAGTGGACCATTATTTGTATTTCCTCCACTCGCACATGGTGCATCCATTAACATACCGGTAGTTTTTTGGATTGCATAGATACATTCTTTTTTCGTATTGTTGAGGATCCACATAATATCCAAAGTTATTCATTCCATCCTCCCTCCTGGTGATACCAGATCAGGCTGCCCTGTAGCTCCCTGAGACGAAATTCACCTACATTGACGTTTTTTTTTTTTTTTTTTTTTTTTTGTAAAACTTAATTATGTTCTACAAAACCAAAAACAAAAACAAAAACAACAGCCCATCTCCCTTTCTCCCTCCCCTTTTTTATTTTATTTTTCCTACCCTACTCCCGGTCCTGGATATGACCTTAAACTACATCCGATGGTGAGATCCGGCTTACGGACTTTGGGGAATGTGGAGCCTCCTCTTAATTACCATTGCTCCCAGGTCCACCCTGACCCGGAGTGGTAGTACCTGTTAGGGTCCCAACTATGGGTTAAATAGAAACAGATATTAAAAGGGGAAGAAGAAAACAAATTTACTTTAACAACCAAACCAAACACCATCAATAAATATTTGAACATATAAAGAACTTGAAGCATAAAAACTTTCACCAAAATGACTGCATTCGGCATTAAATAACCTGAAAAGGGTTGATATGCCGTAAAACAAAACAACCAAACTAAACACCATGAATAAATATTTGAAGATATAAACAACTTGAAGCATAAAAACTTTCACCAAAATGACTACATTCGGCATTAAATAACCTGAAAAGGGTTGATATGCCGTAAAACAAAACAACCAAACTAAACACCATGAATAAGTACTTGAAGATATAAACAACTTGAAGCATAAAAACTTTCACCAAAATGACTGCATTCGGCATTTAATAACCCAGAAAAGGGTTGATATGCCGTAAAACAAAACAACCAACCAAACAACCATCCTCCCTCCAGTCCTTCTGTCCACAGAAGAACCGATACAGTACCTTTTGAGCAAAGTCCAATGAACGCAATTTGAAGTGAAGAACAGAGAAACAATGCAAGTCTGCCTTGTTAATATGCTTCCAACGAGCTATTCCAGTTCCAATACATACATTTATACTTTTATACTTAATACATTTAAACTTTTATACTTTTTACTTTTGTACTTTTATATGCATCTTGTCAGTTAATACTTTTAACTTTATGTATTCTCTATATTTGATAAACCAATTGATTCTTGAATTTTGTCATTTTTACTAGGAGCGACTTGCTGATATTTTTCAAATGAGCGATCAAGCAGTGTCAGAAAATCATTTTATGTCTAGATTAAGTCCAAAAAGGTGTATTTGGCCCAAAACGACCAAATATGGTAATTTGGGCCCAGGTCCCCCAAAATTGAAATTTCTGTTTGTTCTTTTTTCACCAGAAGGGACTTGCTAATATGCTTCCAACAAGACCTCAACCACTATCAGAAGATCATTTCATGTCTAAATTATGTCAAAAAAAGTATTTTTGGTCCAAAATGCCCTAATATGGTAGTTTAGGCCCAGATGCCAAAAAATTGAATTTTTAAAAATGTTTCTTCATCTATCACCAAGAGTATTCCATTCCGCTTCTAACGAGCCATCAACCACTACCAGACGATCATTTTAAACCAAAATATGCCCCAACCAGTGATTTTTCCCCAATTTGTCCAAATATGGTAATTTGAGCCCGGACGCCAAAAAAATTGAAATATTTTGAATTTTTCTTTTTCTATCACCAAGAGAATTCCATTCCGCTTCTAATGAGCTCTGAACCACTATCGGACGATCATTTTTAGTCAAGATATTGAATTTATTCCCATATTTGGCATTCTGGGCACAATGTGGGCCGCCCCCCACCCACTTTTTAGGACCCACCCCCCACCCCACACACACTTTTATAACTATCCCGCCGGCCCTGCTTCTCACACCTGTCAGTATCCTATATCTCTACAAAGCCACTATTCACCCATGCATGGAGTATTGTTGTCAAATCTGGGCTGGTGCACCAACCATTAGTCTCTCTCTCTTAGACAGGGTCCAAAAAAAGAGCCTTTACTCTAATAAGTCCTACACTGGCCACCAAACTCCATCTTGTTCGATTGCCGCAATGTTGCTTCCCTGTGCTTCTTTTACAAGTACCTTAATGAAAGGTGCTCCCCAAAAATTGCTACACTTGTCCCCGCCATTAAATGTAAATACTTTTGACCAACCTGGCAATCAGCAAAATCCAACCCCTTCACTGTAGAGATTTTCAGATGCCGGGAAGCTTTTTACCCTAATAGCTTATTTCCTCAAACTGCTTGCTGAATTCCCTCCTTGCTTTCTGTTTACCTGGCTTTATCAACATGCAGAAGGTTAAATTTAATGTGAACAAACATCTCGCTGCACAACCCCCCCCCCCCCACTTAGAATGCCACTATAAATCTGGCCCCTAATTCACAGTAGCCCCTTACGTCTCAGTGACATTGTGCCTTGTTTGGGCCGAATATTAGTAAAAAAAAAATATATATATATATCCTGCATTGCATCTCCTGAGTATGATGGTGAGTGGCATCATAGTTATGATAAAAAGTAGTGGAGACAGGGAGTCTCCATCGAAAATGGATCTGTATTCTTATCTCTGCCAAGTTTTGTTCTCCAGCTGTCAGTACCAGTTTCCATTTTCCCATTGCTTTCTCTATAAAGTTGATAATGTTGTCTGATATTTTGTACATCTTTAAACATTTAATTATCTATGTTTGGGAGATTGTGTGGTGTGCTTTATTGTAGTTAATCCATGCCATGGCTATGTTCTTTTTCCGTGTGTTCATTCTTTGGATCACATGCCTATTTTCGTCTCTTCCAATAAATTTTACATCTGTTCGTAAACGAAATTAACTTGACCCGAGAAGACGCAATGTGTCCATATTATTATTATTATTATTATTATTATTATTATTATTATTATTAATAATAATAAGAAGAAGAAGAAGAAGAAGAAGAGATAGGAGGAAGAGAAGGGGGTAGAAGAAGACTATCTTTAGTAGAAATATGTCACCTGTTTCTAGAATTGAAACCAAGCTGTGATACGGTCAGTGACAGAGCTAATGTCTCCGCCAGAACTCCAGTAGCAGCTGCTGACTCTAAGCGTTCTCTAATGTGACGTCATGACTTGATAATAAAAACTAAATTAACAAAATCATTAAGAAAACAACAAAAAAACAGACATGTTAGGGTTCCAGGACTCGGTTAATCTATCATAGACAAAAATATATTTTCAAATATATAAAAAAAATACTTTTATACAAGCGATTACGAAGTTAAAGTGATCTACTTGTTAAATAAATAAATAAATATTGCACCTATTTAAATATAAATATTGTTGTGAGGTCCGATCAGCGGAGCAATCGGTCTTACAACTAAGAAAGGGGACACAGGCAAAGAAGATGAACAGTTTTAAATAAAGAAGTTTATTTACCATAAAGGCAATAACGCATGAGAAGGAAAACTGAAATAACAGGGGTGACGTCACTGGAGCAGGAAAGGCTGGAACGACAGGAATGACGTCACTGGTAGCAGGAGAGGCTGGATAGATAGGAAAGAGGTCTGGAACTGGATAGCAGGAAATGCTGGATCGACAGGACCGAGAACTAGAAACTAAGCAACTTGGGATGTTGTCACACTGAGGTGTAAGGATGTGCCTCAGGTCGGCCCGGTCCGTGTGAACGTGGCCAAGGGCTGGATCAGTAGCAATCAGGGAGTCGACATGGACTGGAAAGGCAGGATGTCGACAGACACTGGAAAAGGAGCTGGATAAGCTGATGCTGGAATGATGAGAAGGCGCCGCTGGAAAAAGCTGTAGCAGGCACTACTAGAGAGAGCTATAGCTGAGCTGCTGGAGAGGAATGACACAGGCGTTTCTGGAGAGAGCTATAGCGGGAGCTGTTACAGGAGTAGGAAATGTTAAAGTAGATGCTGCAGTAGTGAGCTGGAGCTGCAGGAATGGGCTGGTGCAGGAGTGAGCTGGAACAAGCACTGTAGGAAGCTGGTGCAGATGCTGCAGGACTGAGCTGGAGCTGCAGGAATGAGCTGGTGCAGGAGTGAGCTGGAACAAGCACTGAAGGAAGCTGGTGCAGATGCTGCAGGAGTGAGCTGGAGCTGCAGAAATGAGCTGGTGCAGGAGTGAGATGGAACAAGCACTGAAGGAAGCTGGTGCAGATGCTGCAGGAGTGAGCTGGAGCTGCAGGAATGAGCTGGTGCAGGAGTGAGCTGGAACAAGCACTGAAGGAAGCTGGTGCAGATGCTGCAGGAGTGAGCTGGAGCTGCAGGAATGAGCTGGTGCAGGAGTGAGCTGGAACAAGCACTGTAGGAAGCTGGTGCAGATGCTGCAGGAGTGAGCTGAAGCAGGCGCTGCAGGAAACTGGAGCTGCAGGAGTGAGCAGGAGTAGGCACTGCAGGAAGCTGGTGCAGGAGTTTGCTGAAGTCAGGTGGATGGAGAAAGAATTAGGAGTTTGATTGCTGTTGTTGTCGGCTTCGGCTTCCTGACTCAACGACTGGTACACCCAGTCGGAGGTGGGGTGGTGTTCCTAATCCGGCTGAACTACCAGGGGTTATTTATCTACCTCCCACAGCAAGTAAGATGTGATACAAGGTCGGAAAGTGTGATTTGATAAGTCAGCACCCTAGAGGAAGAGCACCTATGACCTTTAAAAATTGCCTGGGCGGCCCTGTCGGCATTCCCTGGTAGGGGCACCTCAGGCGATTAGCAATAAACTAACTTCTTCTCAAAGGGTGAGAAGGCAAAGCCTAGGAGGATGGACCTCCTAGAACTGCACAGGACAGACTCACAGACCGGTGTCATCAAGCCCCGAAGGCCAAGACGATACCGGTCTATGGGGTGCAGTATCCATCAGAACAGATACTACACTTTGAAATATTTATTTGCAGAAAATACATATTTATATTTAAAACAAATTAGGCACAAGGCCATCAAAAGTGTGGGGAAATGGATGCCGTTGGTCATCCTTTGTCTAAGGTAATAAACTTGTCTATCCTACTCTTAACTAAAATCATCTCAGTCACCACAATACCACATTTGCTCTAGGGGCCGTCCAACTTGTTGGCAATAGTTGGCAATCTTAAAATTTTTCCATAGTTTTTTTATAAATAAATAAATAAATATGGTTGTATGTACACAAATTCATTGGTGTATGATGGGTGAAGGGGAGAAAAGCAAAAACCAGTTAGTAAGACCCTCCTAACCCTTTCTAAATATTAGACTGCCTACTGTTTTGTTCCGAACCTAAAACAAGCAGGTCGGTCTTTAAATGGGAGTGGGGTCTACGTGAGAGAAAAAAGAAAGTGGGGGATAGAGTTTGGAGAGTGGGTGGTGTCCCTCCAAGATAAGTGCAAGTTGGGGGAGGCTGAGGACAAAGAATTGAAAGTGGGGAATGGGCATCTTGGAGAGTTTCTATTACCAGGAGGGTGGGGTAACTCATTCGACTAGATAAAAGGCTAAACTTACTCGAACGGCTGGGGTCCGACTGGACGAGGAACCGTGCACGCCATGCTCAGGCCGGGAACACATACCCATACTTGACTCCTTTTCGTAAACACAATCTCACTACTTGTATCCACCTTTTTTCAAAAACCGAGGAATGTAATCTTTTCCTATCACATCTGATCTTGACCTTCAGCTGGTGCTTGAAGAAAGCGATTAAATCCTGATCAGCAAAAGATTCAACCCCCTGGTTATCTCTCAGACGCGACGTCCACACCACCATTCGCACTACAGCCAGGATCACGAGAAACACCATTCGTCTCTCCCCATCCCACGGCGGACAGACGTTGCCTATTATGTAAGCTAGGTGCAGCGGCAACGGCTGCTCAGGATCGATACGAGCCGTCACCTCATTGACGTACTCCCAGTACTGCTGGAGCTTATGGCACAAGAAGAAAGCATGATCAGGCGTTTCCTCAAAGAACCTGTCGCAACGGGGACACTCGGGTGAGTCCTCAATTCCGGATCTCTGCACTATGGCATTAAGGGGTAGCACATTCCGGGCCAATCGCCAGGTTAGAGAGAACTCCGAGTTGTTGATATGCATCGTTCCTGGTGCCCAACTCCATTCGTAAAAGGCCGTCCTCAGGCTGAAAACATGATGTATCTATATAGAAGCAAACAAACAACTGAAATTGATTCTTGGCCGAATTTATCATGGTCAAAACTAACTGGAAAGTTTGTTGATTGTTTTTACATAATATTCGGCCAGTTTTCAGATGCTCGTGTTTCGTATTAGGGTGAGAAAGCGATATTTGAAGTTGGAAATGCTCGGGTGATGGTAAACATAGAGCAACGAGTTAAAACAGAGTGGAGATTTACCACGGATGCCACCCCAGTGGACTGGGCAGGTAATTGTTCTGGGTTTGTTTGTTATCTTTAGGTGCGGTGAACGAATACCGCCATAATATCTACATAATAATACTAAGGCATTTCGTATTTGTACGTACATTATTAGCTTTCACACACCTAAAAATGAGATCGTCCAATCAAAGACGGTGATCGTTGATTAATCTGACGTCGCTAAGGTAAAAAAAATCGACTTTACCCATTTATAAATGAAGTGTTCCAAAATCGAATTCTATCGTTTCATCATTAAAACAGTACAATTTTAAATAAATACATTTCAAAAAGTGACATTCGTTTTATTGATTTAAAAAATATTTAGCTGACAATTATTTTCATGGTAAGAAGACAGAATATTTATCGTTTTAATAAGAATTAAATTGCTACAATTTTAAATAAATAAATAAAGAGACATGTTGGTGAATGTGTAGTAAGAGCGGAAAATGCCGCCACATTCCTAAAAATGCCGGAGAAACGATAAGCGATGGATTACTGATCGCAATAATTATAAAGGGATTACCGAGTGGATATAAGACATTCACCACGGTAATAACGCAAAGAGATACACCTATGACATTCCAGAACTTTAAAACCGCTCTAAGAAACTTCGAAGAAACCGAAAAACCCCAAGGTGAAAGCGCGAACGCAGTAATGAGTGTGAGAGAAAAGAAATATAACAGCCAACCAGCAACCATTTCCAGACCAAATAAATATAACAAAAACGCATTCAATGGATCATGCTTCTTATGCGGGCGATATGGGCATAAATCCGAAAATTGTAGAAAACCCGCACGCTGGTGCAAAAACTGCAAAACACGAACACATGACACATTTTTTTGCAGAAAAACGCAAGATAGACACTCAAACAACGCTAGTGACTCTTCATATCTTGATGTATTAGTCGATTGTGGGGTCACACCCCATATTTTAAACGACGAGTCCAAGTTCGTTAACTTCGATAAAGAATTTGATTCCTCCCGCCATATTGTTTAGCTAGCCGATACAATAATTTGGCGCTAAAAAGGGGGGATGCTTCTATTAAAATGACTGATACGAATGGACGGATACATAATAACATCTTAAAACACGCTTTATATATACCTTCTTTTAATAATAATATCTTTTCAGTACAAGAGGCGACAGAAAAGGGTACTTACATTGAATTTAAACCTAACTCTGCAATATTAAATACTAATGGAACTAAATTTAATATATATAAGAACGGTAAACTATATTACTTAAATAATGTAACTTCTCAGAAGAAAATAAAACATTCGCTAGAAAAGTGTCATAGCATAATGGGACATTGCAACATCGACGATATAATTAAATTAGAAAAAAACGTTTCTGGTTTACAAATTAGTGACAAAAAACAATTTCATTGTGAAGTGTGCCCACAGGACAAAAATGCCCCAATTCAAAAATAAAATACCTGACAAACGAGCAACAAAAATACTCGAACTAGTACACATTGATCTAGCAGGACCGATAGACCCCATAGCAAAGGATGATTTTAAGTACGTATTAGGGTGTATAGATGATTATTCCGGTCTCATAGTCACCTACATGTTGAAAAGTAAAAGTGACGCAGTGGAAGCCTTCGACAGATTTATAGCTGACGTTGCCCCGTATGGACATATAAAAACAGTAAGGAGCGATCAAGGCACGGAGTTTACTTCTAAAATCTTCGAATCGCTACTAATTAAGAATAAGATACATCATCAAAAATCGGCGCCCTACTCCCCCCACCAAAATGGTACGATCGAAAGAGCATGGCGCGCAATTTTTGAAATGGCTATGTGCATGCTAAAACATGCTAACCTTCCAAAATATATGTGGTCATACGCTGTTATGTCCTTAACGTATATTCGTAACCGATGTTACAACAAACGTATTAACAGCACGCCATACGAATTTTTTTACAGGCAATAAACCAAATATATCAAAAATGCACTTATTTGGAAGCATTTGTTACGCATACGTACAAACCCCCCAAAAAATTGGAAGACCGAAGTAAGGAGGGAATTTTTGTAGGATATGACAGAGGTAGTCCGGCCTACTTAATATATTTTCCCGAAACCGGTGAAATAAAAAATGTCAGAATAGTAAAATTTACAGATAAATTTAAAGATAATATAAAAGAAACAGACGAAAGTGCTACAACTGAAAATATTCAAACAGTTGAACTCGAAACAGAAGTAGTAACTGAAAATATTGGGAGAACGAAAACTCGCCCAAAATATCTTAATGACTACTATGTGGAAGACGAAAAAAATGACGCAATAAAGTACACGATAGATTATTGTTACCACATAAGAAATGTACCAAGAAGCGATAAATTCAGATAGTTCGAAAACTGGTAGAAGGCCATGAAAATGGAGATGGACATTTTAAAAGACAATAAAACATTTGAATTAACTGAAATACCTCAGAATAAAACCCTAATCCCAGCATGATGGGTGTATACTATTAAAACTGATGAAAATCAGGGAGAGATATTTAAGGCAAGACTAGTGGCAAAAGGTTATGCCCAAAAGCCAAACGTAGATTACGAAAAAACATTCTCACCAACAGCAAAATTAACTTCAATAAGAATGTTGATGCAAATCGCGGCACAATACGATCTAAAAATACATCAATTAGACGTAAAATCAGCCTATCTAAACGCACCGATAAATTTGGAACTTTATATGGAACAGGCAAAAGGATTTGAAATAGAAAATAAAAACAAAACCGGTAGATTAGTGTATAAATTAAATAAATCATTATATGGTTTAAGACAAAGTGGTAGAAATTGGAATAATTTGTTACACACACATCTAATAGAAAACGGATTTAGTCAATCATTGGCAGACGTTTGTGTTTATACACAATATAATGACAAATATACAATTATTATTGTATGGGTAGATGACATACTAATAGCGACAAAATGTAACGAAAATATGATAAATACGAAAACTATTCTAAAAGAAAATTTTTAAATGACAGATCAAGGCAAAATCAAATATTTTTTAGGCATAGAATTTACATATGAAAACAAAACAATATACATGCATCAAAAACGATATCTTCAAAAATTATTAGAAAGATTTGGAATGAAAGATTGTAAACCTAAATACACACCTAGTGAAAATAATATTAACAAGTTATGTAACGAAACTAGGAAATTAGCAGACGAAAAGCTATATAGATAAATTGTCGGAAGCTTAATATATGCAATGACAGCCACCAGGCCAGACTTATGTTTCATAGTAACAAAACTATCACAATATATGAATAAACCATACGGAAATCACATGTTGTTAGCTAAACACGCCCTAAGGTATATAAAAGCCACAATCAATCATCAATTAATATTCAAACCCACTAAAAGTACTTTAAACATCATAGGTTTTTGCGATGCAGATTGGGCAAACTCACAGGATAGACGAAGCATAACTGGATATGGATTTAAAATCTCAGACAACGGGCCATTAATTTCGTGGAAAACACGAAAACAGTCCACAGTCGCGTTATCTACTTGCGAGGCTGAATATATGTCAATCAGTGTAGCCACACAAGAAGGAAAATACCTAAAAACACTAATGACAGATTTATTAAATGAGAAAATCGATACATTCTCATTATATTGCGATAATCAGAGCGCGATAAACTTAGCCAAAAAACCCGTAAATCACCAAAGATCAAACCACATAGATATTAGATTTCATTTCATTAGAGACGAATTACAAAATAATACGCTTGAGTTAATTCACGTTGCAAGTGAAGAAAACATAACCGATATATTTACCAAACCAGCAAATAGATTTAAAAATGAAAAATGCAGACACTTACTAATGGGACTCTGAAAACAGAAATCAAAAAGAAAAAAACAAAACAAAACAAAAACAAGCTTTCTTTAATAGTTAAAACAAACAAAAAAAGTGTTTTTAAGGCCTATAAATGTGAAAGAGTATTACAAAAAAAAACTTTTGAAAACTATTGATGACACAACAAATGTACAAACAAACTTTTATATTGTGAACAAAAAAAATTGTTTTAAGGCCTACAAAAAGAAACATTACGAACATATATCAGTTGAAGGGGGTATGTTGAATTGTCAACTGAATATAGTTCCACTCAACCAAGTGGTGATGAGGCCATCGACCTGATCACCGCACTACGTGATAATTACTGCGCTGCAGAGGTATCACGTGACATGAAAATTAGGCGCCAAATTTGTTCTTTCAAAATTGTATCTTCAGTCCGAGAATAAAAGTTATGCAATACGCACGTATTATTGTTACCCCATTCTATTCTTGTCTTTTCTTCTATGTCTTCGTGACTCATAGTCTACCACGATGTTACGCTCTACCCCTCAAAGCTTAAGAACCAAAAATCTTGGAAATTGATGAAGTAGTTTTTTTTTTTATTACAAAAGAAAATCATTAATGGGAAATCGTAGTCATTACCAAAATGTACAAGACTGCCCAGGCAATTTTTAAATGGCCAGAGTGCTCAAATTCTCGAGCGCTGTTTTTTCCCACCCTCCCGACCTTGTGTCACATCTTACCTTGTGGGAGGAAGATAAATCAAACCAATATGTACAAGTAGACCTCTTCAAAATTGACCTTTTTCTTCAAACATATGGAAACTGCTATTATTCCCATTCTCCAAGGTCTAAATTAGCTAAATATACCAGTTATTGTGATCTTGGACCTTAGTTATGCCTGCCTCAAGAGCCATGTAATTTTATTGTTGACGTTTTTCAAAAACGCTGTAAAATATGGGATATTATGTCCTTATTTTCATTGTAGCTTTCCAGAGGTTGATGCTATAGCATTGAAAGTAGTACCAAATGAAAGCTAATATAATTTTCTTGCATATGGTAGTAAACACAATAAAACACATTAACACCTGTGTAAATTTTAACTAATTTTAATGCACAAACAGCTGGGACACTACAAAAAATCAGTTTGGTAGTATGATAGCACTGCACTGACACATATATTGCATAAGAAACTGTCAGATAGGATGTTACTAATACATGTATTATCACTTGTTCAATGTGGCTTTTTTGAAACTGTCAATTTTTTTCCTGTGGTACTCCACAATTTGTAGTAAGCAGCTTCTTTGCTCTGGGTCACTTGTGATCTGAGTTGCAAAGTCACTCATTAGTTTCACACCTCTCTCAGCCACATCATTGGTCACTTTCACTGACCTCACAAACTTCTGTGCATTCCTGTAGCTGTCATTGTCTTCCCAGGTGTCAGCAGGAGTAGTGAGCCAGTCACATTTCACTCGAAGAGCATCAAACAGAAAGTGAGACTCTGGCCCTACCAGGTCTGTGAGAACTGTAGCTGCATTGATGACAGGAAACACTGGCTTGCCTTTCCTGTAACTCTCAGGTTTCTCTGTTTCTGACAGCTTGACTGCGAGCTTCTCTTTTGCAGACTTGGTCATGCTGGCATGTGAACTGAACAAGGTGAATGGCACTAGTTCCTGGGTCAGATACCAGCGGTGGTTGTTCATTTTCTTGAGAACAGAGGTTGCCAGTTCATAGTCATACTGCTTGTATTGCAGCATGTTCTTCATAAGCTGGAGGTCATGGATAGGTGCATCAGCTGCAGATGTGGTGGTCACCCAGTGGCTGGTGTAGAATAAGGTCAGGAACTTGTTCATCCTCTCCAGCTTGAAGATAGTGTCCGTGTTGTATTTTAGTTCCTTGGAAAACATGAGCATCTTCATACAGTAAATGTTCCTGGCCATCCAGCGGGCTTGGTGAATGGCACCTGGCTTGGCCCAGTGGATACCTCGAGGAGGTTCCTCACCAAGCAGGATCAGGCACAGCTCTGCCACCTCTCTGTAATTTGCCCTCGGACTTGCTTCCTCAAGGAAATTGCTTAAGACTGCAATTGTGCTTGTCTTCTTCTGTTTCAAGTCTTGTTCAACTAGGCCCAGAACTCTTGGGCAGTCCTTAACCAACTTGTCCCACTTCTCTTTCACATTGCTGAACATTGGATTGTCAGGACTCTTGACCTTGCTGAACACAGCCTCCCATACACTTCCAATTATTACCTCTGATATGTGATGGCGACAAGCGAAGTAGAATATCTTTTGCCTAGTTTTTCTTCAATAAGCTTCGCTGCACCCTTGTTGATGCCACTGTTGCTTGCTGTGGTATCAAATACCAAGCCTACAATGTTGTCTGTGAGCCCCCATGCTTCTATCAGTTCCAATGTAGCATTACACTGTTGGATTCCTGTGGAACTTTCTATGAAGGGCACACCAAGCAGCTTCCCTTCTTCATACTGTGGAGTACCAGAGACGAGCACTGCAAGACTTTCCACTGGGTATCTTTCACCAAGAACATCCCGTAGAAGTTTTCCATCCCAGTGTAGTGTGCAGTAATCTGGCGGACTTTCCTTGAAGTTATTCATGTAACTTTGGCACAAGTTATGACGAGTGTTTATCCTATTTCGTCTTGTAGTAGAGGCTGATATAACAAAGTCATCAAGATCTGCGCCTCCTGCCTTCAACACTGCAGACACCATGGCTGTAGTCTGGTTGTCAGAGAGTGACAACCGATCTGCAGTGCTACAAATCTCTTCACTGGTCATAACTGAGTGTGGAAAGTGTAAGGTTATCGTACTTGGTTTTGATGAACAGCTTGGTGTTGTCTCAGTGTATTCTGAACCCTCACTAGTACCAGAGCCTTGACTGTTCTCTGGGTCTTCATCACTTGAAATTTTCCCAACTTCTGCTGCTGCAGCAGTCACTGATGATAACATTCTCTCTTCTCTTTCTTCTCGGAAGCTTTTCTCTCTAGACTTCTTCTCAAACACCTTATCATGACCTGACATGTGTGCCAGGCGAGTTGTCTGTTGGTCCAAGTAGAAATTGACGTCCTCTTCCTTGGTCTCTTTTGTGAGCAGCCTTTTGCTTCTTATCTCCTCCACAACATCCTTTGCTCCAATATCAAATAACTTGTCTAAGTCCTTCAGAAAGTTAGCTCGTTTCTCTTCCTCTGGTTTGTTATTTCTTCCCTTGTTTTTAACAATTTTTCTGTACTTTTCATGGAGGATCATGAAACGGTTGACTGCATTTGGTCTAGTTAGTGTTTTAATCCTTGTCATATTCCAGAATGGCAAAACGACATCCACTGTATCATGGGCTAAAGACCTATTGTCACTGTTGGGATTATCATTCCTCAAATGCAGGAAATACTGGAACACCTGGCGATTAGTAGGAAGTTGAGAGCCCCTGATGCTGGAGCTGGGTTGCCCAATGAGATACACATCACTGAATGACCTTGTGGCAGGAGTTGCCACCTTTCTTCTCTTTTCAGTTGGTTCATCCCGTTCACTTGTATTGCTGACCACTTTCCCACAGCATAGTTGTCTTCCAGATGCCATGTTGTCAGCAGTTCACAAATCTTAACAAATCAGCTTTAACTTACAATCTGAAATGAAGAGATAAAACATACTTAGTGATAATAAATTATATACATGCATTAAGAGTAACATTTTTGAGATAAAGTTATGTATTATATGATGGCATCCTTTCCAAGCATAAAAAATATATATGTTTGTGCATTAAAATTAATTAAAATTAACACAGGTGTTCATGTGTTTACTACCATATGCAAGAAAATTTTATTAGCTTTCATTTTGGTACCACTTTCAATGCTATAGCATCAACCTCTGGAAAGCTACAATGAAAATAAGGACATAATATCCCAAATTTTGCAGCGTTTTTGAAAAACATCAACAATAAAATTACATGGCTCTTGAGGCAGGCATAGCCAAGGTCCAAGATCACAATAACTGGTATATTTAGCTAATTTAGACCTTGGAGAATGGGAATAATATCAGTTTCCATATGTTTGAAGAAAAAGGTCAATTTTGAAGAGGTCTAATGTACAAGACTAGAGTTTACAAAACTTTGAATTTTTGGAGTTATCTCCCTTAGTTTTCCAACATGACGTCCATAGATCGACGCTCGTCGTTTGACGTTTACTAATAAAATTTGATTTTCGTTTGTAAAAAAAAAAAAACCCTACTTGATCGATTTACGAGATTTTGGGTGTACAATATTTTCTTTCCGTCACGGGTACGCACATCATACAAATATTTCTTATTTTTTTTATTTTTCATAGTAGAGGAATTGGCAACATGCACCAAAAAATCAAACAGTAAACATTTGGCAACCAGAAAATAGGGTAAAAAAAAACAAAGCATATTTGTATCTGTTGAACTAAGTTTAGATTACACCAAGCTTTTTTTTCCTTTCTTTCTCCGACGATCAGACATTTTTCACAGGGTGGCACTTTTACCCCCCCCCCCCCCCCCGCAGCCCCCCGCCCAACCCCCGCACTCTCGCTGCCGCCAGCATTTTGGCTCACGTGACTCAATCGTAGTCACTTATAAACAGAATAGTCTTCGTTATTAACACTTAGCATATATCCCCCCAATAAATTTAAAAGTGCTGCCGATTTTTCACCTTGTAAAAGTGACATAATGTGCGTCGAGATCAGCTGTGCCGAGAGTTCAAAGTCGCCTCCTCCCTATTTTAGACCCCCGCGCCCCTCACTCTCGGCACAACACTCATTTTTAATTAGCTTCTTGTACCCTCGACCAATAAGGATATCTGTCCAGATCGTCAGATGTTGGCAACTTGTAATAGTTACGGTTATCAAATACCCCGCCGCATGAACAGCTTTTTCGAACAACAATAGTACAAAATATGATTAAGCCTAATGTAAGATTTTTATGAACTATTAATTCGTGATTTCCCCTATTATAAACAACGTTGTTCGGGATTGAATGAGGATTACTACTATGTACTTTTTCGCTATGACCATAACACCATATTATTATTTTTTTTTTCGTTTCGCCCCCTAATAGTCGGTAGAAAGTGAAATATGTTAGAAAACTCTCTGAATTAGTGTCTTATACATATTTATTTTTGTTTCTAATCATGGACGCCGGTCAGTTCGGACGTGTAAATCCATAACTACTAAAAGCATGAAGTTAACATCACGTGTTTTCTCTTTTTTCTTGTATCAATATATCACAACAGTTTCTAAACTATCTGTCTATCTGTGAATAACGTTTTTTTTTATCTTTTTAAACTTTTTTGTTAATATCTATTTATGAGCCATGGTTCTACTTTCAAATAAGAAAAAAAAAACATATTTAATAACTTTCGTATTAACCCTAACCGACTATAGTCCTTTTTTAGGACCAGAATGATAATTAACCCTATTTCAGCAACATCTGTATTTTTCAGAGATATCTATGGTTAGTCATAAAGATTTGAGTGTCTTTCAAATATTACATCTACTGTCTGATGTATATTGGTAACACTGATGTCTCAGTTTTCAGTATACTGTGAAAATCTAGAGTGGAAGGATACAATCAGTTTCATCTATTATTCAGTCAACATTTCTGGTATTGATTTACTCCTCTCCAGGAGTTAGGTACAAGGCCAGTTTTTATCTTACTCCGACAAGTAAGATGTGACCCAAGGTCGGGTCGGGAAAGTGGGGTTTGAAAAGCCAGCGCCCGAGAGGTGAGCACTCTGGTTATTAAAAATTGCCTGGACAGCCCCGTCGGCATTCCCCGGTAGGGGCGCCTCAGGCAGTAAGCAATAAACTTACTCCTCCCCAAAGAGGGTAGGCGAAGCCTGGGAGGGTGGACCTCCTAGAACTGCACAGGACAAACCCATAGACCGGCGTAAATCAAGCCCCGAAGACCAAGACAATACCAGTCTATGGGATGCAGTATCTATCGGAACAGATACTACACTTTGATCTTAGCCAAAAGGCCAAGAACAATTTTATACAGAGTAGCCAAGAAGACATTGAGGGATTTTTAACTTGAATAGATTCTTTATTTTTTATGGTACCCTAATGGAATTTTAACATAATATGGCGAAGACAATGGAGATTTCAATGAAAAAGTTGACAATGTTAACTAGATTTCACGTTCCCCAGACCTAACTTTATCTTATGGGGGTATCGATGCGATCCGTCATGGAAAAGGAATTAATTTGTGAAGCTGAAAATAGAAACTATTTAAAGGATGTTATTTTGCATGAATAAATTATTTTTCATCTTTGTTCTTTTTTGCAAACAATCTCCATTGTCTTCGTCATATGTTAAAATTCCATTAAGGTACTATAAAAAATAAAGAATCTATTCAAGTTAAAAATCCCTCAGTAAACCTTCAGTGACTTCTTAGTCACCCTGTATATATATAGTATAAATGAATTCTCTTACTATCCTATAAAGTTAAGTAAATATTTGAAAGTAATTTTGCCTAAATATAATATTGTATTTAAGATTTTTGGTAATAAATGAAAGAAAGAATTAAGCACACATGGATTAAATAAAAACAATACAGTGTGCTCATCTAGAATGTTATCAGAACGAAACACACTACCTTATAAACAATGTAGCTTCTCCTGATAAACACCTATGACCTAACAACTAGTGATGGGACGATTCTTCAGAATCAGTACTTTTGGGGGTATCGGAATCCTCGACGTAAATTCACTAGACCAACTCGACAATCAACTAAATCCCATCCATTCACTGTGGAGGTCCCCAGATGCCGGAGAGCTTTCTACTCAAATAGCTTCTTTCCTTGTGTTGCTGGCTTCTGGAACTCCCTCCTTGCCCCCTGTTTCCCCGACAGTACTGACATGCAAAAATTTTTAATTAATGTAAAAAGACATCTCGCTGCGCAGATCCCAGTTTAGGTTGACCCCCCCAACCTTCTCCCCTTTTCTTTCTTCTCAGTAGCCCTTACGTCTACAGTGGCGGCCTGCATTGTTTGGGGTGAACTATGTTAAAAAAAAAAATTTTTTTAATTTTTAAAGCTTAGTTTCCCATTCAAAAAACGAATTTTTAACTTAATTTTCCATTGCTAGTCCAAATGCTGATATGATAAATATTTATTGATTTTAAACTAAAAAACTAAAAATATTATAATAACGTCTAAATACGATATAAATTTCTTACCGAGGCGGAAGTTATGTTTTCGATCGAGTTTGTTACCTATTCAAAGTCGAAGGTTATGTTTCCAGTTAAGTTTATTTGTCACTATATATTTAGAAATTTAAAGAGAATCGAAATTGGAATCAGTAATTGTATCGGAATCGGATATTTAGAACAGAATCGGTAAAAAAAATGAAATCGTCTCATCACTACTAACAACCCTACTAACACACACACACATTAATTCTTCGTGTAGTTAGATGGATATTCCTGTCTAATGATGTAGTAAAGTAAAGACCAGGCGACTTAAAGATAAAGGATAAAATAATGAAGAATTCTATAATGTTTTTTACTACAAAAAAGCCCAACAATTCAACAAAGTTAAAAGCAATTGAAAGCAATCCTCCACGGTATAATAAAGAGTTATATATATATATATATATATATATATATATATATATATATATATATATAGTAATCCAGGTAAAGTAAATATCCACGGGATAGGAAGCCAAAGAATTTCAACCGGGCTTATAAAGGTACGGCTTCCAGTGTTGATCAACTTAACGGGTTCGAAAATGACTTAATGAATATAGTTAGCGACATTTCATTCCATCGCAAAAAAAAACATTTCAGAAAAGACTAGACAAAATCCTTAAGGAAGTTCAGAATACATATCAGCCAAAGCTGACAAAACTCAAAGCTTCTACAAACTAACCAAGCAGAAATACCATAAACTACTTGACCATAACATCACTAAAAACTACAGAAAATCTAACATAGACTTAGTTCAAAATATTAACATTGACAGTAAAGCCATTACTGATAAATTTAAATCTTTTATTATTATTATTACTACTATTAACACTATTATTACTATAATTATTATTATTATTATTGTTATTATTATTTCTATAATTATTTTATCACCATCAATAACTATTATTACTATTATCATTATCATTATCATTATCATTATCATTATTATTATTATTATTATTATTATTATTATTATTATTATTATTATTATTATTATTATCATTACCTTTATTACTATCATCGATTTATTACTTAATCGTATTCATTATTATTTTTACTACTATTAATATTATTACTATATTACCATCATTATTTTTGTTGTTATCATTATTAGCATTATTATCAATTTTATCCCCATTATTATTACGATTATTATCACTACAACTTATTATTACTAGTATTTTTATATTATTATTATTATCAGTACTATTATTAATACTATTTTATTATTATTATTATTTACTCACTAGGAGTTATCACACTGGTCATCGTCAGTGATCGCCCACTGCCGACAACCTGTGGTATTCCCTGGAGTCCGAGTGACAACAAGTCTCCTCAGGCCTCCAGTATGCTCCACCTCTTTTCGTTCATCACTGCTGATGACCTTGCGGTAATCGCAACAGCCACCTACCAACGATTTCCCGCTGATAAGGGCCATTGGTCCCCTCTGGGGCCCGAGTGGCAACAAGCCTTCCCAAGGTCCCAGAGCTGTCCGCGCTCTTCCAGTGGAGGTCTGGTTTGCGCTTTCCCTCCTCGACCCCCTGTCCATAATTTTCGTGGCGTCAGCCTATGCTTGCGCCTCTCTCGTGCGGTTGTATTTTCCCCGGTTCTGTTGTTTTGTGCTTCCATGTGTTTGTTCTCCATTCGTCCATGTGTTTGTTCTTCTTCTTCTTCTTCTTCTTCTTCTTCTTATTATTATTATTATTATTATTATTATTATTATTATTATTATTATTAATTACTATGATACCTTCCTATTTAAATGATTGTGATAATTAGTATGATTCCAATTTCTAAAATCTATTCCATCTGTTTAATTTAGCTATAAATACAATTATTATTATTATCGATATTATTGTTACAATACTGTAGGGCCCCATTATGCAAGGCACAGTAGGTTAACTAGTATCAAATAGCTAATTTTGTTATTGAAAAATAAGTTTTGTTTCTGGACTCAGAAGTGAGTTCAGAGAAGTGTTTGATCCAGGAATAGTCATAATAAATTTAGACACCTGACGTGACCTTTGAGTCAGAGATCAGAGTGAGTCGTTTTGTCCCCATCTCGAGCGTGGGAATGATGATTACGTCACCACAGAGAACAAGAACTTAGCTTTTTAGAATCAGTCTGAGCTTAGAGGCGATACCGTTCAGACCGGGTGCGAGCATGTAGCCGGCAAACTGGTAAGGCCCCGTTCTGGGAGGGCAGAAGATATCCCAAAAGGAAAGAAGATAGCCGAAGTATGAGAGAGTCGTAACCGGAATCCCCCTGACAGCAAACGAACCAAGAGATAAGAATTGTGTGAGAATAAAGAAACTTGTGTGAAATTTCCCTTCAAGAAAATTCGTGTCTCGTGTATTCATTCTGTCTGAGACAGACCTCTTCCTTCGATCAAGACGACACAGCCAGCGAAGACCAGACGAATCACAGGCCAAAGAAGAGAACAGAAGATAAGGTAAACCTTGAGATTTATTTGAGAACTTTTTAGAGACTTTAAGATACGTATAAATGAACAGAGGCCGTAATTGAAAAAGGCTTGAGATGCCGTGAACAGATTCGTGGTTTTAAAAAGGCCTGAAGGGCCGTAAATTGATACGTGAAGATTTAAGACTGTGGTTACAAAATGATATGAGTAGACATGTAGCGTGTATTGTAACAATGGGTTTGTTTTGGTAGCCGTGACCTGCCGTTTCCAACATGAAACGGTTCGATATCGATCTGGTGCTGTCATGAAGTACGAACACATCGTGTGGTCCAAATGGATAGAAAAAGGAAGAGAAAAAAAAAGGAGCGAGGCACGGAGGGGAAAATTGTTGAGATACTCAAAAGACAGACACATTTAGTTAATTATTAAAAGACACAGAAAAAAAGAAAAGAAAAAAGAAAAGAAAAAAAACACATTTTGTTAAAAAAAGAAAAAAAAAGAAGAACGCACACATACACAGCCCATTATTAAATTACGCAGAAAGAGAAAAAGACACATTTTGTTAATTGTTAAGATTCAAAAAAAGAAAGAAAAAAAAGAAAGACACATTTTGTTAAAAAAAGAAAAAAAGAACGCACGCACACACACACACACGTGCAAAAACAATTGTTAAGACTTTGTAGGAAAAGAACATTCTAGTTAGGAAGAAAAGGACGATTTGCCGTAATTATGTTTTTTTTTTTGTGTTGTGTTTTAAGAATTTGTTGCTGTAATTTTTTTCTGGTTTGTGTTGGTGGGGGACAAAGGTGAAAGCAATAACGGGCGAAAAAAAGAAAGAAAAAAAACGAGGGAAGTATGTAATCAAAAGAGAGAGAAAGAGAGGAAGAATGGAAATGTTAAAAAGGGTGGATGTGCTGAAATGACATGTGCACGCGAGGACAGAATATGCGTATTTAGAAAAAAGAAAGAAAGAATGTATTAGAAAGAGAGAGACAGAGACAAAAAGAGCATAGAAAGAAAGGGATTGATATGCCACTCTGTGGCCGAAATCTTTTGTTTTTAGAATGTATATGCGTCTTAAAAAGAGAGAGAGAGAGAGAGAGAGAAGAATTGAAATGTTAAAAGAGATTGTTTAAAAAAAAATGTGCGCGCGAGGTCAGAATATGCTTGTTAGAAAGGAAGGGAGAAGCGAGAGCGCATAGACAGAGAAGAGAGAGAGAGAGAGAAAGAAAGCGCCCGTGGGCTTTGAAAACTGCTAAAAAGTGTTGCAGGAAAATAACGACGACAGCGGCGGGTGATCTGATGGTGTCCGGGTTGGAGTTTGACGACATGTCAACCCGTTATGGTGTCGGGCGCTGTTCTCTTTTCCCTTTATCTTTTGAATTATGTTGTATTGTATTGTGGAGATATGTTCTCCATTGGTTCTGTCGGTTTCGGTTTGATTTTTTTGTTGTTGTTGGGTGGAATGAATTTTTTTTTTTTTTTTGATGTATTTTGATGTATTTGTTACATGGAGGATTCCGGGTTCCTAATGCTTGAGTGAATGATATTTTCATATTTAGAGGATGGAGAAATTTAAAAATGTAATTAAAAAAAAAAAAACAGTTCTTAAATTGAATGTGACGTGGGTCAGCAAAGTGTTAGGGTTAAAGTGATCTTGTATTTGAGTTGTTTGGGGGGCACTGATAGCAGGTTTGGGTCGGCCGATGGAGACCCCGGACGGGGGTCAATTAGGTTATTTCGAAGAATATCCCTGTGCACAGAGTATGTGCAGCCCAGTTGGGTCTGCGGGATCAATAAAGTTCGCTCGCGTGGTTTTCGCAAACGAGGCGGCCATGGGTTTTGGCTCGGAGAAGAATGGGCAAAGGTGCTCGAACTCTATACGCGTTAAAACTGCGAACCGATGGTTAGACGACAGGACAGTCGTATTGGTGCGCCACGATAACGGTGGTCGATATTGAAGTTGTGATTAATTTTCGTGACCCAGGGTTGCTCCCCAATCACGTCAGTAGACCGTGTATGGAAGTGGAATAGATTTAAGCTTTATATTTAAGAGAGGGTACCTCAGTCAAATTAATTTTGGTTTAGGGAAGAAAATGATGGACCTGGATTGGTGACCCGATGTGTTCCAGGAACGGTGGTGTCGACATTTCACCCCCGTCACGCCGTTTAGTTAGAGCCATGGGATGGGTGCCACGCCACGCCAATGGGGTTGGGAGTTAGAAACTGGGTGTTTGTTCGCTGTCATTCGCGACGGGAGCACGGGCGTGTCAGAAATGTATGGTCCATATATAGCAAGCAGCATAGCGACGGTACCTTCGGTAAGCCTCGAGGCTGACCATTAGAGAATAGGTCAATGAAGGTTTTTTTGTTCTGTTTTTTGTTCCCCTATTTCGCGAGAATAAAACGCGCAGTTAGTTTTAATCGGTTGTGTGCCGACCGTTTGTTGAAGTTATCTAAGAAAGTGATGGTGGCCCGAAAGTGCAACATACCGGGAATTTTTGGGAAGTGGTCGAGCACGGAGAACGTGTGTGAGCAAGAGCGAATTTATGGGGTAGATTTTGCAGGAGATATAGGCGAGAAACGCCTGATGTTGATTTATGACAGGGGATGGCTTTTTTTTAGCCGGTAACGACCGTAGGGAGCAAACTCTCCCACATCCCGGAAACATTGTCATGTGGTGCCGAAGGAAATTCCGGCAGTGGTTAAATGATGGTAACCCCAGGAGTGCTCAGGCTCGGATTTCCACCAGTCCCAGGGAGGGGTTGGTTTTTAAAAAAAAAAGATAAAATCTTGGGATTTTTTGTTTTTTTTGTTTATAGGGAAGGAAGGAGTGTTACAATACTGTAGGGCCCCATTATGCAAGGCACAGTAGGTTAACTAGTATCAAATAGCTAATTTTGTTATTGAAAAATAAGTTTTGTTTCTGGACTCAGAAGTGAGTTCAGAGAAGTGTTTGATCCAGGAATAGTCATAATAAATTTAGACACCTGACGTGACCTTTGAGTCAGAGATCAGAGTGAGTCGTTTTGTCCCCATCTCGAGCGTGGGAATGATGATTACGTCACCACAGAGAACAAGAACTTAGCTTTTTAGAATCAGTCTGAGCTTAGAGGCGATACCGTTCAGACCGGGTGCGAGCATGTAGCCGGCAAACTGGTAAGGCCCCGTTCTGGGAGGGCAGAAGATATCCCAAAAGGAAAGAAGATAGCCGAAGTATGAGAGAGTCGTAACCGGAATCCCCCTGACAGCAAACGAACCAAGAGATAAGAATTATGTGAGAATAAAGAAACTTGTGTGAAATTTCCCTTCAAGAAAATTCGTGTCTCGTGTATTCATTCTGTCTGAGACAGACCTCTTCCTTCGATCAAGACGACACAGCCAGCGAAGACCAGACGAATCACAGGCCAAAGAAGAGAACAGAAGATAAGGTAAACCTTGAGATTTATTTGAGAACTTTTTAGAGACTTTAAGATACGTATAAATGAACAGAGGCCGTAATTGAAAAAGGCTTGAGATGCCGTGAACAGATTCGTGGTTTTAAAAAGGCCTGAAGGGCCGTAAATTGATACGTGAAGATTTAAGACTGTGGTTACAAAATGATATGAGTAGACATGTAGCGTGTATCGTAACATTATTATCGATACTATTATTATTATTATTATTATTATTATTATTATTATTATTATTATTATTATTATTATTATTAATTTTTATTATCATTATTTGTGGTAGTGTTGTTATTGGTATTATTATTATGTTTTTTATTATTATTATTTCTATTACTGGTGCCGTGAAAACCATCATTACATTAGGTTAGTAAACTTTAGTAATGTTTAAATTATTTTGGTTATTTGATTTATTCAAATTATTATAACTATTTAAATTGTTATATACCCTGATTCCCTGATTTGACTAAAAAGATTAATAATAAAAAATATTAATATAATGAGTGAATTAATAACAGAAATGAATTTTGGAAATAAAAAATAAAGCAGCGGAGTAAAGAAAAAAAATAAAATAGAAAATTTAAAAAATAACATAACAGAAAGAAATTTAAAAACCCAGACACAAACGTTATCCTGACACAGATTTGCAATATGCCTGCCTGTAGACATAGATGTCAACCTGACATTTGACATGTCTAAACTTCAGTTACAATGATTTCCTTTTTCTCCCCTTCCCTCTATTCTTTCCTTTGTTTTCTTTCTCCTATCCTCAAGTATATTTTATTTTATTTCATTTTATTTAAACGGTCTCAAGTCTGACCACGTGACTTTCCAAATTTTAAATTTCTCTTTTTCCTTCCTTTCTCTCTTTTTTTTTTATTCCTTTCTCTCTTTTTCTCCCCATTTCATATTCCCAAATATCATCTGAGGGAAGGATCAAACATTAATTCTTCCTGATGAGATCTCAGCTTTTAACTGCTGTAGATCGATAACATCGACATGCCAGTGTCACAGATTTTGTGCATGTCTGTCTGAATAAAAACAATCATATATATATATATATATATCGAGAGGGGGAGAGAGAGAAAGAGAATAGCAGTTTGCTTGCAGCATTGCTGGATATAGTAATAAAGGTATTAAGAAGGCTGAAGGCAATGCAGAGAGTCGGATTGATGAGAAGCTGAGAAGACAAAAATAAACAAGCCGCGCGTGCGTGCGTGGTCCCCCTCTGTATGTGACTCGATGTGGCGAGTGTAAAATGCAATAAATTTGGGCAATTTGGGGCATTTTTGACCCTCTTTGACACCCTGGGGGCGCGAACCAGGATTTTTCTGAGGTCAAGGATGCTCATTCTATATCCAGAACAATTGCCTCTACATTTTGGCCAAGTTTCAGAAAAATTGAATGGATGGATCAAACGTTATGGGAAAAAGGGGTCATTTTTTGCCATTTTGGGGGCTTTTGACCCCCTGGGGCGCGAACCAGATGTTTTCCAAGGGCAGCGATACTTATTTTCTATTAGGAACATTTGCCTCCACATTTTGGCCAAGTTTCAGAGAAATTGAATGGATGGATGAAAAGTTATGGGGCAAAAAATGTCATTTTTTTGCAATTTCGGGGCCTTTTGACCCCCTGGGGAGCTAACCAGATTTTTTTCAAAAATCGGAGAATGTCACTTTCTAACCTGATCAAAGTTACAACTTCATGCAAAATTTCAGAGAAATTCAATGGATGGTTGCGGAGAAAAATCCGGACGGACGGACGGACGGACAGACGGAAATGCCTCAAAACATAGGTCCCCCGATCGAAGTTTTCTTTTCAATCTGATATAATAACTAACTGGTATTAACTAATTGTAAGATCTCACCTTCGATTGTTTATTTTTATTATTCCCAGCTTCTCATCAATCCGGCTCTCTGTATTTTCTTCAGCCTTCTTAATACCTTTAATAATAATAATAATTATATATATATATATATATATATATATATATATATATATATATATGTAAGTAAATTTCGTGCACAACAGAATCGTAGGATCAATTTTAGAGGAAGCATTATTATAATCAATGAAACAGACGAGTGGAAAAAAAAAGAAAAGAAAATTGTTAAAATTATTTTAAGGCCTTATCGTCTGACCCTCTGAGGAAATATATATATATATATATATATATATATATATATATATATATATATATATATATATATATATATATATATATATATTATTCTTGCTCTGTTTATCACATTGAGCTCTCATACCCGGATTTCTTCCTGGAATTATTTCATTATAACACAAATATATATATATATATATATATATATATATATATATATATATATATATATATATATATATATATATATGTATATATATATATATATATATATATATATGTATATATATATACACATATATATATATATACATATATATATACATATATATACATATGTATATATATATATATATATATATAAGAAGTGAGACTACCAAAATTTATAAAAAGCCTTTTTCAACCATTTTTTGTTATTTTATTATTTTATCATTTTATAATTTGGTGATTTTATAACGTGTTTCGAGCTTTCCTTGCTTGCTCTCTTCAGATATATACTCCATTTGAAAAAATGTTTTATTTTAAACAGTTTGATGTTTCTGCGCATGTGCGCACGTGTGTGTGCATGTGTGCGTGTGATTTCATAGTTTTTACTTCTCTGGGTCAACGTTATTTGTTTTTTTTAAGAAATTCAATGGATGGTTGCAGAGAAAAATCCGGACGGACGGACGGACAGACGAAAATGCCTCAAAACATAGGTCCCCCGATCGAAGTTTTTTAGTCTGGGTCGCTCTTGTTCCGACAGGTTGAGGATACAGGTTAGACAGCTTGTCTGGCTGCTGTTTCCGACTGGTAGTAAGGAGCCCTTACTCTTAGGTAGCGCTAAGAACGGCTGCTCCGTCAACAGTTTCATAAAATCGTGAGTAACTGTACGTGCCATGTTATCTCCGATGGGCTTTCCCGAGGCCACAACCCCCATGGACAAAGTCACGACTAATGAACTGGTTGTGTGAGCTTATTGGCGCAAAACAAGCACCCACTTTGCCCTCCCCACTCTATCTCAAAACAAATATGAATTTACAAAATAAAAAAAAAAAAACCTAAACCAGACTCCCAACGAAAAACATCTTTGCCTCCGCCCTTGAGGCTCGCATTCACAAATATCCGGGGACTTAGAACCAAAATTAACGACGTAGAAACTTTTCTCCTGACAAACTCCCCGGATATCCTAGCACTAAGTGAAACGAACCTTCAATCCTCAACTTCCTCTCACCACTTTGACATGACTGATTACCTTCCACTCTACCGTAAGGACTCTAACAAATATATGCATGGGCTAGGAGTTTATGTTCGGAACACCCACCCCCTGACTAGAGAACATAGCTTAGAATCGGATGACCAAGCTTACATCACAGAGTTAGTTGCTTATATTTCTTATACTGTTCTCCTTCGGCCCAGGACTGTACCCTGCTTGACTCTGTCTTTGAAAGCTTAGATAGAGCACTCTCACTCGACTCGAATGCCCAAATACATGTATTTGGGGAGTTTAATGCACACCACCGTGACTGGTTTGGATTCTCCAGCGTTACTAATGCAGCTGGGAACTCTACGTTTAATTTCTTCTCAGCTCACGACCTCTCACAGGCTGTCACTTTTCCGACCCGCCTTCCTGATCGTGCGAACCAGCAAGCCTCACTTCTCGACCTGTTCTTAACCTCACTACCCGAGGCTTGTGTGACGAATGCCCATAGCCTGCTTGGAAACTCTGATCACGTTGTGGTAATGATACTTATCACCTTATATAGATAAAGAGTTCTTTTTAGTTATACTTTATATCAACATTGATTTATTGATTAATAAATACTGAAAATTTCATTTAGATCAGATAATTCTGTAATTTGTGGTGGATTATATTTTTCAATCAGGCGTATTAATTTGTTGGTTAAAAAACAAATCACTCACTTTCATTGCCTTCTCTTAGATGTATCACAGTTTATGAATGAAATCAAAATGGAACAAAAGCAGAAGAGCCGTTGCTCAAAACGACGAGAAACTGTGAACAGGCTGATTTTGAATCCCTCAAGGATCACATCAGCGACGCCCCATGGGGTGAAACCTTCTCACTCCCTGCTTATCAGTGTGCAAATGAGCTCACCGAATGGGTCAAAGCAGATATTGATGCTTATGTCCCTACGCAAAAATTCTTCAGCAAACCCCACTCTCCTCAATGGTTCACCTCAGAATGTGCAACTGCTATTGTTGAGAGGCAGAAGGCATTCCGAAAATTCAGCCGCCATAAGTCAACTGCTAATAGACAAAAATTTGTAGAGGCAAGGAATGATTGCAAAGTTGTGATAGATGAAGCCAAAAGAAGGTATACAGAGATAACCGAAAAACACATTCAGTCACAGAAACTAGGTACTCGCGATTTCTGGAAAATCTACAATAATGTGATAAACAATCGACAATTCCCCTGCTATCAAATCACAACGATGTTGTTTGCACGGCAACTGATGAGGCTGAACTACTTGCCCAGCATTTCGACTTAAACTTCACTTTGGACTCAGCAAACCACCCCCTCCATAAATTCTCATTGCGGACTGACGCTACACTTGAGAACCTGGTCATCATCCCATCTCAAGTCAGAGACATCATAAAAAACCTTGACACCTCCAAAGCCTGTGGGCCTGATCTTATACCAGTAATAGTAATAAAGAAATGCTCTGCTGAGCTGGCCCCTGTCCTCTCCAAACTATACAACAAATGCCTTGCTGAATCTTGTTTCCCTGATAGTTGGAAAATTGCCTCTGTGGTACTAGTCTTTAAGAATTCTAGAGATAGAACTGACCTTCTAAGCTACCGCCCAATCAGTCTACTCCCTATCTTTGCTAAAATCTTTGAATCATTAATCAATCTAGCGATAGTCCGGTACCTAGTTAATGTTAAATTTCTTTCTGATCGTCAATACGGATTTAGACAAGCACAATCTACTGCAGATATCCTAACGGTCATCTGTGAACGCATATACCATACACTGGACAAGGCCGGTGAAGCTAGGGCAGTAGCGCTTGATATATCCAAGGCCTTTGACAAGGTATGACATGAAGGGCTTCTCCTAAAACTGCACTCATATGGTATTACTGGACAAATATTTAATATAATTAAATCCTTCCTAACAAAAATAAACATCCAGGTTATCCTCGATGGCCGTTCTTCTAAGCAACATTACATAAATGCTGGTGTTCCCCAGGGATCGATCCTTGGACCTCTACTGTTCCTGATTTTCATAAATGACCTCCCTGATGTCATTGAGACTGAGATAGAAATATTTGCTGACGACACCACGCTCTACTCTCGTCATGTGAGCAAAACCGATGCGCACATATCTGAGGCAATGGCTGAATCCTTAGAAAGTGACCTCCAATCTGTAGTGGAATGGATGGTAACTTTTAATGCCGCAAAGACAAAGCTACTTTCCTTCAATAACTACAAGAAACCTCTTCAACCACCGATTGTCATGGCAAATAACACCCTACCTGAGAGTTCATCATTCAAACTCCTCGGCCTAACTTTCATAGATAACATGAATTGGAATAAATACATTGAAGACATTGCCAGGGCTGCTGCAAAGAAAGTGGGCTCCCTCTACCATGCCAGTAAACTTCTCACACCTGACATTATCCTATATCTCTACAAAGCCACCATCCACCCATGCATGGAGTATTGTTGTCACATCTGGGCTGGGGCATCATCAACTAGTCTCTCCTTTAGACAAGGTCCAAAAAAGAGTTGCCAACTTGATAGGTCCCTCACTATTCACCAACCTCTAGCTCCTGCCCCATTGCCGCAATGTTGCTTCCTTGTGCCTGTTTTACAAGTAATTCAATGGATTGTGCTCTGATGAGCTTGTGACGTAAATTCACTTGATTAACTTGACAATCTGCCAAATCTCATCCATTCACTGTGGAGGTCCCCAGATGCCGAAGAGCTTTTTACTCCAAACGCTTCTTTCCTCGTGCTGCTGGACTCTGGAACTCCCTCCCTGCTTCCCATTTTCCTGACGATACTGACATGCAGAAATTTAAAACTAATGTAAACAGACATCTCGCTGCACAGCTCCCAATTTAGGTTGACCCCACCAAATAAACTTTCACCCTTTTTCTCACTAGCCCCTTACGTCTACAGTGGCGGCCTGCCTTGTTTGGGGTGAACTATGTTATATATATATATATATATATATATATATATATATATATATATATATATATATATATATATATATATGTATGTATATATATATATATATATATATATAGAGAGAGAGAGAGAGAGAGAGAGAAGGGGAAGAAAAAGTCAGGGGGAACAGTCCTGTATATATGTAGAATTCAATTGCAGATAGATAGATAGATAGATAGATAGATAGATAGATAGATAGATAGATAGATAGATAGATAGACAGACAGACAGACAAACAAATAAGTAGATATATGGATGGATATATAGATAGATGGATAGATAGATAGATAGAATAGGATTGATAGGTGTATGGATCGATAGATAGACAGATAAGTATATAGATAGATAGGTAGAAGAGTGGATAGATAAATAGTTCGAATATTAAAATTGTAAACAGTTTGTTTTTGTTAGAGATTTCAAATATAGACGTTTTCACCTTTTTTATTCAATTTTTAAGTTTTAATAAATGTTTTTGCCTGACCTAGGAAAACTTGCTCCAGTTAATTTTTCGGGGGAAGAAAATTTGACCCGACATTTTTTCAACTCCAAAGGTCTAGACCAGATATTTTGTATGAAATTTTAAGACATTAAATGGATCTCTGAATTGTTTATTGACAATTTATTGATATTTTGGGGGCAACTTATGAAAAATATTTTTTTTATTCAATCTTTAAAAAATAAATTTTTTCGCCCCAAATTGTACTATTGAAAAAAAAAAAATGGATAAATCGATTTGTTTGAAAGTATTTGCGTGTTTCTCTGTTATAAATAATAATAATATACATTCTTGGCCTTTTGGCCAAGATCAAAGTGTAGTATCTGTTCCGATGGATACTGCACCCTATAGACCAGTGTCGTCTTGTCTTTCAGGGCTTGATTCCGCCAGTCTGTAGGTTTGTTCTGTGCAGTTCTAGGAGGTCCACCCTCCCAGGCTTTGCCTCCCCTCTTTGGGGAGGAGTAAGTTTATTGCTTACTGCCTGAGGTGCTCCTACCGGGGAATGCCGACGGGGCTGCCCAGGCATTTTTTGTAGGCCAGAGTGCTCACCTTCTCGGGCGCTGGCTTTTCAAATCCCACTTTCCCGACCTTGTGTCACATCTTACCTTATGGGAGGAAGATAAATAAAATAGTTACGTTCGTAAAACAAACAAATATTAAACAACAATACGACAATTACTGTTGCCCTGGCTGTCTCTCCTCTCCCAGAGAAATGTTTTCTTTAAAAATAATATAATCACTAATAATGTTTAAAAGTAAAACTTTATTTACTTAAAACAGATCTAAATTCCCTTCCAAAATAAATAGAAAAAATATCGGTTAAAATTTTTCTTTCCCTGAAAAAATAGGTTGTTAATGTAATGAAAATTAAAATTGTTTTAAAATACTTCAGCGATTTTTCTATTTCTATTTTATACCTCAGGAAACGAAAATTTACGTATAAACCTATGCTTCGTCTGACATGTTCTCCTATAACTCTCAAAATATTAGCGAGATTTTGTCAAATATTATCTTACGGTCTTACACTTAAAGTGCCATCCCAACCCATATTGACAAGATCTTTTGACGCCCACCCCTATCCTTCGACCACTCATTGGCAGAATAAAACGTTTATGAAAAAAGGTACATTTTCATTATGGAGCGCTGAAAAGAGCCGTTCCTTTTTTTTATAGGAGTTGGAGCAGGAGCGGCTCCTCTTTGAAAAAGGAGAGCGTGAGAGGAGCCAGCTCCAATTTTAGGCGTTGGAGCGGGAGTAGCTCCAAAAGTAGTGGAGCGCGTAAAGCTCTCTCTCTATATATATATACACTTGAAAATGGACGTAAAGCCCTATATATATATATATATATATATATATATATATATATATATATATATATATATATATATATATAGTAAGCAATAAAAATATATATGGCAATCAAGCTACACAGAGGCTCCCATGTTTCATCCCTGGGGGGAATCGTCAGGCTAAATGCTAAACTAATATATATATATATATATATATATATATATATATATATATATATATATATATATATATTTATATATATATATATATTTACATATTAAAGTATTTTTCACTTACAGACGACGTCGTTTCGGGTTGTCTTATCCTCATCAGTGTAGGAGTGGCGGTTGCAGGCGGTCTCATGGGATCTAACGCAGTTCGTAGATTCAGGATAGAATCACGAGATAAACGCTCAGTATCACGCAGCCACGAGAAATCGGTACAGAAAGTTATTGAAATTAAGATACACTTACGCGAGAGGCAGGGGAAGTGGCATTGCTGTCTTCAGTGTTCAACGCTTGAGCGGAACTAGCTTATCGCAGATGACAACAAACTTTTCAATTTCAAACATGGCTCTACTTTTAGACTATTACATCTTTAAAAGGGCTTTTAACTATAAATATATTTTTTAAAAGTATTAAAGTATTTTTCACCAACAGACGACGTCGTTTCAGACTCTCTTACCCTCATCAGTGTAGGAGTGGCAGTTGCAGTCAGTCGCATGTACTCGAGAGAGAGAGAGAGAGAGAGGGGGGGGAGAGGGGGAGAGAGAGGAGATAGAGAGGGGGAGAGAGAGGAGATAGAGAGGGGGAGATAGAGAGAGGAGAGAGAGGGGGAAAGAGAAAGGGAGATCTTTATTGTTAATGCTCTTCGAAGTGCTGCCATAAATGGTTGTGTCATCTGTCGATTAGAATGTCATTTCTGGCTTGAATTTTAAAGTTTACAGGAAAAAAAATCAAGTGCTATGATTCATTTGTGTTCCTGACCCAAATTAAAAGAAAACATAAACTTTTGCACGCACCCCTATCGTATCAAAGAACCAATTTTCTTAAAAAACGTCTAATTTGATCTAGGTCATTGCCGGAAAATAAACCCATTTCAAACTATGTCGGCGTCGTCTTATCGTTCGATAACACCACGTGCTGAAATGCCGCCATGACTATTCAGTTTTGCAATGTGACATGTGTTCACTTCAAATGATTTCAGTACAAATATGCGTCTCTTAAAACGTTTGGAAAGTTTGAATTACTTACTAGACACCAACCATCCTCAAGTGTCTTCGGTCTCTCTGTACAAGGATTTGTCAGGACAACCTGACATGAGGACACTTCACCCTACAAGTAAATCCTGACTAAATATTCAAAATAACATAGTATTCAAAACCCAAATAAGATCCCCTCGACACAGCTTTACACTGGTTCATACGAGGAATAGTGCACCTTCTTCAAGTGATGTTACCTCAAGTAACACTAGTTTGCTCAATACTTCACCAGACTAGATGAATTCTTGTCCTGGAATCCGGTAAGACCAAGAGACCACAAGAAGTATATACTACAACATAGTTAACTGGTTAATTGGGGAGAGGAAAATTAATCCTCTATACTTCTTTACTAATTCAACGTTTGACAGGTAAAGGAGAACTTTAATGGAATATTCGAATATCTATGTATCTCATATAGAGATCAAGTGTTAGCTCCAGGAAGGGGCCCCTTGATTTCTGAGAGCTTCGACTGACGGACAATTAAAGCCAACACACGCAGGTCTGGGCTGATCACTAGTCAAACAGCAGGGATGTAACGTTGACTGACTTTTTGAATGCGGAAACCATAACCTTTCATCACGCGACGGGCAACTTCATGAAGACCTTGACTCTTACGGTTGAAATCAGAGGCATACACGGATTTTAATCTGTCATGACCTTTTTATCACCTGCGTCAATATTCTTTTTTAGATTTAACTAGCTGTATCTATCCGGCGTTGCTCAGGATGCAGTGAAGTCATTTTAATTTTATTTTATACAAATTTGAACAGAAGACAAAAGAATTTTTTAATTGTAAGGGATACAACACTTTTTTCTTCAATTAAAAATATGAGCGATTTCTATTACTGATTTTGTTTTTTCAGTCATAATTGAAAAATGTTTCCATATTATTAGTTGTCCGGGTGGGACTAAATATTTTTTTAAAATAAACTGTAGCACAGTGCATTATCATAGTGCCGATCACCTGCCACAGCAGGAATAAGTGAAACTTGGCCAATCAGTATCAAAGCTTAAATGATATTTTGGTCCAAGTTTTAAAATCTCACAAGATAATTATATGTTAGATACGCAACGTGCACATCCACAACCTTCGGAGGCCACGGCACATCTTGATCGTTAAATTATATGTACACAACCAAACAAGGCGAAATTAAATTATTCCCTCCCTTACAGGAATTCTCTTCGAATTATAATTGATTACGCACCACCTTTCAGATTAAAGCGAAAAACCAACGTGTTCAATTTTTCGCCTGGAGAGGGGGTTTAGTTTGCTGTGCTATGTAAATTTAGCATAAAATGAGCCACCCCTGATGATAAAATCCCGATGACTTTTCCTTGTCAATAATATTTTACATTAAAATTAGATTAAAAAAATGAACCCCTTGTTAAAAATTGAACAGTATTTTTTCAAAAGCTTTTTTTTATAAAAAAAATCTGGTACTTAATTGATAAGAATCCAACTTTTTTTTCAACAACCAAATTCAGTTTACAAAGCAATAGCGTGAGACAAGCTTCAAACATGAAAGGTGCTCGACTGAGCTCCAATCTTTGGTTCCTCCTCGTAAGACATTCGCAGCAAGAACTCGTCTTATAACGGGAAAAATTCTTTTCTTACTTCGTATACCTAAAATCAAATGGAATTTCCATTAGCAGAGTTTCTTTTCAAAGGGCTTCCCATCTGTAAGATACATTACCACAGGACTGCTTCCCTTCAGCCATGGTCGTCTTCAAATCGGATGTCAATAAACACTCGTCATAAACAATCCTCATAAGTAATTAGTAAAACAAAAAAAAACCTTTCATATTTCATTTAAATATAAAACAAAATCTGCTCGACTGGGGAAGTGACCTCATAACCTGGAAGGTTCAATCCCTAGTACAGGCGATACTAAAAATACAATTATGAATTACGACTTCTAATCGGTCATAGATGACGAAACGAGAGCAAGCTATTCCCGTAGTACTGAATTCCGTACAGATTCTCGAGTTCGACATAAAGATTCCCGAGTTCAACAAGATACACCTGAAGAAGCTCGGAGGTTTCATCGACCGAAACGTTGCAAGACTTGGCCTTTTGGCCAAGATCAAAGTGTAATATCTGTTCCGATGGATACTACACCCCATACTGGTATTGTCTTGGCCTTCGGGTCTTGATTTACGCCGGTCAATGGGTCTGTCCTGTGCAGTTCTGGGAAGTTAACCCCCTCCCAGGCTTTGCCTCCCCTCTTTGGGGAGGAGTAAGTTTATTGCTTATTGCGCCCTACCCAGGCAAATTTTTAAGAAACTCTGTACTCTTCCTCTAGAGTGCAAATTCCCACTTTCCGACCTTGTGTCACATTCTACTTTGTGGGACGTAGATAAATAGGAGTTTGAGTCAGAATAATCTAAATAATACAATAATATGCTTAAAACACATCTTAAAACATACTTTTTTGTTAACGCCGACACATTCAACATCGCTCTCAACGATGTTGTCTGACGGGCACTGAACATCGCTGGCTTCTTGTCGATCCTTGAACCGGTTTTCCCGATAGATCTGGAAATTTCGTTTGGAATCTAGCTATTAAAATTTAGATCTAGCGGCTATTGTTTTATTTGTATGTTTTTGTAAAATTTGGAGGTTTCGTTATCTACATACACACCCACACTTTTAGATTTCAATATTCTAAAATTTCAATATTTAAAAATATTCCTGGGATCCCCGACCCTATAAACCTTAATCAACCACGACTTTATAAATCTTTTTATTAAACATTACATTTCTCAATTAGTCAGACACACAACTTCTTCATGAATTATGTCCCTTGTTTGTTTGTTTTTTGTTTTTTGTTTTTTGTTTTTACGTTTAAATTAAATACAAATAACACTAAAATAACAGATAACAATTTAAATAACATTAAAATTTAAGGTGCTTCTTGAGTTCAACTCCTATATGTAAAAAAGGAATTCTCTTTTTAAGAAGAGCTAATTAAAGGGGAGATAATGATTGATTAAAATCTATAGAATAGTTAACAAATCCCCCCTCCCCATGTTAAGAATGGGTTTCTAAATAATAACGTTATTATTTCAGCAGAGAAAAGTATTCTCAGTATTCTCCAGCGGCGTTTTTTTTTTGTACTTCTGCAGTTTACGAACCATGGGGAAATAATAACGTTATTATTTAGAAACCCATTCTTAGCATGGGGAGGGGGGGGTAGTTAACTATTTTGTAGATTTTAATCAATGGTTAACCTCTCTTTAATTAGCTCTTCTTAAAAAGAGAGTTCCTTTCTTTACATATAGGCGTTGAACTCAAGAAGCAGTAAATTTTAAAAATATGTATACAAAACACGAAATATGTATATTCATAATATTTTTATACAGAGTACAAATAGTTAAAATCTAGCGGTTTTCTGGAGATTTTTTTGATTTTCTTAGTTGGCAACACTGTCGGTTGAACATGAAAAGGTGGCAAAGGCCTAATGGCTTGACAGTGTTTCCCTTCTCAAATTTACAAGTCCTTAATATGCGATGCGACTTGTGTCGATACTTTTGTGCCCTTATCAATAACGGAATCGGCGGCAAACGCTGGACATGTAGCAGCGTCAGTAAGGTCCACAAGTGATTAAAATATACCAGTTTTGTGACAGATCCATATTCCAACCGATCACTGTGGAGATAAGTGAAACGATTGGTTCCGCCACACGATACTTTTTCAACTGTCTGGGTCTATTAATAACACGCCACACCATTATTCGAGAGAACGCTTCGAACCTACTCCAAGCCAGCAGAACATCCGATGAAACTTCCTGATGTTCCGAATATATCCACAAAGGCTTTTTCGAGATTTTTCAGTTGAAAAAGATTATTTCGAATAATACAGCAACAAAGTAAATGTTTAGATTTTAGTCTAATAATATTTTGTCAAATGTTGAATTATTGAATAAATATTTTTTTCCAATTTTTTAAAAATAAATTCAAAAAATTGATCAAAAGATAACCGGAAGTGAAAACAATGACATTAGCGTAAAGAGAAACAAAGTTAATTGAACATTTCCTTAACCATGAATTATTGAGGCAAACGATTAGCGAAAAGAGGAAAGAAATAATTAAAATCATACAAATCATGCAAGGAAAAGAAATTGGATTTTCGAAAATAGATGTGTCAGTTGAGAAATTTTAACCATTGTGTAGCTTTATGTATTTATTGAATAAATATTTATTTTTAAAAGCAACATTACATTTTTAAGCAACATTACATAAATGCTGGTGTACCCCAGGGATCGATCCTTGGACCTCTACTGTTCCTGATTTTCATAAATGACCTCCCTGATGTCATTGAGACTGAGATAGGAATATTTGCTGACGACACCACGCTCTACTCTCATCATGTGGGCAAAACCGACGCGCACATATCTGAGGCAATGGCTAAATCCTTAGAAAGTGACCTCTGTAGTAGAATGGGGTCATAAATGGATGGTAATATTTAATGCTGCTTAGACAAAGCTTCTTTACTTCAACAAGTACAATAAATCTCTTCAACCACCGATTGCCATGACAAATAACACTTGACCTGAGAGTACAACGTTCAAACTCCTTGGCCTAACATTCACAGGTAACATGAATTGGAATAAATACATAGAAGACATTGCCAAGGCTGCTGCAAAGAAGGTGGACTCCCTCTACCGTGTTAGAAATCTTCTCACACTTGATAGTATCCTATATCTCTACAAAGCTACCATCCTGCCTATGCATGAAGTATTGTTGTCACATCTGGCTGGTGCACCATCCACTAGTTCGACCATTGGGAGGCATCTCCATTTTTACTATGTTATTCCGGGGCTGCGTGTAACTGTCGGACAGCTAGCCTGAACTCTTATCGACAAACAAGACTCTGAGGCATAGTGTAGTTTAAACCCAGGTTTTATTATTCATCGAAAAAAGTAAAAACGGAGATGCCTAAAATATCGGGATATTTAAGTGGATAGAAATTCCTCCATGTAGGTCCGAGACTAAGCAGCTAGGAAAGAGGGGACAGAAAACCGGAAAGCCGCTCGCCCGGTGTCGAGGCTAAAAAAAGGGCCGACAAAGGGTGATAAATCTAAGGGAATTATTCTAGACTAGACAGACCAACCAGCATTGTCTACATAAGTACTGGCTAAAATGAGTTTGACATAATTGTTAGAATCAAGTCTACGTAATTATTCATACTAGCAGGACTCGTAGAAATTGCACAGTTGTATCCTTCATCTCTTGTATATTGCTGTCATGCTAAAAATATTTTCCCTCTATGGACGTCCAGCGCGAACGCAGACCCTATGATATTATTGTACAACCTTTGTTCAAACTGAAACGGGGATGGCACGGTGGCTAAGTAGTTAGCGGTGCGGAGCAAGGATCTGGATGTGCTGGATTCGAATCCAGTTCGTTCCACAGAAACATTTTCATCAAAACTGCCTTATCTAAGTACTATAGTTAATGTAGTTTCAGAATATATCCGGTTATGGCGGTCCATCTTCAAAACTCTTGTAGGAGTGTATGAAAATGCGGACCCAACCATCTTTACAGAGAACAGTTACTACACTTTAAATTATTTATTTGCAAAAAATATATAAAATATACATTAAAAAATTAGGCACAAGGCCATGGAGAAAAATGGGGGTCATACTTTGTTATACTACACTTTGATCCTAGCCCAAAGGTCAAGAAAGTGTATTTTAATTCGAGTTTCACATTCGACATAACAGCAGCAGATGAAATTTAAAAAAAAAATGCGTTTTTTGTATTGTATCTTCGGTGATCCCACTTTTTAAAATGGGTGACGGGTGATAACGTACGTACGCACATGAAATTGCCTTAGCATATTATTATATAGATGTTCTGTTTTTTTGTTTGTTTGTTTGTTTGTTGCATTTTTAGGATTTGTTTCTAATTCTTCCGAACGGTAAGGGATGATTCCACTCATTATTCGTTGGAAATCTAAACCGTCCTTAAAAATCCTGGTTCATTTGAGAGTTGGGACGGAGTAATCGGCATAAAGAGAATTGTTATGTTTAGACCGGTAGAAAAATCCATGAGAAATACTCCACTCGACACTCGGCCATTCCTGGTTGCAGATGGTTATTCCAAGAAAGATAACGCTCACACCACACCATAAGTGACCCTTGACACGCCTAGCCTCTTTCTCAGCTTCTTTTTTCTCTTCTCTTTCTGTCATGTTATTGATTTCGGGGTAGGGCTTCAAGTTGTGACCTCTTGAACTTTTTTTTTACAAGTATTCTATTTTCAGGGATTTGTAAGTACCCAAAAAGACTGAGTAAACACTTTGAATTTTAGTTCCGGCATAAAAGCAACAAGTTCTAAAACAAGAGGCAATTTAATCTCTTTATTTTATACTAGCTTTTCACACCCGGCGCTGCCCGGGATGCAGTAGAATCATTTTAGTTTTTAATTTGTATTCGTTTGCACACTTTTTAACTTAAAGTAGACAACTCCTATTATATCCTTCAATTTAAAATGAGTTATCCCCTTTTGCTGATGTTTATTTTTAGGTAATTATTTAAAAATGTTTCATATTAGCAGTTGTCTAGGAAGAACTAAGTAATTTACAGTATTTTTATATAGCTCCTTTGCAGGAGGTTAGACACAAGGTCAAGTGAGGTTTTGAAAAGCTAACGCACTTGATGGTGCATTCTGACCTACAAATAATCTCAGAGCAGTCCTGGTGGCATTTTCCGGTAAGGGCGCCTCAGGGGATTTGCAATAAACTAACCCCTTCTCAAAGATAAAAGCTTTGGGAGATGGACCGCCTCGAACTGAACAGGACCATACCTCAGCCGGAAAGCAATGAAACCACTGTCGAACTGATTGTCGAGGACATATCCTCAACTGATAAGAACAACACCGACTCAAGCTGTTTGTATGTTACCAAATTTTACTTTATTTTTGAGCCGCTACACACTTTACTGCCACATCACATGAGGGAAAATGAGAGAAAGGAGTCAATTTTTAAAAGCCGTCCAACAGATGCCAGTCTGTAAAACAAACGAATATGATATGATAATAAGATATTGAGTTTCGGCATTAAATAACTCAAAAAGGCTTGGTTTGCCATAAAACAGATAAACCTAGCCAGTGAGGCAGATTGCAAATATGTGTAGCATGGAAAGAAATGATATGAGAATGATACCATGGATGTGTAATGTAAGTCTTAAACACAGGCTTAGAGGAAGATTGAATCAGGACAGTATAGGGAGATGTGTGCAGAGCAAGAGACTTTGTTGGTTTGGTCACATTGAAAGAATGGATGTAGTAGATGTTTCTAAAAGCCGTCCAGCACATGCCAGCATGTAAAACGGGCATTAAAGCGATGATGATGATGACGACGACCCCCCCCCCCCCATTTAGTCGTTTTCGTTTATTTTTTCCTCCGTTTTATAACATTTAATATTTATCGTAGAAATACTTGGTTGAAGATTATAAATGATTCAAATGAACAATAACGAAAAGATAACTAGCTATCATCAAATTTGTTGCTAAGGTTGCTGGAAAAATGGTTGGATCATTCTCGCACTTCAGAAAGTACCTCACCCCATGACGCAATCCTCTACCTGTATAAGAGCCATATAGTCCTAAGATGGAGTACTGTTGTTATATCTTGGGAGGTGCCACTCGAAGCACTTCTTTTGTGTCTCGACAGAGTACAAAATCGACTCCGCAATCTAGTGTGTGTGTGTGTGTGTGTGTGGGAGGGGTGATTTCTTCTCGTCCCTACAGCCTTTTTCACACAGAAGAGATGTTGCTAACCTCTCTCTACTGTATCGTTATGCTCATGATCGGTGATCGACTGATCTCCAATACCTGCCCCCCCCCCTGTAAAACATTCACGGCAAGAACTCGTCTAGCTACAACCATAGCAAATAACTTTCCTTTCTCTCTTTACCAAAAAAACAGGCGAAACTTCTATGAACAAAGTTTTTTTTCTCCCCTAGAACATCCCACTTGTGGAACAACATACTATGAGACTGCTTCCCAACCGACTACAACACGGTCGTCTTCAAGTCTAATGCAAACAAACACTTGATGAGCCGGCCTCTTGGATAATCAATTCCTCTTAAGTAATCTTCTGTTCATCCCAGCCATTGTTTCCGGTCATCTCACGGTGACCATAATCGTCCAACTGACGATCTCTTTAACCCTTATTCTGGAGTGGCCCCCGCGCCTTGATAAGCGGTGATCCATTAGTAAAAAAACCCCAAAAATACCATTAAGGAAGGTATGAGCCCTCTCCCGCCCAACTATGAGTAAAACAGCAACTTGTGTTCAATTAATCATACACAAAAATTGTTTATAATAGGTATTGTGTGTCGGCATTTAATAACACAAAAAAAATGTTGATATGCCACAAAAGAGATGAAAAAATGAAGAATAGAAAGAAAGTGTGCTATAGGTTTACTTTCAACAGCCCCGTAACTCTTGCTTCTCCCCTATTTTGTCCTTTAGTCCTCACATTCGATGAGCGATGTTTCTGACAAAGGGGGAATAATTGTTGTTGTTTTGAGTGGGTTGTATGTGGAGATTTTCAATCTTTTCATAGTATTCATCATCATTCTGCTAATTTTCGTATTTTTCGTATTTTTTCTTTACTTATGAAGAATGAATAAATTAGGAAATTGGGCGAAGTAGGTAAGCCCCCTAACTCGCTAACATTTGTATATTTTTGTAGCTGATAATTATCAAATAAAGACTTATTATTATTTGTACTCACTAGGAGTTCTCACACAGATCATCACCAGTGATTGCTCACTGACAACAACCAGTGGTATTTCCTGGAGTTTGAGTGACAACAAGCCTTCCCGGATTTCCAATATTCTTCACCTCTTTTCGATAACCACCGCAAATAACCTTGCAACAGCCTATTAGCATTGATTTCTCGCTGGTAAGGACCATTGGTCTTCTCTGGAATTTGGGTGGCAATAAGCCTCCCCAAGGTCCCAGGATTCTCTGCACTTTTCCAGTGGAGGTCTGGTTTGTGCTGTCCCTCCTAGGTCTACTCATCCGCCTCGATCCTCTACAAATATTTTGTCTGGTATCAGCCTAGGCCGGCACCATTTTGTTTTTATATGATTTTTTTTAAAATTATTTATTTATTTGGGGGGGGGGGGGGAAGGGGGATAGCTAATGGTGTTTCTTGTAATTTCTGTTCCTTGGTTTATTCTTGTGTGGTGTTAGCCAGTGTAATTTATTGGGGGCAGGGGAGATTATGAAGTGATGTTTCTTGCAGTTTCTGTTCCTTGGTTAGTGTTGTGGTGTTCTTCGTGTGGTTTTGTTTTCTCTCTGTTATAAATTCCTTGTGACTGGTTACCCTTTGTAGCGTATGCGAGTTGGTTTCCGCATTCAAGGTTTTTCCTTAAGATGGCAGCTGTTTTCATCATTGCCATCCTTTGTATGGTTTCAATGGTCCCTTTCATTCCAATTTCTCCCAGTTTTTTTTCCAGGTTTTTCGAGATTGTTCCTAGTGCTCCTACGATTATTGGTATTATACTAACTTTCTTCATGCTCCATATTCCTTTCAGTTCTCTGGCTAGTTCTGTGTATTTGCTTCGTTTTTCCGTCTCTTTGATCTTCACTCTGTGGCTGCTGGAACGGCGAAGTCTACGATTTTTACAAGATTTTTCCTTGTCGATTATTATAACATCCGGTCTTTTTGCTTGTCTGTTTGTATCCCCATATCCTAGATGATTTTGTGTTTTTCGTTTTCCAGTACTATTTTTGGTTTATGTTTGTACCATTTGTCTGCATATTCGAAATTCAATTGTTTGCACAGTTCCCAGTGTACTGCTTTCCCCACACACTCATGTCTGTTCTTGTATTCCTTTTGGGCAAGTTTGCTACATTCACTTATTATATGATTTACTGTTTCGTCTCTTTGTTCACACAGTCTGCATTTACTGTTTTCCTGGGTTTTATCTATTTTAGCTTTAATGTAGTTTGTCCTGATTGCATTGTTCTGTGAAGCCATCAGTAAAGATTCCGTTTTTCTGTTCAACCGTCTTTTTTTAGCTATGTCCAACTATTTTCGTTGGTTTCTTCCCTTGTGAGTCTTATGAAGCGTCTATGTAGTTGTTTTTCTTCCCACTTTTCTTTTCTTGTCGTTTTGTTTCTGGTTTCGATGCTTCCTGCGTTGTTCGTTGGACAATGTCTCTTGATCAGCCTTTCTTCTCTTTCATTTCTATTGATTTGATGGTGTCTGCTTCCCAAACTCATAAATATTTGTAGCTGTCTTGTTCGCTTAGCATCCTCATCTGCTCTTGGTTAGGTAGTTCCATGTCCTCAGCTTTCCTTTTTTAATCTCTAGCAATGCACACTTTTTTATTCCGAATTCCATTTAAATGTTCTGGCTGAAGATTCTGGTTGTATTCATCAGCTTTTCCAGTTCCTTTTTGCTTTTTGCAAATAGCTTCAGGTCGTCCATATACATGAGATGGTTTATTCTTTGTTCTCTACCCGTGAATTTGTATTCGGTATCACATTTCCTGAGTATGCCGTTGAGTGGCATTATGCCCATTATAAACAGTAGTGGTGATAGGGAGTCTCCTTGGAAAATGCCTCTCTGTATTTTGATCTCCGTCAAGTGTTATCTTTCAACTGTCAGTTCTAATCTCTATGTTCCCATTGCTTTCTTGATGAGATTAATAATCCTGTCAGGTATCTTGTACATTTTTAAGCATTCAATTATCCATGCTTGAGGGATTCTGTCGTACGCTTTCTTGTAGTCAATCCATGCCATGGATATGTTCTTTTTCTTGCTTTTAACTTTTTTCAGGATCTTTTGATCTATGTATAACAGATCATGCATCCCTCTTTTCCTTTTCTGACATACTTTTTGTTCCTCGATAAGTAGCCCACGGCTGTTCAGGGAATGGTAAATTTGCTCTCTCAGTTGTGCCGTTAGGATTTTCCACATTGTTGGTAAACAGGTTATTGGTTGGTAGTTGCTTGGGATCGTTCCCTTTTAGGCATCTTTTTGTATAAGCATTGTCCTTCCTTTGGTCATCCACTCTGGTACGTCTGTTTTGTGGATACATCCCCTCAGTTTCTGCGCTAGCCTTTCATGTAGGGTCGTGAATTTTAAAAATCAGTATGCATGTATTTCATCGTGGCCTGGTGCTTTCCAGTTTGCCATTTTCTTTAGGGTTGCCTTGATGGTTTCTTCATTAATTTCTATTTCTGTTCCTTCTTTAATTTCCTGTAGTTTATCTTTCATGTCTTTCAGCCATTTTACATTTTTGTCGTTATCTTCAGCCTTTTCCCATATCTTGCTCCAGAAATGTTTTGTTTCTGTCGGTTCCGGTTGTTCTGTTGTTTTTCTTTCTCCGTTTACGTTTTTGTAAAACTGGCTTTCATTGTTTTAAAAGGTCCTGTGATGTTTGTACTGTTCTGATTTGTATCTGTATCGTCTCAATCTTCCTTCTTTTGCTGCTATCTTTTGTTTTACTTCTTCATGTTTCTTATTTAGTCTTTCCTTGCGATTCGGATTTCTGCTCTTCCATCGTTTACTGTTCCCCTTCATCCTGTTTACGGTTTTAGCTTTCTTTTGAAGTTTGGTGATCTGGATTTCCAGTCTGATAACCCATCCAAATTTCGTCTGTCCATTCTTTTGGCCACATTTCTTTTCTTTTTGTAGTTTCATACCTATTTATTTTTCCCCCACATATATTAAGTTGTTTAGGTCTGTGATAGTGTCTGTTGGGATGTACGCGAGTACTCTGTTTACTTTCTCTATTTCAACTTTTAACTTCTTCAAATCTTTGTTCCTTAGGGATGGGAGTTTTGACCTGTTCTCGGGCATGATTTGTTTGATGTTTTCCACTTCTCTTGCTTCTTCCTCAGATAGTTCTATAGTTTGGTCGTCTTCGTCCTCTTCAGTTTCTGTGTTTATATTTTTCCTGTCTTCTTCCTGGGAGTTTTCGTCAAGTGGTGTGTCTTAATCTGTCACACCATTTATCTTTAGTTTGATTTCCGTTAATTCCATCCCCGAGAACCATCCTCTCTTGAGTATCTGTCTTGCTTGATCTGCTATCCTTTGTTCCGTTGTATGGTAGTCAGTAGAAATGTCCCATAGACCTTTCATTCGTTTCCGATATCCTCTTTCTGTGGGGTAGCGGCTTTTGTAGTAGCATTCCATTACCAGTCTGTTCTCTTTTGTGGTCCATTTCTTTCTATGGTTTTTTGGTCTATTCTTTTCAGTTTTGCTTTCTTGTGTTTGATCCGTGTCCATGTCATACCTGGAATTAGAGAGGTTACATACCTGTTTTTTTTTCCGTGGTCTTGTTCCTGAAATTAAAGGAGCCAACATTCGCAGAAGGGAGCACCTGCTCATCATGACACTTAGATCTTTCTTCTGAGTCCCACACCGTTTATTTGTATTTATAGACATTTTTCATGGTTTGGTGTTTGTGGCAACACCAGGCCCAGGCTTAGTTTATCTGTGATCCTGTTACAGTAATAGTGTTTCTCTCATTTTCATGAAGTTCAAGGTGTACTATCACACATACATGAAAACACATTTACAGAAAAAAAAAAAAATAATAATAATTATATATATATATATATATATATATATATATATATATATATATGTATCCTAATAACATATAAGTTTTCTAGGATACTCTTAAATAATGATAAAAAAACAATAGATTCCCGTGTTTTTCTGATGAATTGATGGTAAGTTATCAAACGTTCGGTCGAGATGAAAAAATAACGTAAACTTTTTTCTGTTATGTGACTAGTTACTTTTTTTCTTTTGATTTCAATTACGTTCAACTTAAACAAAAAGCAAAAAATATTATCTCTTAACCCCCGAAGTGAAATCTTAGAAGTCAACATTAAAATTCACAATAAATATAACATTTGTATATCTACCAAAAATACGTCTTCAATCATTTAAAGTCTCGAGCGTACTGCTCGAGACTTTAAATGTTCATCGGCTCCTTAAGAAATAACGGAAACTTTTGTTCTCTAACGTGACTAGTTACTTTTGGATGGGATTTATGTTACGTTCAACTTAAAAAAAAACAAAAATATTATCTTCCGACCCCCGAAGTGAAATCTCAGAAACTTCTTATTAGTTAACATTAAAATTCACAATAAATATAACATTTGTATATCTACAAAAAAGACGTCTTCAATCGGTACGATGGAGACTTTAAATGTTCATCAGCTCTTTAAGAAATAACGGAAACTTTTTTCTCTGAGGTGACTAGCTACTTTTTGGGGATTTCAATTACGTTCAACTCAAACAAAAAGCAAAAATATTATCTCCCGAACCCGAAGTGAAATCTCAGAAGCTTTTTATTAGTAAACATTAAAATTCACAATAAAGATAACATTTGTATATCTACCAAAAAGACGTATTCAGTCGGTACGGAAACTTTTTTCTCTAGCGTTACTTGCTACTTTTTTTGGATGGAGGGATTTCAATTATGTTCAACTCAAACAAAGAGCAAAAATATTGTTTCCCGACCTCCGAAGTGAAATATCAGAAGCTTCTTATTAGTATAAATACCTGGGCAGTATCACTAATAAGATACTCTGGACCATTCATAAGCTGGACTAAAAATTCGCAATAGGCTTAGTTTACCTGTGATCCTGTGACAGGGATAGTGTTTCTCTCATTTTCATGAAGGTCAAGGTGCACTACCACACATACATGCATTAAAAAAAAAAATAATAATAATAATATATATATATATATATATATATATATATATATATATATATATATATAAAGTTCCTAATTACTTTATAAGTTTTCTAGGATACTCTTAAATAATAAAAAAAAAAAGACGAGAGATTCCCCTTCCATGTTTGTCTGATGAATTGATACCTAGTTATCAACCGCTTTTTGCTCCGGCGAGATTTTATATGTCCGTCGACACTTATAAGGTAATAGTGAAACTTTTTTTTCCTTTTTCCCCCGTCACGTGACTAATTAATACTTTTTTTTGAATTTCAATATTTTTCAATGCAAGAACACACTAGAATATTCCCCGCCTACTTCCTCATTCCTTTGAAAGGTAAGTCTAAGGTTAGAATTAGTAGTTAAAAATAAAAACAAAGGATCATCATACCGTAAGAAAAGGTGTTCACTCTTTGCGTACGGGTTTCATATGCTCGTTGAGACTTCTTCTTCTTCTTCTTCTTCTTCTTCTTCTTCTTCTTCTTCTTCTTATTATTATTATTATTATTATTATTATTATTCAACTGTCAATCTATCCATCTCATTACCCTTTACATTCCAGTGGCCTTTGGCCTTGAAAAGTGGTGACTTAGGTGCAAACTCGGTTCACAGAAGCACCTTTGGGTCTGCACACTTTCACCCTACCCTCATGGCAATTTTAAATTACTACGTGATACGGAGAATTTAAGATATATTTATGCCATTACATCGTAAACATTAAGACAATCTAGAGAACTCGACGACTTACTCGGAGTCTTGCTTTATAGCTAAGTTAATATCTATTTTTAGATATCTCTTAACAGTGCTTAACTTTAATTTTACTTAAAGGGGCTTAATAATAATATTTATAAACAAATATTAAATTATACTTACCTACAGACGAAGTCGTTTCAAGCTAATTGCTCTCATCAGTGTATATCAGTGATAATTTCAGACGGTCATCATGTGCGAACTCGATTCACAGAGCCATCTTTGGGTCTGCGCAACACTCAATGTGTGTGATGTTTGTGTGTTCCCTATAGAAAGGAAGGTTAGAGAATTTACATAAATCTAAAAGTGTATTCTTATGTAAAATTAACCGGGGAAGATAATAGGAGTGTTCCCGAATCTTTAAGTGCACTCCTCAGGGGGCTATGGAGAAGATTTCGTCGATGAGGGGGGGGGGGTCGAGTTTTTTCAGCCATAAATTGCAAAGAAAACACTATAATTTCAATGTATTCCTTCCGGAAAGGACTCGGCATTTTCTTTCAACATTATTTAATGTTTCTTAAGCTTCTTTTCAAACTAAGGAGGGGGGGGGGGCAAATAACTAGGAACGAGTGGTTTTAGTAGTGCTATGAAGACATCCTTAATTTTATTTGGGTGGTTTCAGAAGCGCTCTAAACGGGAGCAATAAATGTAAGATTACAGTACTATATTTGGTAAGTGGTATATAGTAATCTAACAGTACTCAACATCCAAGATAGAGCAGGTGTGTTTACTCAACTTTTCCCGGGAAGCATCAATATCCTAGATAGAGCAATCCTACATAAAGCAGGTGTTTTTAAACGCCGCATTGTCCGGGAGAAAGATTTTCACTGTAATTTGTTATACTATTGTATACCAGAAAAGGTACTCTGTGTTGCTCGGGAGTCAGTGCTCGATATCCTAGATAGAGCAGGTGTGTGCAATAATGTAGTATATGCTTGATAGAGAAGGGAAGACAAGAAACTCAACGTTGCCCGGAAATACACTAAAATAAATATAGATTTCATTATATTATTAAGGGGGAGGAGATAAGAAACTTGGCGTTTCTTGAAAATAAATCAAAACAAATATATGTTTGAAAGAATGTGTGTGTGCGGGGGGGGGGGATAGAAACTCGGTGTTGCCCGGGAGCAATAACTTTAAAACTGAAATTGAAACGAGGAAGGAGGAATAGAGAAAGATAGAAAGACGTATTTAGAAAGGGTGGGAAATAGGAGTTTTAATATAAAGATGTTACACACACTTTTTAATCTATGGCCCCGGGCAACGCTGGGTAGTCACTCTACACAGTCGCGCACCTCTCACCCACCTTTCACCAAAATCTGCCGAAGAGAGTCTCACCCTCTCGGCCCTAATGCGAGCCTTCAAGTAATATTTGAAAATCGTAATAAGGTCGAGAGAAGTGAAGGTCTCAGCTCCGTAGATTGCCTTCATACGAGTTTTCCGTATCGCGTACCTCATAACAGCTAGTATGCTTAAGCACACAAAACGTCTCAGCCTATTCTGTTGTCGGAACCCATTTGCTATATACATTGATAGATTTCAGGTCAAAAGACGATACGTTAAGTATGCGAACCATGAGACATGTAACAAGCCTAATCAGCGGCACAACGATGCGGCAATAAAAGAAGGCGTGACTCACAGTCTCGTCTTCATCACCGCATCTAACACAAGTCGGTTATCAAAGTACCGTAACCCAGGCGCTCAAGGCCAGATTGAGCGTAGCTCCCCTCGCCAAAGCGAGCCCCTCAATTCTGTCATCTCGAACAGTCCCCCTAACCATAACCCAATATAATGCCTTTCGGGACAACAGCAGGGTGTCAGAAAGGCTTTCTTTCACCCTTAAGAAGAACTTCAAAGCGTGTCTACATTCGCGATAAAAGGAGCACTCACCTCGGGGCAACCTGTGTGCCCCCCCCCCTCCCATCATCTAAGTCCACACTTTTTAAAGACGGAAAGGCTTTCTTAGTGTCTTCCTTCCAGAAGCCACCGTTTCCCTCAGTTTGTGAACTCATTCGATCTAGATAAAAAAGCCGAAGTGTATGACGTCGAATCTATACGTTTGGCATACCCAGACCGCTTTCAGAAAGATGGAGATAACAAATCTCGCGACGGATCATAGGGGACTTACCAAGCCACAAAAACTTGAAAAAGCCTGCTGCATCTCAAGCAGTGTATCCGACGGAAGAGGAAGTACTGATAGACGATATAGGATGATCGGATAAATTTGAGAGGAACACACCTCCACTCTCCCCTTTAACGAAAGATTTCTATGGATCCACAGACCAGCTGCGGCCCAAATCGCTTCCAATACTTCCGACCAATTTTTCTCCAGCTGAAGATCAGGACCAAACCAGACGCTTGCAAGGCCCGTCAGTTCAGCTAAAGGGTCCCTGCAAGGATACACCCCTCCAGGCACCAATGCGCAAGCCCACAGACTTGTCACAGTTAATTTTGGCCCCTGTTATCGTTTCATACATTCTGATTTCTCTGTTGACGACACTAATCTCGGCACTGCTCGTTACAAGCACTGTTACATCGTCGGCATAGGCGGAGTACTTTAACATGGTGCAAGCACCTGTCAAAGCAATTCCACATAGGACCGGATTCACCCTTAGCCCGTGAAGGAAGGGCTCCAACACAAGCACATAGAGCATCGGTGAAGAAGGACAACCCTGACAAATAGATCTGGATAATTTAAAGAGCTCAGATCTCAAATCATTCATCTCCACCAACATACCAGGGTTCGCATACAAGAGGCGAATCCAAGAGCGAAATTGCAGGGCCAAAACCGGCCGAAGACAAAAGTAACGATGCCCCACCCTATCAAATGCTTTGGACTGATCTAAATTGATCAGCGCGGCTTCTGAGTCGACTTTCTCAATGATCAAGCGTAACGCGTTCAAGTTATCCTGAATAGTCCTACTCTTCACAGCACAAGTCTGTTCAGGGCTGAGAAGACCAGGCAGGACAACCTGCAAACGATTGGCTTAAATCTTAGCCAAAATCTTTAACTCTGTATTGTTAAGGGCCGAAAATTACCTATCCCATCCCCACCATCATTGCTCTTGCAGAAAAAGTTTCACAATACCCATTGTCAAGTACTGGGGAATAGTCCCATTCCTAAACCACGAGTTAAATAAAACTGTCAGCAAGGGTACAAAAATGTGTGACAGCCTCAAATACACCTCGTAGGGCAAACCATCGATCCCCGGAGACCGATCCAGACCGACCTGACCCAAGGCTACTTGAACTTCTTTCTCCTTTATGCAAACGTTGCACCTAGTCGCTTCGGTCGCCTCAAGGCAAAAAAAGTCGGCTAAATAGGGGTCGAAATGCGCTAATGACAGACCGGGCTCCCTTGTGAAAAGATCTTGAAAATGAGACCGAAACGCCTCCAAAATACATTCGTTTGTGATCACGCTTCGTCCATCTGGCAATGTGACACGTGTAATATGTCGGTTTGTAGCACGTCGCCGCTCCTCTGCACGCAATTCAGATGCCATATTTGTTGCTTCCTGGGCCATTCGTTTTAACCTGGCCCTAACTACTGAAGCCTGGTTCTTCTTGCTAGTCAAGGAGGCCAGCTTCGGCTTAAGTATAATTACGTTAGTGATATCCCCCGCCGCCCGATCTAATCAAGCTTTTAGTGTCGCTTTTTCTGCCCTAGATTCTAGGTTGAGTCGTCGGCTAAAATCCGCAGAAAAGGATCTAATTACTTTCTTAAGTTTCACCCACCGCTTATTCCCAATTATAGCACCCGTCGTTTCCCGCAATATGGTTAGTATGAGCTGTTCCCGGTAACCCTTCACATCGAACAACGACGGTTGAGTTTCCAGTGCCCAGCCATTTTAGGTTTAGGTTTAGTTAAGTTTACACGAACCCGAATAAGTCAGTGATCCGAGTAAACTATATTATGAAAACTTGGACATTCTAATACTCCTATAGCGACTCTCTTAATTAAGAACTGGTCGATATAACTAGAAAGTTGTAACGAACCGGAGCCGTGGCGGCTAACTGTCCAAGTTCATACTACATTACGGGGCCTCTCATTTCGGAATTTATCGACAAGATCAAACTTATCGAGAAACTCACGAAATGCCTTAGCATCCCGGTTTGGGTTAGTACCCCTAGAACGATTACCCAAGTGATCTAAATCGGGATCCAGGACCGCGTTCCAGTCTTCCGCTAAGATAACTGTCCGAAAAGTATTCATGAACTGCTCGATTCGCCGAAAAAAAAAGAGCAAGCTCAGTGTGGCTATTGGGCGCATAAACCCCAATCAATCGAAATGCCTTATCGTTTATGGTAACATTCAGAACGCAAAGCCTTCCTTCTGAATCCATGAAGCAAGGGACACACGACGCATCTAAAGTACGCTTTACTAGCCAATAAACTCCTCTCGGGCGAGAATCGACGTATGCTGAATAGACACGAAAACCCCTACATGGAATTAAGTGGGTCTCCTAAATACAGCATATATCCACTCCAAGCTGCTGAAGGTCCTGTTTAACTCGAATTTTGCGAGAATCGACCCTCAGCCCCCGGACATTCACACTAGCTAGATTGAGTGTCATTGTGGTACTTTAGGGTTCAAGAAACGAACATTGATGGTGTCAAGATGCCGACGGCCTTTCCCATAGAATAAGAGCCCATCTCAGTGGTGATGACGCCATCCTGGGACAAGCCGCCTACAAATTGGTTTGCGATCAATAAGGATGTCGAAATTACAGATGGAAAGATATTGATCTTAAGACACAGACATCAGGTCTCTATATTTGGTCAGAAATACTCCGATGTGTTCCCCTTCAATGTAGAAGGAGACATGGAATACGGGTATGGTGGTTCTTCGACGACGTAGGTCCTTCATACGAAGTATATAATCCTGGGTGATTATCTCTTTTCTTGAAAGTTTCAACCATTAGTCTTCGGATGAAAAAAGTGCGAACCAGTTATTGTAACCGCGAGTCTTTATAATATTTACGGGAGGTAAAAGTTTTAAAAAGTTTTGTTATAATCTCCACAGAGGCTTTTGTTGCTGTTTTGGTTCTCTTGTCTACCACAAACATCGTTAGGTCCTTTCTTTGGATTTCCTCCAACTTCGGCAGGTCGATGATAAGTCCAGTGTCGGTAATTTTTGTCTTGTAGATATCCATTTTGGCTCGAAATTCCTCCATATTAATGTTTACAGTCGGGGGTTTCGTCCAGCCCGACGTTCCCGGTTAAGGGGAAGGTAACGACTCAATCTCTTTTTCCTTAGGCACAGGGCATGGAGCCGCCATGGCCAATAGGGGAACGACAAAACAGTAATAAAAAAGGTAAAAAAAGTTTTAAAAATCACAGCAGAAAAAAAAGTCTAACTGTAAAAATAGTTCGACACTAATAAAAAGTAACCGAATAACAATAATAATAATAACAATGGAGAATAACAATTAACAATAGCATAATGCAATAAGAGATCAAACCGACAAAGAAAATAACCCTGGGAGTTGTAACCGAGGGGAATCGAAATACGAGAAGCCTAAATGCTTCCAGTATTTTATTAGGAATGGACGAGTCCAACTGTTCATAACAATCTGGTGAGAGGAATTGAAAGGGAGAAGAGGTGGAAAAAGAGGGGGAAGAGTGATAGAGAAAGAGAGAGACGGGAGACGAAATAGAGAAAGGGAGGCGAAAGGAAGAGAGGGTCTATTATGACATCACAATATATTCTGACTTTGTGAAATCCTTTCACTTTGTAATGGAATGATGTAAATAATGAAGAGAGAAACAGAAAGAAAAAGAGGAGGGAGAAGAAAAGAGATTATGATGGGATAGATAGAAGAGAAGAGAGAGAGAGAGAAAAGAAAAGAGAAGAGAGGAAGAGGGTTTGTTATGACATCACAATGTATTCTGACTTTGTTAAATCCTTTGCCTTTATTAATGGAATTCTGGGAGTTAGTGTAACGATCTTTTCAAATTAATACGCGTTTTAATTAATGACTTTATGTACTATTTTGCCGCCATTTTTCTGTGTCCTAAAAATTTGATACGACTTTCATCTTTCATCTTGAGACCTGGTGGAACAATTCGTCCCTGTTCGTAATTCGCTACCACTTTCTTCCACTGTCTGTCTAATTCTCTCTCCATCTCTCCTTTTCTTTTTCTCATGAACAGGCCAACCCCATGTGTAACGTGATTGTCATTTATCGCATGATTTTCGTTACTCATTCTAGAATCAATTGCTCGTTCCTCAAGTCACAGCGATTCAAATGTTAAACTTCTTCATAAACATCCGTCATTTGTACTAACCTAATCTGACACAAGGCCATTTAATATTTTACAACACATTATCAATATTTTCGTGTCATTTTTAACGGGATAATTAAGAAAGAACAATTTTATAAGTCATTCAAAAATCGAGCTTTCAGAGACAGCCATATGTTTTGCTGGGACACAGGAATCTTGGTCTTTTGCAATAGTGAATATTTTCAGGATTTCATATATTTTGATGCTATCCAACATCTTCGCCGACGATGTAATTTAATTACAGACATACAGGACAGACGTTTAATTATACAGAGCGTAACGGAGAAGAGGCTTTTGTTTTGAACCAAGTCGTGTTTATATTCAACGGATTTTTAGTGAGGAAATATGACACGGTTTAAGTTGTTTCCTCTTGTACATTTTTAGCCACTTTTAAGATATTAAACAAACGCTTTATGTTTAACTAGTGGGACCCGTGCACGAGCGTTGCCCGGGAAAATCGAAGGATCCAAGAAACTCACTTTTTACATAAATCATATAAATAGAAAAATGTTAAAGTAAATGAAATAAAAAGAAACGAAGAGTGACAAATATAAATAATGTAGTAAGTGACTGTTAATAAACGGTTGATGTATTGACTCTGAAGACCGCTCTGTCTTCTTTGAATGCATTTTTGCTATTCTTTTATTCCGTCAATCGAGAATGTGAAAGAAAGTATTTGGAATAGCCAATCAAACTTCAAAGAAAATGTAGGTGAAGATAGCGTCCCGTATTTAGGTTGAAAATGTGGCTGACTTGTTTACGAATAAACAGAAATAGGTTCTTATGGAAATAATTTTGTAATTAGTTTTTAACTAGGATTTTGAAAGTTATTTTTAGTATCCTGCGCTATTGTATTTTTGATTAAAATAAATATTCGATTAATAGTAATTAATAATAAAATGTGTAAGTTATGTAGAGGCGAGCAACACACATACACAGACATACGTAAAGTAGTCACACAATTTTTTAAATATAGAGCAGCATTTCTCAGCCTGTTTACCCTTATGTAACCATTTAAAATAAAATTATATCTTTCAATAACATCTTCGCAAAAACAAAATTATATACCATATCTTTCTCTCAATCGGGGAGAAAATATTGTGTTGCTTGGGCCGCGGCGGTACTCGTTTACTATGCTCGTCCCGGAACGGGCTGTGGCAATTCCCGTTTAACTAGTCATTTTTTAAACATCAAAATCATATACATTTCCCCCTCGCCGCATAGAGGGTGCGCCGTCTCGATGTCGTCTAGTGGTTGAATTCTTTCTTCTTTCTTTCCTGCCGTGAACCACGCCGCTGCAACACAAAGCCTCATGATCGGGTCGGAAGACAAACAATCTTTTTAACTTTCAATTTCAGTTTTATTTCAAGCGTTATCCGTCAACTGGGAGATATTCACTAAAGTCGAAAGAGAGAGAAAATTACTGCTTTCGTAGTTACTTATCAATTAAGTCTTAACCATTCGTGGGGGCGGGCGGAGAGATCTTTCGCCTGTATTTTCTTAGGGAAATGTTTCCCTTAAACAAATTGCGGATTACATCCTAAATCACGTCTGATAGGTTCGCCTCCAAAACCCAGACTGCCAAAACTAGTTTCTCGCGAAGAACGAGTGACGTCACGGATCCCTCTGTTTCCCACGCAAAGACCCGTGACGTCACAGAGCCTCTCGCAGGTGCACATTGACCCTTGATCTGAGGTCTCGTCACGCGGTGACCCTGTCACGTCTGTTATTTTCGACTGTGAGAACAGGCCCCATTCTGCACTCGACTGCACGGGTCAAACAAACGATTTCCAACAGATACGTCCATTCCCATAGGGCCATTATCCAACAATTGTACTATATTATATATTGAATGCTGAATACTTGTTTTATTAGCTAATAACTGGAATACCCGTTTTCGGTCGAGTTCATAATATTTAGTCATCTTTAGATTCTTTAAGAACTGGGGAAGTCGTATCCCAAAATAAAGCAATAAAGAACATACTGCAATGATGAAAACTGAGTGAAAAGATAAGGCTTACATGGCTGAAGTTATGAACAAAAAATCCTCTCTTTTTTGTTTCAAATTATCAGGCGTGTTCAACAGGTAATGAGGTTGTGTTTCCCAAAGATAAGAAATTAAACGTTTATTTTATTTCAAAATACAAGATTTGTTAACAGACAAACAAAATTGAGGATTTATTAACTAAGGAAAATTAATTATAGATTCACTCTTTACAAAACACTAGGTGCGTTCAAAAAGTAGCGAGACTGAGAATATATTAACCAAGAGCAATGAATGATGCAGTAGACACTATTGCAATTTAGTAGTGTTTTTTTACGCGGTTATTTTTCCTTTCCACGCATGAATTTGAATTATTGTTTTATTTTAGCCACATTTTTTAAATCCTTCTGTTTTGTTATCTATGTGACAAGGAACGCCGGGTAGACCTGCTAGTATATATATATATATATATATATATATATATATATATATATATATATATATATATATATATATATATATATATATATATATATATATATATATATATATATATATCATATCAGACGTTAGTTAATTCAGGGAACAATTTTTCATATGTTCATCAAAAAACATTGTTTCTGCCTTTCTCAAAACATACATTTTCGTGATATACAAAATATCAACGATTTTTTTCTTAAGGAGGCTTCCTCAGTGCCTTAAAGTTCGACCGTCAAGCTGGCGAAACTGAAGTGCATTTTCATCAAATTTCGTCAGCTTGACGGTTGAACTTTTAAGCACTCAGGAAGTCCCTTCACAAGAAAAATCGTTGATATTTTTTATATCACGAAAATGTATGTCCTTGAAAAGGGCAAAAACAAATAAAAGTGTTTTTTTACGAATATATGAAAAATTGTCCCCTGAATTAACTCAGATCTCATAGGATATCAAATTAAAAGCTCTAGTCATACACTATTGAGCTATAACTTAAAAGTTTGTTATATATATATATATATATATATATATATATATATATATATATATATATATATATATATATATATATATATATATATATATATATATATAGAGAGAGAGAGAGAGAGAGAGAGAGAGATAGAAGAAAAAAGAGTGATAAATATGCGACGATTGTCCAAATTTATTTCAAATTTTAGTTGTTCAATGCAAGGTGCATTCAGTAATAAACTAGTGTTTATTATTCTTTCCTTAAGCCAAGGCTTTTCAAAGATCGAAATCTTATCATCAGAGGAGAAATACAGATGGATAAGTTGGCTTTCGAAAAAACCAAAGTTCAAATATTTGAAAAATATGAAAATTATTATTAAAAATGATTAAAATAATTTTTGTTAATATATATATATATATATATATATATATATATATATATATATATATATATATATATATATATATATATATATAGTCTCGGAAGAATATATAAAGAAAAATTAAAAGAATTTTAGTCCCATATATGAAAAATAATAAAGGAGAACCAAAAATTGTTGAATATGTTCATCGACGTTTCGTCTTTATTCAAAAACTTTCTCAAGATAACTGATTTCAAGAAAAACATAGAAGTTAAAATTTTAAGATACAGGGTGCGTCTATGACGTGAAAACATTTTTTGTTTCAATATCGATGTTATCTACAAAGTCTTGTTGGGAATGTGGTAACCTGGATCGAAATTAAAAGTTTGTTCGGTTAGTTTTTGTTTGCTAATTAAAGGGGATAAATTGTCGTTACGTTGTTTAATTGTGTCAGAGTTTATAATAAGTACTGATCCACAAAGTCTTCGGCGAGATTAATTTAAAATGAATTTAACGCGTTTGGCTTGTTGATTATTAATTCCATAACTATCATTAGGTTCGATCTTTGTCTAAGTTAACCATGCTGATGACAGCTGTGAGCCAGAAACACGTGTCCATGGATTACTTTTATGTACGTATAAAATAAAAAATATATATATATATATTAACGAAAAATACGTTCTAAAAAGTTAAGGGCGACTAATAATGTAATTTTCTGCATCTTAATCACTTAGGAAGTGAGACACTCGAAATAATAGTAAGCAAAAAAACAACGAACGCTGCAATCACCAATAAAAATAATTACATAAAAATACATTAGATATTTAGGTGATAAAAATCGTACATATTGCTAGACAGGGCGTCTTAGTCCAATGATAAAAACGCTGGACTATAGACATCAATATCGAAGGTTCGATCCTTGTCTGAGTTAGCCATTCCTCTGATGATAAGATTTTAATCTTTGAAAAGCCTGGCTTAAGGAAAGAAAAATAAACATGTATATATATACACAGGATACACATACAAACAATAGATATTCGAATACTGATCTGTTTTTGATAAAAAAAATTATCACCGTATAGTTTATTTGAGCGAAGGTCTTTGCAAATGAAATATTACATACTATTAACGTTAAAATCTAAAGAGACCATTTTAACAGCATTTCAAAAATGATGGTAGACAAAAACGGAAATATTTATGGGTCTTATCCTCATTAATTTTAATATTGTTGATGCAACTTATAATATAATGCATATATATATATTTAATATATTTATTTGAATAAATAGTAATGTGGCGGGCGCTATCGTTGGCCGGTCTTGGGCTGCCCTGACCGGCATCTAAATGTGGTCCCATTTGTTATCACCCGTGAGCAATCATCGTTGGACGATAGTCACGGCCGGGGAGTGTGACTTAGTGTGCCACGCCGTGGAGACGTCTGAAGAAGGGCTCTTATAGTCCTGGCACGGTGCCAAGCTCCCCTTAATGAAACTGGGTATTCCGTCGCTGCTTTTAATTTATTGTGGGGGTGATTTTGGGAATCTTACGATGTAGGGGTTTCCAGACATTTAATCCGGGTCTGGGTGTAGTTGGCCTTTTGTGATGGGATTTTGTTCTTTTAAAATTTCTTTTTGGCCAAGTCTAGTGGGACAGTGTCTAGGTGTTTAACTGCCTCTATCATCGGGTTTCCTTTTAGGACTGGGTCTTGCGACGGGGTGAACTTTTTTGGACATTTTTCTCAACAGATCTAACAGTCGGCTTTTGGACAAGCACGAAGATTCCATTTTTTTAGTTAAAAAAGTTAATTCTTTTCGAAATATAATAAAAATTATATTTTTTACATAAGAAGTAAAATGGTGTGTTCCATTGTTATAGAAAGTTTTCTATTGAAGCACAGCCAGAAAATAATTAATTCTCTGGAGAGAATTACTGACGTCGATCAAACAGCCAGCAAGCCGACGAAATATCCATCCAGCGAGACAAACGGGTATGAACCCCTTCATTAAGGGGAAGTGCCTATCACGCCATTCTGGGAGCTTGGTACCGTGTCAAGACTATAAGAGTCCTTCTACAGACGTCTCTACGGCACGGACACACGTAGTCACACTCTCCGGCAGTGACTATTGTCCAAATGATGATTGCTCACAGGCGATAACAACAAGTACATTTTTGGATGCGGTTCCACACCCCGATCGTATCACAATGGTTCCGCGACCAAGATACACCCCCGGCAAACGATAGTGTTAAAGTAATAAAAAAAAATGGAAGCGCAAGGAGTGTGTCCATAATTCGAGACGTAGAAATTGTTTAAAACAATTTTGTACTAAGCTATCTAATGTCAACAATTAGATATTTTTATGTTAGGATAATATTTATTGTATAAAAGTGCTGAAAATCCTTTTTGTAAATTCATTTTATTTTTTAAATCACCGGAATTAAAATTAATTAAACACCTTAAAATTAATTATTTTCTGTTTGGCCTTACGTGTATTTAGCCACATTAAAATATGACATTTGACAGGAAAGATGTGCACATATTTTTTCCATTTTAATTCAATAATTTCTTTTAAGTCTTTCATTGAATTTTTTTCAAATAGATAAGAAAATTAAACTTTATATTAATTTAAATAATTTTAATCATATATGATTAAAGTTTAGTAAAACGAAAAATTATTGAATAAAGATAGTATAATGTAATATAAAATTAAGTCAGCCAAATTCTCGAAGTAAGACCTAAATGACATTGCATCTGACAAATCGATATTTGATTCTGATTAGCGATTTCTTCCTTTTTATCATCGCACCATGTTTTTTACACACATACACACACATACACACACACACACACACACACACACACATATATATATATAGTGAGAGAGAGAGAGAGAGAGAGAGGGGGGGGGAGAGAGAGAGGTTAGGAGAATACCTGTCTCAGGACAAGTAAAATTAATTCCCTGAACAAAAGTTTTGCTACATTTTTATGCCCCTCTAAGAAGATTAAAATTAATATCTAGAATCCTAATTCCAATTTTGTTCAAAATCTATTACATGATTTTGATTATAGAAAATGTCGAAGATTTAAGGGCTTTTAAGAAGAAATTGAAATTAAGAGATTCCGGCTAAATAGGCGTCTAATGACTATAGATAAAAATTCATGCAAATGTAGAAATATTATGTCCACATTATGCCACCTAAAAACCCTTTTAAATACTCCAAAGAAACTTAAATCTGGGGAACATTTATTAATTCATGTCTAATACACAGAGAGAGAGAGAGAGAGAGAGAGAGAGAGAGAGAGAGAGAGAGAGAGAGGGGGGGGTAGGAGAATATTTTTCCCAGGTAAAATGAGTTACCGGAACAAAAGTTTTGCTTATTGTTAAAATTCACCAAACTCAGAGCTATCTATGTACGTATGTTAAAGTATTAATTCATGGTGTTTGGTTCGGTTGTTTTGTTTTACGGCATATCACCCCTTCTCAGGTGATTTAATGCCGAATAATGTAATTTTGGTAAAAGTTTTATGCTTCAAGTTCTTTATATGTTCAAGTATTTATTCATGGTGTTTGGTTTGGTTGTTTTGTAGAGAAAAAAATTATGTTTTTTTGTGTTTGGCTTTTCAGAACATGATTGAGTTTTGCAAAGGAAAATAATAAAAACAATAACATTAATGTTTGGTGCATTTTTGGTCAGGAAGCCGGTATCTTCAGACATCCTGATCTGGTAGCACCAGCGAATGGGGACATAAGAGAATGGTAACATTTAATGCTACTAAGACAAAGCTCTTTTCTTTTATAAGAAACCTCTTCAACCACCGATTGCTATGGCAAATAGCACCCTACCCGAGAGTCTAACATTTAAACTCTTCGACCTAACATTCACAGGTAACATGAATTGGAACAAATACATCGAAGATACTGCTGCAAAGAAAGTGGGCTCCCTCTACTGTGCTAGAAAAACTTCTCACCCCTGCCAGTATCCTATATCTCTACAAGGCCACCATCCGCCCATACACAAAGTATAGAGAATTGCTGTCACATCTGGGCTGGTGTATCCCTCCTATAACGAAAAAGAGAATTCGTTATTTAAAATAAATTTTACAAAAATGTAATTTGACACTAAATCAAGTTAGATTTCTCGAAAACGCGCGTACATGAAGACATATATATATATATATATATATATATAAATGCGAGAGGTTTTACCATCTATCCTAACTATATTAACACCAAATCACGTAAGGATTATTTAATTCTAATGATATAAGAATATAATGAAATACTCTATATATATGCATCTCCAACTCACTCAAACAAATCTCGATTTTGCTCATTTGCATATTTATTTATTTTTAACTTTTTAATAAATTAATATTCTGTAATATACCTTTCTACTTTGTGGTGTCAAATTTTCTTCTACATACGCAATCGTTTTATTGATAGTACTATTATTATAATTATAAAAAATAAGATAAGACATTTTATTAAAAAAAATGATAGCATTTAAAAACTTGTTTAGAATTTTATTTTCAAGGGAGATAATTTACTTCCGGAAGAGTGTTAAATATCGCTGAGATTTCAAGAACAGATACTACACTTTGATCTTAGCCAAAAGGCCACGGAACCATAAAAAATACTTTTTTGTGACTAGGCATTTTTAAATTAAATTTTTTTTTTATTATTAAATTGGAATTTTTGTTAATGGGCGGTGTAGTGTAGTATCGGTTCTGTTGTCATAAGACTGTCCTCGCAGGAATTACCTCCTCCGTTTTTAAGGGTGTGTAGGGGGGAATTCTCCCAGAATTAAATAAAATCAAGACTCGGTTTAATCAGAATATCTTTATCTGGGGGTAGTGTAGTATCGGTTCTGTTCTCATAACTACAAAGCTGTAGATGATGAAAATTACTGGATTTGGGCAAGTTTTCTATAATATGCGTGTTAAAGGTTTATGATTTTGAAAATGTAAATGTATTGGGGTCTACCAGTATCTTGGCGCTTATTGAATTAAATAGGATGTCGATTCGATCAAGAAATTGTAGCCGCCATGTTGAATGAATAAATGTTGCAGGAACTGTGTTCGTTAATTTTATTCGCTTAATTCCGGAATGAATATAAATGTAAAAGTCATAGGTAGAATTTGAAATAACGTAATCTGATATTCGCGGAAAATCATCGGATTGAACGGGAGCGGTCATTAAGTCTTTGCGTATTGCTTTATATTATGTAGTAAATTAATACCAGTCAAATAATAAATAAGAACTGGGTGTTTTGTGAAAATTAAACTGTGCTTATTAGTTCCCGGTGTCGATGAGTAGAGTGACAATACAGAATTGTTAAGGAGAAAAGTTTTTGCTACCACCTATATGGAGTTGGTTTTTCGGAGAGACGTAGATGGTGGGCCAAATGTAATATTTAGTGTTATTTAGAAAAAAATAATAACAAATTTACTAAAACACGATCGAGTGAATAAGTGTAGTGTAGTGGTGAGTTTAGTAGCCTGTGATGCATGTGGTTATTTTCCTATACTCCGAGAAGGTACAGGGGAAAAACGTCTCTATTTTATATATTAGAATAAAAAAGCGAAGTTACACCCAGGACATAAAATAGAAAATGCATTTATCCATAATTTCTTGGATAAATTAGCATTAAATCTCCAATCGTAAAATATGTACAAGTATGAAGGGAAACGGTGAGCATTCTTTTGTGTTGTGATAGAATTCGTTTCTCACTGTATGTTGCAATTTTACACGAGCGTAGTCGTAAAAAAACTAATGCTTCAGTTTAATAATAAGTTGCAGCATTTAATATACAAAAGATTTGGTTGCTCTACAAACTCAGATGTAGGTAAGAACGTCCTTAATCCATCTTCTCAGAAGTTGTCTCCTGCTGAACTTTTAATACTAGATCACGGTTTGGAATTCTGTCTTCCACCATCTGGTGTTGGGCGTGAGGGGGTATTTTCAGAATTTGAAATTCTCAATTCTCAAGCAGTGAGACTTCCACTTGTTTCTGAGAGCAAAGTAAGGGGCATAAAGGCTAGATTGAATGACCTTGCACACAGCTATGCGAGTACATCAGTATTCAATTCAGAGTTTAAATGGCGCAAAGAACATTTTGCCGTCATTAAAACTCTACAACAAAATAAGTCCTTGATAATAACCAGACCGGATAAAGGTTCAGGAGTTGTTGTACTAAACCATCAAGACTACGTCGACAAAATGATGTTGATATTAAACGACACGGAAAAATTTATCAAATTGGGCCGTGTCAGCACTCATGATGCAACAACTTCCTTAGAAACTAAATTCCAGAAACAACTGGTAAAGTGGGTGAAAAGCGGTGTACTCCCTTCCGATTTAGCCAGTGAGATCAGACCCTCGGGCTCTATCCGTCCACGTTTATATGGATTACCCAAAACTCACAAAGCGGATATTCCAGTTAGGCCCATTCTCTGTATGGTAGGGTCATCACAGCAGAAGGTTGAAAAATGGATCTTCAATATTTTGCAGCCAGTATTGAATTACTATAGTAAATACTGCTTATAAGATTTATTTCATTTTGCAAAGTACATTCAAGATTCTAAGGTTGCTAATAAATGTATGTGTTCCTACGATATTAGCAACCTATTTACCTGTGTCCCTATTTTAGAAACAATCGATATATGTGCCGATTTTTTATATCGTAACCATTTATCGTCTCCTTCCATTCCTAAAAGCATATTCGTGCAGTTGATGAAATTTGCCACTACATCCGTTGAATTCAGTTTTAACGATGTAATGTATAGGCAAATAGACGGTGTATCTATGGGCTCAGTCCTAGGACCGACTATGGCGAATATTTTGGTGTTTTTTTTTTTAGAAAGCTTTATTATCTGAACCCACTAAACCTTTAGTCTTTAGTTTCGATATGTACACGATACATTTTGCCTTTTTAATAATAAAATGCATCTCGCATTAAAATATACCTATGAAGGAGAGCGTAATTCCACTTTAGCTTTCCTCGATGTATTGGTAACAAAAACACCATCGAGTTACCGTACATCAATCTACCGTAAACCTACGTTTACAGGATTATATACTCGCTGGGATTCATTTTGTCCTAACAAACGAAAGGTAAACTTGATTTGGACATTAACACACAGAGCCCTTATGATTTGTTCAAAATCAAAATTGGACGAAGAAATTAAAACTATAACTAATACTTTGTCCAATAACGCTATCCTCTTGATGTGATTAGGGCAGTCATCAAAAGGAAAATAAATACTTTTTCCGAAATAAAACCAAATACGGTGACTAAATGTCCGATTTACATTTGTTTACCTTGGTTAGGCACAGTAAATGGGAAATTCGCCAAGCAAATCAGCTCAGCAGTTGAAAATTGCTATTTTTCTTCGAATGTGCGTGTTATGCTTTCTACAAAATCTTTATTGGCGTCCTCTCGTAAAGACGTTTTACCCCCCCCCACCATAAAAATAATGTAATTTATCATTTTAAATGTAGTTGCAGTGCTGACTACGTGGGTAGAACGACGTTAAGATTGGATAGTAGAGTCCAACAACACATTCCGAGTAAGATTAGAAATGGAACCTTCCGGTTAACGGATGTTCAAAATAACACATACGGGTCTTCCATTACAGACCATTTACTTAAAAACCCGCCGTGCGCTAGAAATTTTAGTATGGACTCCTTCACCATTCTCAGTCACGCTCACTCATTATACCATTTAAAAATCTTGGAGACGATCCACGTTCGTCTTAAACGTCCCTCCCTTTGTAAACAAAGGTAATGTCTATTAGGACTAGATGTGATTAGTCTCTAAGATTCATCCTCCATTGTACATATAACATAACGCTATTTTATTTTCTGTACTCTCTCTTTTCACCCCCTTTTTTAAATCCCTCGTTTGTTTTTAAATCCCTCGATACAGCCTTTGTTAAGAGAGGGCGAAACCGGTCGGCTGGCTTTCTTTTCCTCTTGATTAACTTTTAATCATGAACGATAAAATTCGTCTTCCCTTCTTGCTTGCGATAATAAAATTTTGTACTCCCCCAAAAATCATGAAATATATATATATATATATAATTTATTTATTTTATACAGAAAATTAGTACAACATCAGTAACCTACCAAACATTCATCAGCTTTTTTTTTTTAAAGAAAAAAACTGATGTAAGTTTGGAAATTCGGACCCCTGTCGAACCCGAAACCGATGGTACTGATGTTGTACTGATTTTCTGTAATAAATAAATATTTACGCTCTTAATTTTTTATTTGAATTTTACAATTAATCGAGCACTCTGCTAGGGTATTACAAAGAAAGAAAGACACACACACACATATATATATATATATATATATATATATATATATATATATATATGTCTTTCTTTCTTTGTAATATATACATACTAGCAAAAACTACTCGCCGATTGGACGGCATTTACTGTAGCCTTCTTTACAAAAACCAACGAAATAATTTTCATTTGACATTTTTGTAATTTAGAGGATTTTTTTTTTTAATGATGATTGTCGTAGTGTAATTTGATATATTCCAATATGGGGAAATATATTGTGCATGAACATCGTAAAAAAAGGTTAATTGATATGGTCTTTAAGATTTTTGTTTCAACATAAAAATTAAAATGAATTCCTCATTAAAACTGGTTATATAATGAAATGAATAAACATGAGGGTGGAACGTCGATTGGTCAAATACTCTACTTTTATATTACTGAGTAATTCAAAATGGGTACTTTGTATTTTTCACCTTTATTATAAAAGAAAGAAAAATACGTAAAGAATATTAAAGTAAAAATACTTTTTATTTGTAACTTAAGTAGGTTTATTTCTTTTCTATGACAAATTTTTAATTCTATCATCATCATCATCATCATCATCATCATCATCATCATCATCATCATCATCATCATCATCATCATCATCATCATGTAACTCCTTGGCCTTTTGGCTAGGAGCAAAATGTAATACATGTATTGAATCTGCATTTACTTTTTATGTTCTCTGTCAGAAGTATGCATGTATATATTAATATATATACAGGGTGAGCCAAAAGTAGGTGGACAGTAAAAAACATTTTTTGTCGAAGCGTAAGAGGCAGACTTCAAAGCTGTGTAAATCAAGAAGGAAAACAGTTTGAACACTTGCGTTGATAAATAACATTTAATTTTCATTAATATAATTGTTTTATTACATGTAATTGAACGTATAAGTGATCTCTAAATAAATGTTTTTTACTGTCAACCTACTTTTGGCTCACCCTGTATGTATATATATATATATATATATATATATATATATATATATATATATATATATATATATATATATATATGTGTGTGTGTGTGTATATATATATGTATATGTACATATGTGTGTGTGTATATATATATGTATATGTACATATGTGTGTGTGTATATATATGTATATGTACATATATGTGTGTGTGTATATATATGTATATGTACATATATGTGTGTGTATATATATATGTATATGTACATATATGCGTATATGTATATATATATGTATATATGTATATGTGTGTATATATATATATGTATTTGTACATATATGTGTATATGTATATATATGTATATATGTATATGTGTGTATGTATATATATATATATATATATATATATATGTATATGTGTGTGTATATATATGTATATGTACATATATTTGTATATGTATATATGTATATGTATGTGTATATATATGTATATGTATGTACATATATATATGTATTTATGTGTATATGTATATATATATATGTATGTATATATATGTATATATAAACATACATGTATGTATATGTATATATATATGTATACATGTATATATATATATGTATGTATATGTATGTATATATATGTCGATATATATGTATATATAGAAATATATGTGTATATATAATGCATATATATATGTTTATATAGGTATATATATGTGTATATATAATGTATATATGTGTATGTATATATGTATATATATATGTATATCTATATATATGTGTGTATATATATGTATGTATATATGTATATGTATATATGTATATGTATTTAGGTATATATCTATATGTATGTATATATGTATATGTATATATATGTATATATTATTATATATGTATATGTATGTATATATATACATATATATGTATCATATATATATATATATATATATATATATATATATATATATATATATATATATATATATATATCATATATATATTTGTACACGCACACTGCATCCGGCACTTACATGAAAGAAAGCTAAAATGAAACCTTTAGCAAATTGCAAGCCAAGAAAGTGGTTTGTACCCTTTACACTTTGTCATAAAACGGATGTCAATAATATTCACTAACCGCCACGTCCTTAAAGCTGACCATTCGACATTAGGAAACGCATAATTATACCCAGATGTGGGTGTCCTGCACGTGCGTGTATATACGACCTTGGGGTTGCATTTGAGCGGGGGGTGGGGGGAGCGAAGAGGTCTTACACGACCTCGAAGGGTGGTGTTGCTTTTATTTATGTTTGTTTTTTTGTTTGTATTTTTTCTTCGTGTTCAGTATAAATGCCCCCATGTTCTCATAAGGAAGGGCCGCACGTCTGCTCTGTGTATCGCAAGTGGTTACAATCTCCCAGAGACATATGTCCAGACGAAAGCGATGAATAGATAGTGATCATTCGCCGCGGTCGTATATGAGTATGTATGTGTGCCGTGGCAGCTGTGTGTAGATGCATTCATATCACAAACAACGAAACAGCTAACAATTTCTATCTTTATATAGTTAGCTATGTTTACATATTTATATAGTTAGCTATGTTTACATATTTGTATAGTTAGCTATGTTTACATATTTATATAGTTAGCTATGTTTACATATTTGTATGTATAGTATTGACTCCGGTTAATTAAACTGCTTATTATTAATTTTGGAACACAGCTGAAAGGCGTTAGGATTCCAAATTTTGGCTATATTTAGTTTTTTATGCAAACGTGGTAAAAATAAGGTGGAATCCGATTTTTTTGTGAAACTTTAACAATAGGTATTAGACATCAATTAATAAATATTCTCCAATTTTCACTTTCCTTAACGTATTTTCAAGGGATTTTAAGGAGCATTATATGGGCACAACCTCCTATCTGATATATATATATATATATATATATATATATATATATATATATATATATATATATATATATATATATATATATATATATAGTAATCCAGGTAGGGTAAAAATCCACAGGGTAGAAATCCAAAGGGAATCACACCGGGTTTATAAAAGAGTGCTCAATAAAAATATAGAGCTGTATTGTGAATGCTTTTATTCAAACATGTACAAGGTCTGCTACACTGGCATGTCGATGTTATCGATCTACAGCTCTCAAGAGCTGAGGTCTCATCAGGCAGAAAATTGTTTTTGATTCAAACTGGTTGCTGAATTCCAGGGAGAATGAAGTCAAGCAAAAAAGAAGAGGAGAAAGAAATAAAAGTCATGTGACCGATTTTAAAATATGATTGCCGTTAGAAATTATTATTTTCTTATTTTTATCTTTTATATATTTTATATAGTAATTTCCTTGCTACTAATATTTATGTTTTGGACTTTGAAAATGACTTACTCAAAATTATTAAGGACGTTAAATTCAACGACAAAAAAAAACCCATTCCAGAAAAAATTAGATAGAATAGTCAACGAAATTAACAACTCCAAGCACATCCTAGTTAAGGCAGACAAAACTCAAAACTTTTATAAACTCACCAAATCAGAATATTTTAAACTACTCGACAATAATATAACTAAAAATTACAGAAAATCAAACACTGACTTAGTCCAAAACATAAATATTAGTAGCAAGGAAATTACTGACAAACTCAAAATTAGTGATAGGGTTAGTAAACTAAAAGTAAGGGAGGCATATATACTCCTTAAAGACCACAAACCTGACTTTCAGACAAAGCCCACAACTAGACTAATTAATCCTACAAAACAAGAAACCGGAAAAATTAGCAAAATCATTCTACAAAAAATTAACAAAAAAATCAGATCAACATACAAACTCAACCAATGGATAAACACGACCGATACAATTAATTGGTTCCACAAAATAAAAAACAAAATAAATTGTTCCTTCATCCAATTCGACATAATTAACTACTACCCCTCAATTTCTAATGAACTCTTCGAAAGCGTCATGGAGTTTGCTACTCTTCTCTCGGATATTTCTGAAGAAGAGATTAACATTGTGAGAAAATGTAGGAAAACAGTGTTAATTAGTAAAAAAGATCAATGGACAAAGAGCAACCAATCTGGCTCTTTTGATGTTTCGATGGGTTCTTTCGACTCTGCAGAAATCACCGACCTAGTTGGTTTATACATCCTCTACAACCTAACTAATAATATAGACATTGAAGACATTGGCCTATATAGGGATGATGGACTTTTAGTAGTCAGAAACTCTAATGGGCAAAAGTGTGAAAATATTAAAAAGATTATTATTAGGGAGATGAGGAGGATATGCCTTAAAGTTGAAATAACTTCCAACATTAAAATAGTAAATTTCCTAGATGTAACTCTCAACTTAACCAAAGAAACATACGAACCATATAATAAAGAAAACTTTAACCCAATCTATGTACACCCCCTCTCCAACCACCCCAAAACTATCATTAAACACATCCCTAAATCTATCCAACATAGGATAAGCAATAACTCATCAAATGAAACAATCTTTAACAAACATAAAGAATTCTATAATAAAGCACTAAAAAACAGCGGATACAAGAATACACAAATTAAATTTACTAAACCTGCAACGACTAATAATAAAAACAATAAAGCAAGAAACAGGAAGATAATATGGTTTACACCTCCCTTCAATCAAGCAGTTAAAACCAAACTTGGTAAAAAAATTTTAAACCTCATAAACACATATTTCCCCCCAAACAATATCTTACATAAAATATTCAACAAAAATACACTTAAACTAAGTTACAGTTGCAGCGAAAATTTAGAAATGATAATTAAAAAACACAATAACAAAATCCTAAACAGCAACCTAAACCCCGAATTAGATAACAATAAAAAAAACTAAAGTAAAGTCCTGTAACTGCATAAATAAAAATGAATGCCCCTTGAAACAAAATTGTTTAATAACAAAAACAATTTACCAAGCAACAATCTCAACTAAGGAAACTCCAGATACAAAAAAATACTACATAGGTATGGCAGGTAATACTTTCAAAGAAAGATACACCGGCCATAAATGTTCATTCAACAACCCAAGCTACCAAAACAGAACATCACTCTCAAATTACCACTGGGAACTAACTAATAAAAATAAATCACCAACTGTAATCTGGAACATTATCAGAAAAACTAGCACCTGTAGCTCATTAAACTCACCATGCTATTTATGCCTCGGCGAAAAACTTGAAATAATTAAATTTACTGACAGAGGAAAACTTTTAAACAAAAAACAGGAAACATCGATCAACTGTAGGCATAACAGATCACACCTCCTCAGTAATTTGTACAACCCCCCCTAAATAATACCATTAAAACAAAAAAAAACCAATACCCAACAAGCCCGCTAAAATTAACACTTATTAACACTTCCAAATCAAGTAACTTTAACCCTCAACTACAAATACAGTACAACCACCCCACTTTTTGAATAAATACTATAACATGTAAAAGTAAAACTTTTAGATATATATATATATAGGTGATTTTTGTGGACATATGAATATGCATATGTATGAAGATATAAATTTTATAACTATTTATGTGTGTATGTGTACGCCTGTGTGCGTGTATGTATACGTATACATATGTGCACATACATGTGTATCTGTGGGTATATGTGTATGGGTTTGGGTGCATGTATGAATGTTTGTGTATACATGTGCATATATATATTTATATGTGTGCACAAGTGCGTGTATGCGCTCAACATCCAGCTCACAAAACTACATATTACCAAAACCAATTTTTAAATGTTTAAATAATTATATACTGATCACTTTAATCAAAATTACTGGCCCCCACCATTTCTAATCCCCCCCCTTCATAGACCATAACTTGCGTTAACAACTTTAACTAGAACACCTTACCATTAATACTACAACAGGTGTTAACCCCACCATTAATAATAGGACTACAACGAATAATAAAATTTACTTATCTATACCACTGAAATTAATCGATATATAAATTCCATTAAAAGTAAAAGCAATTACCAGTATGTTTTATTAATCCATCACTAACTATTATTTATAATCGAAATACATTTATTTATACTCCAAAATAATTAAAACTAAATATAATAGTATAATCCATCAATATCAATGTCATAAACCTATATACGATCCTTACCAAGAATAATTCCCAATATATTTTAACTCATTAGTACCTAGAACTAACCTACTAATATTACTGCCACTAATCCATATATGAATCTTACTAAAAATAAAGAAAATTACCATTATGTTTTATTAATTAACTGATAAATACTATTTAAAATACATTTAACTATCCATCAAAATAATCAAAATTAAATGCCAATTGATCAAAATATAACAACATAATTTATTAACATTAAGGCCATAAATCCATCAATGAGTTAAACTAAAATATCCCCGTAAGCTGGGTGTCATGTAATTGTTATATGTCTGCATTGACAGGAAGCAGACACAACAAATTTGAAACCTCCCTTCCCCTCTTTCTTCATCTCCTCTTTCGCTCTTGTTTAATCTCCCCCCGACCCCCCTCTTTATCCAGCCCAGCGCTGAATAAAAATAAATATGAATTTAACTTGAACTCAAGTTTTGCCATGTGAATGTTAGTACTTTACAAAAACATGGATTTTTTTAGTAATGGCGTCATCTATATGTCAGGCCCGGAACTTATTGAATGATGTGTTACAACTACATTACCTTCACAAAATTAGTTATAGTTTTATAACAATTTGATTCAATGCATAATATAATGACCAAATGATACTGCAATAATTTAATTTAATTTTCAAAATCGTATTAAAAAATAATTTGGTTAAAAAACACAATAAACAGCATTGTTTAAAAAATAGAAAAACAAAAACGAAAGACAACTAGTAACCTAAAATATTGTATTTTTCTCTAGAACATGTCCTGAAAACTATGAACATGTCTTCAACACTACGAACATATCCTGAACACTACGAACATGTCCTGAACACTACACACATGTCTTGAGAAGTAATAAAATGTCCTGAACACTATGAACATGCCCTAAATACTACGAACATGTCCTGAACACTATGAACATGTCCTGAAAACTATGAACATGTCCTGAACACTATGAACATGTCCTAAAAACTACAAACATGTCCTCAACACTACGGAAATATCCTGAACACTACGAAAATGTCCTGAACACTACGAACATGTCCTGAACACTATGAACATGCCTAAACACTACGAACATGTCCTGAACATTATGAACATGTCATGAACTCTATTAACATGTCCTGAAAACTATGAACATGTCCTAAAAACTACAAACATGTCCTCAACACTACGAAAATATCCTGAACACTACGAAAATGCCCTGAACACTACGAAAATGTTCTGAACACTACGAACATGTCATGAACACTATGAACATGCCCTGAACACTACGAACATGTCCTGAACATTATGAACATGTCCTGAACACTATGAACATGCCCTAAACACTACGAACATGTCATGAACTCTATGAACATGACCTAAACACTACTAACATGTCCTAAACATTATGAACATGTCATGAACTCTATAAACATGCCCTAAACACTACGAACATGTCCTGAACATTATGAACATGTCATGAACTTTATGAACATTCCCTGAACACTGTGTACATGTCCTTAACACTTGGGGTTGTCTTTTGAGATCTGTACCGAGCGAAATATTTTGGGTGGTTATTATTTCATGATTAATCGGATGATTCACATAACCAGCCTTCAAGAGAAGTATCCGTTGACAGAATCCCCACGTCAAGCTTTTGGTGTTTTTCATCGTCGTCGTCGTCGTCGTCGTCGTCGTCGTCATCATCATCATCATCATCATCATCATCATCATCATCATCATCATCATCATCATCATCATCATCATCATCATGCTTCCAGGGTTGATGCTTGAGTTTCAAACGATGTTCAGCGAAAGCACTACAATAGTCCTTTAGATGCCCTCTCCACTCAGCTCTCTCCTCCCAGTTGCACACATCAAGCGTCATGAATTGTAGGTTGTTACTTATGCTGTACAACATATAGCTCGTCGTTAAATATCACCCATCACCACGTGTCCTTCTCAGCGCATTTTATACTCAATAGTCGGTCTTTTTTATTTCATGACAAAGATCTCAGTAATAGAATGTTTGCTCTGTCACTTGGTGTGGTCTATATGTTTTAGACATTTCTGCTAAAAACGCTTAAGCAGTTTGATATGTTTGTGGAAAAGCGTCCAGAGTTTAGAGTGGTCATAACCACAGCACCACCACCCACCCGCCGCTACATTAAACGACTTGGTAACATCACGAGCCGCGCATACTTGCTTTATGGGTGAGTAGATGTATCTCAGCACCCAATGAACTATCTCTTGATCCCTATTACGCTTGGTGTACGGTCCCCTGTACATTATTGTGTTTCTGTGGGGCTTATTGTAAAACCAAACGCTGTACACGAAACTGAGAAGTTGACCATGATGTTCTACATATCAAACTCCGTGTGGGCCAAGAAGTCAGCATCGTCTGCACAGAGAAGCTCTCATCAGAGTCTGGGGTTGATACAAGCAAAATGAAGGGGAAAAAGTCTTGCTTGAAAATGAAATATTTATCGAAAGTCTTGCCTAAAACAAATTAAATAAAACAATGAGTTTATTCATTTTAAATTACATCATGTTTTTGTTTTTGTTAGGGCAACCTTACAAAACAGAATCGAGCTGTTTTCCTTTAATCAAAAGAAAGAGTTATCGCCCTTGGATAAAAGAAGTCGTCTGCCATGACAGTTGAAAAGTAAACAGAATGGCTCTCACGATAAGACTAAGCATCTCGCGTTCAGCGGGTTTCTACATTTCATTTAATCGGTGTTTTTGTTAAATAAATTTGTTAACGGTTCTACTTCGTCCTTTTTTTCAATTTTGAGTTGTAATTAAATTGATAACAACGTAACATTGGCGACGGGAATAGTTTTTAGAAAGCAAATTTACACTTTCAAAGATGGATTGCACCATACAGCAATTAATGCAACAACAATTACGTTTGATGGAATTATTTTCAAAGAGATTCTCAACACCTGCATCATCGCTTTTGGAAACAAAGCTTACGACATCAACAGAATAGGTTGCACAATCAATCATGGAATTTCATTACGACCCAATGGCTAAATTGACGTTCTGTATGTGGTTTTTACGATTAGAGGACCTTTTTACGTGTGGAATTCAAGGAGCAAGCTGACGACTGGAAAGTCAGACTTTTGCTACGGAAGCTTCGGACGTCGGAACACGATCGGTATACAAACTACATACTACCTAAACAACCATGTGACTACAACTTCGACGACACGGTGGAGACTCTGAGGCAGATTTTCGGTGAGCAGATTTCGTTATTTAATATGCGTTTCAATTGTCTCAGCATAACGAAGTCTGATTCGATCGATTTCTCAATTTATGCAGGCATTGTGAACTGAGAATGTGAACGGTTTAAAATATCTTCAATCACGCTCAATTCAAATGTTTAATTTGTGTGTGTAGTTTGAGATTGGTGGGGGAGGCAGACATTCGCACACAGATTCTGTCAAAAATAGAGCAAAATCCAGAAATAACATTGCAACAAGTCGCTGTTGAATGCCAGCGTCTCGTGAATCTAAAGGATGATTCAACTATGCTGCTACAAGCAACAGCATCCACGATTAACACAGTCCAAAAACAACGTCGCCCCACCTCACTGACTTCAACATCTGTCAAGCTCCCAGCCGCTTGCTGGAACTGTGGCAGCTGGCATTTTGTACGAAACTGTACATTCAAGACACATCGCTGTTGCAGCTGCAATCGACTGGGACATAAAGAGGGATGTTGCACCTCTCAAGGACAAAAATCAACCCATAATAGAAAATCGACAACATCACAAAACAAACACAAACAGTCTGGTAGCAACTTTTCTTTCAAACCGAAAATATGTTGCAGTACAATTAAATGGCCATCCTGTTCAGCTGCAAGTGGATACTGCCTCCGATATTACACTTATATCAGAAAAACTATGGGAAACCATAGGCCAGCCTTCATTGACACCGACAAGTCAGGTAGCACAAAGTGCTTCCGGGGACTGTGTTCACATCACGGGCCAATTATCCGCCACCATTATGAAGGACAAAACGGTGTCGGGTACCATATACATGGCAAACTCATGTCATAATTTGCTGGGACTTGACTTTATCGAGTTACTAGGTCTTCTTGACATTCCACTCAACCGGATATGTGAGGTGGTATCCAAATCGTCACCTCAGAGCAGCATTATCGACCAGACCAAAGACATCATGAAACAATTTTCTCTAATATTTACAAACAACTTTGGACGCTGCACTCGGATTGTTGATGCTTGCTGGACATACCCAGAGCGACCATGGTCCAGAATACACGTAGACTTTGTTGGCCCTATCAATGGCCTTAGTTTTCTGGTAGTTGTGAATGCCCATTCCAAATGGCCAGAATTTTTTTCAATGCAACAGACTGACACTCAGTCTACGGTAACAGTACTCAGGCGGCTATTTAGTCAACGCGGCTTGCCAGAGACTTTAGTCTCAGACAACGGATCACTATTCACCTCTGAGTCATTCCAACAATTCTGCAAATCGTTTTGCATAACACACGTCCGGTCGCTACCATATCATCCTCAATCCAATGGACGACCCGAAACGTTTGTAGACACATTCAAACGGACACTACTCAAGGAAAAGGGGAAGGGAACAGCAGAGGAGATACTACATGCTTTCCTCCTGTCATATCGAATAACACCAAATGGTGCTGTGAAGAATGGTTTGTCACCATCAGAGGCACTCATGGGACAAAAACTCCCTACAACACTGGACGCTTTACGGCCCTAGCGACAAAAGCAACAACTAAGCCCTAACAAATCAAAAGCATTTTCAGTTGTCACGCCAGTGTTTGCTCGGAATTACAGACCTGAGAAGCCAAACTAGGTACCGGGCATCATTCGCAAAATAAATGGACAATTCCTGTATAATGATGTTCAAGTCGGGAGTCAATTCTGGGCACAGCACAAAAACCAGTTACGTCCCAGATACACTGGAGACAACTTACTTGACAACAGAACAACTATTCCGTTCAATATGTTAATGGACACATTAGAACTGCCATCTCTATCACATCCCAATCAGACAAATACAAATGAGAATTAGGAAAGACCTCACAGGAGTTGGCCAAAGCGCAGTTGCACTCGAGTAAAGCACCTCCAAGTTAACCCTAAAAGCACTCAGTACACTTAAAGGATTAAACAGGGAAATGTTAGGGCAACCTAACAAAACTGAATCGAGTTATTTCCCTTGAATCAAAAGAAAGAGTCGTCTTCCATGACAGTTGAAAAGTAAACAGAACGGCTCTCGCGATTAGGCTAAGCATCTCGCGTTCAACGGGTTTCAACATGTCATTTAATCACATTTAATTTAATATATATATATATATATATATATATATATATATATATATATATATATATATATATATATATATATATATATATATATATATATATATATATATATATATATATATATATGCCATTTCTAGACAATGCGTGGTGGATCATTGGTACGTGCTACTAAGTCAAACATGACTTTCATATCAGGGTTCGAACCGTGTGACCGACAGGGATTGTCTCAGCCAATACTGATGATGGCAGGTTTGGCATAAAACACATGTGCATATGGTTTAATTTTTGAAATAATATTTATTCATAAATAATTATATATGTGTGTATTTATTTTTAGCCCCTAGAAAAAAAACCTAGATGGGCACTGTAAGTGTAGTATTAACACATCATGACGTCGCTAGCATCGTTCCTTTCATTAAGTTGAACGCTCTTTTGACGTTAAGCCGCCGAAATAAGTGTCAATATTATCACTGTTTCTCTAGCTATTCAGTTGTGGCCGTGGGGGTCTAGATGTCGGGATTTGAGTTGTAACATACTCGGAGCCCGGGGTTTTAAATCACGCGACCAGTAGTGAATAGTTATATATCTCTATGCTGACGAGTCTCGATTAAAACAGGACGAAACGTATACGTACATATATATATATATATATATATATATATATATATATATATATATATATATATATATGAAAAAAATTTTTGTGGTACAGAATTTTATAATGGTTTTAAATATTAAGTCATAGTGAGTCGAGGCACTATCACAAGAAAAAAAAAGAGAGAGAAAATATTAAATAATATATTTAATCGTCGATTAAAAACTTTTAAAAAGAATTAAAAAATCGACTAAAATTAACAGAACAAAACTAAATCCCAAGGTACCTTTCAACCGACACATTGTCAAGGGAAACGTCGGCGAATATCGCTTAAAAACGGGGAAAAGAGTAATGTGGAGAAAAAAAACAACAACAAAAATAACAAAAACAGGGAGATTGAATAACGCCATTAAACCAAAAAGGAATAAATGGACATAATAGGCAAAGTATTTTTTTTTTCGTTTTTAGAAGTCTCTAAATAAGTCTAATTTGTGAGACAACTCTTTTTGCCTACAGAGCGATGGTTTTCGCATTGTAACACTCACTGCCCCCAACACCTACAATTATATATATATATATATATATATATATATATATATATATATATATATATATATATATATATATATATATATAGTGTGTGTGTGTTCGAGAATATGGTACACACCAGACTATATCCTTTATACATGAATAATGACCCATTTTGTTCACAACAAAAAAAACTATGAGACGAGTTGTAAGTAATCTAAGAGAAAAATCTTATTATTTTTCTTAATGATTAGTCATTTTGACTTCCCAAACTGCCAATTCGCATTGAAGTATTTGAAGGGGCAGTGCGTTGACAGAGCCAACCACCACATCAGCCCTGCAACTGGTAAAGTACTCAGTATCTGACCAGTTTATTTATATTACAATTTCATATTTGTTGTTTGTCTGTTAGTCAATAATAGGCTCCAAACTTATTTGACAGAATTATATCAAATTTTGTATGAATCATCTGTGAGACACCGGGTATGTCATTGTAACAAGGTGAGCTTACGTGCCTTTACTACTACTACTACTACTACTACTACTACTACTACTACTAAATAATAATAATAATAATAATAATAATAATAATAATAATAATAATAATAATAATAATAATAATATAATGATAATAATAATAAAAGACGAAGTGGCAAACCCCATCATAAGTGGATGCAGCAAATTAGACCAGAAGAAATATTAAAATAGACATGGCTAGGTTGGGTAAGATAGTGTCTGAGAATTTTGCAAACGACTGCAGTTTGAAATTTATGGCAATTAAGCTACACAGATTCTTGCGCGTTTCATCCCCGTATGGAATCGTTAGGCTATGCATTTTAGCCTGGCGATTCCCTACGAGGATCAAACGCGGAAGCCTCTGTGTAGCTTAATTGACATAAATATATTTTCAGAAACTTACTACCTAGCTCTACTCATGTATGGAACACTGTTGAAGTAAATACTGAAAAAAGTCAGGTTCATTTTATATTCCAATAACCATGGTTTTATTTTCTTATTTTTATATATATGTGTGTGTGTTAGTCTCGTGATTCTAGGTTGAATCTACGAACTGCGTTCGATCCCATGCGACCGCTTGCAACCGTCACTCCTGCACTGATGAAAGTAGTAAACCGAAACGACGTCGTCTATAGGTATAATTAATTTAATATTATATATATATATATATATATATATATATATATATATATATATATATATATATATATATATAAACAAAGAATGGGCTTCTATTATGTCTCTCGCAACCTATCTAAAGCTATTTTTAATGAAAATAAAATATATTTAGACACCAGTGATTCCCTGCTTTTAAATTAGTTTCCTTTGGATCCCCTTTTTGCTCTTTAATTTCTTATTTCCTTTTACCAATACTACATCCATGTACATCTTTATATATATTTCGAACACATATATATGCATGTATTTTTTATATATGTGTTTATATATATATATATATATATATATATATATATATATATATATATATATATATATATATATATATATATATATATATATATATATATATATGCATGTATGTGTGCTTATGTGACTATTTGCATATCTTCCCTCTCTAAATAAATTTAATTCTTTTTAACACTATCACTATATATATTCCCCAAATTACAGATCATTTCGTTCTTGCCACTTTTAGCATCTTTTCGCTCTAGAAAAAGACCACGCAACAGCTGGGCGAAACATTCAATCTTAGGTCTTTCGCTGTTCCTTTTTAATTCATACCGTCGGATTATTTTATCCTTTCATTTATTATCGGTTAGTGAAAATATGAGAAATCAATTACAAACCAAATTACAATGACAGAGGATTTTTTTCAAATAAATCAAAATAATTATATAAATCAAATATTTCAGCCTTAACAAACCGTTTTCAATGATATACAGACAAGTGTTTTTCTTCATTGCCGAGATCTGTAACAGTTACCTCCTCCTTTCAAACATAACTGCACCGGTTGGCCGGTAGGTGTCGCTTTTTCACCGACAGGTGGCGTTGAAAAGCGACACCAGAGTTATCTGCCCTTTATAAAAACCGGTGTAAACGGAAAATCACTCTCTTCTCTATTCAATTGGCCTTGCTGAACGACACTAAGACACCAGCGCTCCGTCAACACGTGTTCAACAACGGTAAGAGTTCTCAACTCATTTTCTTTGTATACGGTTTTCAAGGATTTTCCCACGCCGGACTCATTTCTTCACATACTCTTTTCAAGAACTGTTTTCTATCGACACACATACATACACCACACACGTCATCATCCCACATACACACACGCTCAATAAACCTTATTTGAACTACCTCCTTTTGTTTGTTAATTTTTACTGTTTTTTGCATGCAACAATTGCTTGATTTTATGAACTCGCTTATATCGGGAACACGACCCGATTCGAACAGATCTAACGACGTCGTCGTCGGAGACACTCGACTACTCTAATGTTATTAGAGACTGTCTTTAAATGTCTTGATATTTGGAGTGAAATAGTTGGCACGTGTGTACAATTATTAAATTCAATATTACTACATTTTAAGCATTGGTTAATGCAAATATGAGAAATCAGCAACCAACTCACGATGCAAGAGTTTTTTTGTGTTTTTTTTTAATAAATGAAAACGATTATATAAATCAAATATTTCAGACAATATTTTATTTCTTTATTTTTTTCTTCATTGTCGAGATGTAACGACGTCGCCGGCTTAGGCACTGGACTACTCTTGCACTTTCCCGACCCGACCTTGGGTCACATCTTACTTGTGGGAGTAAGATAACAACTGGCCTTGTGCCTAACTCCTGGAGAGGAGTAAATCAATACTCTTGCATCGTGATTTGTTTTTTTAACTGATTTCTTATATTTTCATCAACCGATGCTTTAAATATAGAACTATTGAATTTAATAACTATACACACGAGTCAACATTTTCCCTACAGATACCAGGGCATTTAAAGACACTCTTCGATAACGCGGGAGTAGTCGAGTGTCTACAATGAAGAAACAAAGAGAAAAATTGTCTATATATCATTGAAAAGGGCTTGTTAAGGCCGAAATATTTGATTTATACAATTATTTTCATTAATTTGAAAAAAAAGCCCATTCTCTTGCATCGTAATGCAATGGGGGGGGGGGAAGTTGCTTGTTACTTTTAATACTTCTAAAACCAAGCTTCTCTCATTTCACCACCAACGCTCCGACATTCGTTTTGCCCCAATCGAAATGAATGACCCCATCCTTGAGGAAGGCCCCTGCTTTTATAAGCTTCTAGCACTGACCTTCACTCCAGACCTGTAATCGAAGGCTTACAGCAAATCCATTGCTAAGGTCGCTAGAAAAATTGTTGGATCATTCTACCGCTCCAGAAAGTACCTCACTACTAATGTAATCCTCTACCTGCATAAGAGTCAGATACGTCCTGGGGAGGTGCCACTCAAAGTACTCTTTCCGGCTTTGACAGGGTACAAAATCGACTTCGAAATCTAGTGGGAGATTATCCCTTCTCTTCCTTACATCCCCTTTCTCACAGGAGAGACGTTGCTAGTATTTCTTTATTCTATCGTTATTTTCATGGTAGGTGCTCGACTCAGCTCTAACCTATTGTTGTTCTCTGAAAAACATGCACAGCAAAACCTCGTCTAGCTACAACCACCGTAACGAATTTTACCTTCCTCCTCTTTGTACCTAAAACTAAATGGAACTTCCATGAACAAAGTTTCTTTCCAAGAACTTCTCATCTGTGAAATACAATACCACGGGATTGCTTCGAAGCTGACCACAACATGGTCCAATGTTAACGAATTCTTGTCGAGCCATCTACTTAAATAATCATTTTCACTAATCGCGTCCTATGTGTTCTTCATCCCCAATCGACAATCTCATTAAAGTTTATCCTCGAGTGTCCTTTGGACCTTGATAAGCGGTGACTTACTTGTAAAGACAAACATCGTTTATTTCTCTAACGTAACTAGACGTCGCAGTAATATAGTTATCTGGGGTTTGCTGACTGAAAATACTGGAACCGATTTAAACAAACTAAGGAATTTTCATGAACTAAGAACGAGCTCGATTGAACCGACTCCATTTTGATTTTTTGTCTTTTTCGGGTTTTTTTTTTTTTTTCGTAGCTTGTTTATATTTTCTTGCCGCTTTGTAAGCATGTCGTTGTATGCTAGGGATTCAGGTCCCATGTTATCTAAAAACCACCCACTCAAATGCTTGCATCGGAGCCACAGACAACAACCGCGTAGTTTGTGTGACGCGAGTCGGGGGCTGATGGCAGATATTGGTGGCATGTGGCGATTCTATCAGCCGATCACAAGGTACAAACACTTCCTGTTCGTTAATTTCAGCACTCTTGATACGGGTGATTATTGACTCGCATTTAGGGCTCACGTACAGTTGCAAGTCAAGCATGTCAAGTTGGATTAATGTTTAAAATAAGGACCACGCTATCTTTTTTCAGTTCTGATTTATTTATTTATTTTGATCTTTTTGGGGAAGAAATTGTTGAGGTCCTGGCTATACCTTTTTTTTTTTTTAAATAAAAATATTTAGATCAGAGTAGAATTTGGTGCGTATGAATTGTGTTTATATATTTGGATGTAGTTTAGGAGAGCTGTTCGTGTGTATAGCCAGTAGAGATATATCTCAGCATCAATCTATATACGCTAAGACATTTCAGTTCGTACGTACGTTATCACCTTTCACACATATTTTAAAAAAATGATATGGTCCGATCATATTGATTGGTGATTAATCTGATGTCGCTAAGGTAAAAATTCTGACTTTTCCTATTTTAAAAAGGAATTGTTTCAAAATGAAATTACTTCCTCCCGTCGACTAAAACTATACAATTTTAATAAAATACATGTTAAGCTTTGAGGGGTAGAGCGTAACATCGTGGTAGACTATGAGTCACGAAGACATAGAAGAAAAGACAAGAATAGAATGGGGTAACAATAATACGTGCATATTGCACAACTTTTATTCTCAGACTGAAGATACAATTTTGAAAGAACAAATTTGGCGCCTAATTTTCATGTCACGTGATACCTCTGCAGCGCAGTAATTATCATGTAGTGCGGTGATCAGGTCGATGGCCTTATCACCACTTGGTTGAGTGGAACTATATTCAGTTGACAATTCAACAATACATTTTAAAAAGTGACATTCGTTTTATTGATTTGGGGAATATTTAGCTGACAATTATACATTTATATTCATTTATATTCATTTATGTTCATACGTCACTTTCACACATATTCAAAAAATGAAATAGTTCGACCATGTTGATTAGTGATTAATCTGATGTCGCTAATGTAAAACTTCCGACTTTACGGATTTTAAAATGAATTGTTCCAAAATCAAATTATATCGCTCCGTTGAGTAAAACAGTAAATGTTTTTGATAAATACATTTCAAAAAGTGACATTCGTTTTATTGATTTGCCGGCAGCCGTTTTTTTTCTTCTGTTTATTGTTAACTAAAGTTAACAATAACAACATAAACAACTGGATTTAAATATAAAGAAAATAACTTACACCAAACTGTATTGCGTTAGAATTTGTTTTCTTTTTATGAGTCTCAGTTTAAATGGGGAAAAAAACAAAAAAAAACAGTAAAAACGATATATTTTACAACTAACTGAATTAATTTACGTAGGCCAGTCTAACAGTTTTCTTTTCTTTTCTAATATTTATTTTAAAATAAAATACGTATAACAAGATAGATAACTCACGTATTCGTCCTTAGATACTTACTGCGTTTTTTGTTTGTTTGCTTCCAAGAAAGATCTTTTAGAAAACCAATTATCGCATAGTTTCATTCGAAAAACAATGCAACAAATTGCCCGTACGTTCCTTTGTTTTTTTTTTCTTTCTTTTTTCTTTTTAAGGAAAGGTAACTGTGGGTTTTCTGTAAATCTGAAGATTCATTTGTCTATAAGATTCGGACTTTGTAATTAACAATACTTTGATTGTATGGCTATGAAGAAACAGCTGTTATTTTAAATTAAAACCAATTTTACTTGATACGAGACCTTGTTTTTGTCGGAAAATATCTGTGTGTGTTCCAAAAGTGGGACGTTCTTGGAAACAAACTCTATTCATGGAAATTCCATTTGGTACCCGGAGAAAGAAAGGATAGTAATTTGCATTTATGGTAGAAGGACAATTTCAAAATAGAAAATGTTGCGTCTGTTAAAGTAAGCAAATGGCGGTTAAGGTTACCTCTCTCTAACGATATTAATAGTCGACTTGAATTAATAATAAGCTGTTTAGCTTTAAATAAACTGTACAAACAAATGGCCTATAAGTGGTGTTTTGTGTGTGTGTGTGTGTGTGTGTGTGTGTGTGTAAAGCCACCATTCGCCCGTGCATGGAGTACTGTTGCCATCTCTGAGCTAGTGCACTAACCACCAGACTCTCCTTTTTAGACAGGGTGAAAAATAAAATTCTAACCTAATAGGTACCGCACCATCTGCCAAGCTCCAGCCTCTGTCTCATCGCTGCAGAGTTGCATCCCTGCTTTTGTTTTACAAGTACTTCCACGGAATGTGCTCTGGTGAACTTACTACACTTGTATCCCCTAAACAAAAATATCTCCGACTTACCTGACTAGCTGCTAAATCTCACCCCTTCACTGTAGAGGTCCTTAGATTCCGGAAGATTCCCTATTGTAATGGTTTCTTTGTATTTGGAATTCCCTACCTGCCCCCTGTTTTCCCGAGCATACCAACGTGCAGAAATTTAAATGTAATATGTACACACTTCCCACTTAGGTTTCCTATTATAAATCTGGCTCCTAACACAGTAGCCCCTTACGTCTAAGTGGCAACGTGTTTTATTTGGGGTGAATAAAAATAATTAAAAATGAGAACATGTCTTTCAAAAATATAAGTGATTAATAATGATTGATAACCAACGAGTCGTTTAACATAGAAAATACGTTAAATCTCGTGAACTTGTGACTTAAGAATAATAGGGTCCGTTTTGTTTCCACGTGAAAATCTCTCATTTATTCATAGAGATACAAATTAGTTCATTTACGGCTAAAATAAGCCAATACCAAAGTGGATATCTTCGAAGCGCGCTAATTTCATAAGCGGCGCTTATAACGGGTCAAACAGGACTCAAAATAACTGTCACCTGACCTTAATCTTGTGACCTTCGCTCTCGCTCAAATAAATGGGTTCGGGTGAGGGGCATTTTGAATAATATGTAAAGCATATGTATAGATCGAAGTAGGTACGAGGCTTTGTATGTCGATATAAAAGTATTAAATGTATAACTGCTGCTGTTTCTTCTTCTTCTTCTTCTTCTTCTTCTTCTTCTTCTTCTTCTTCACTTAAATTACATATTATAAAAAATAAATAAACTTATGTCGTTTTGTTGACTCCCTAGAGTCTATCTTCATTGGTATGTCGCTGCGCCAAGAAGAAGAAAGAGAGAGAGAGAGAGATAGAGAGAGAGGGAGAGATAGATAGATAGATATAGAGAGAGAGAGAGAAAGAGTTATTAATATATTTCCAATATTGCGAGAAAAATCTCTTCTTCAAAGTTAATTAAGAATCGCTGCATTTTTCCTGCATTTTATTTTCTACTTTTAATCTGATTTCTTCTCTACTTCTTTTCTATCTTTTTCTTCTAATACGAATTGGTCTTCTAACCATATTTCTTCTTCGTTAAACTAATTCACATAATAACTGAACCAACAAAGGCAACAGGGGCAGCATCTAAACATTGGGGCCATGAAACCAAAAAAGGATAAACAGTTATTGCGAATATTTTTGATTCGTTCACGAATCATTATCAGGCAGTGTTAAAAACGAAGTCAAAAGAAGAAAAAAACGAAGTCAAAAGAAGAAGAAAAAAACGAAGTCAAAAGAAGAAGAAAAAAACGAAGTCAAAAGAAGAAGAAAAAAACGAAGTCAAAAGAAGAAAAAAAAACGAAGTCAAAAGAAGAAAAAAAAAACGAAGTCAAAAGAAGAAGAAAAAAAACGAAGTCAAAAGAAGAAGAAAAAAACGAAGTCAAAAGAAGGAGAAAAAAACGAAGTCAAAAGAAGAAAAAAAAAACGAATTCAATGAAAATAACTGAGAATCTGTTGCCAACGAACCGGTGTCAGTACCAGCTAGGATATTACAATTTATAGTCCAGTTGAGCAATAGAACATGGCACCCGAGGAATAAATTGTTTCTACTCTAAACATTTTAAAATGTATTTACTTGTTACAGAGGTAATATTATCGATTGTGAGTTGTTGTGTTTTTATATAAACATAAATATATAATTTTCTATGTTTTTGATAAGTTTCTCTATGTAGTATTATTGTGTTTCTACCTAAAAATTGTGTTTTTAAATGTTGGTAAATTGAACTGGAATTTGACACACGCATTATAAGTTTACGTGAAAGAGTTATATGTAACTATTTGTTTCTTTATTATTGTAAGGGTTACATTCTCACAAAGTGGAACTTATAAATAACATTGTTTGTTTTTTTTAATGCGATTTTATGGGAAGAAGTTACTTATATTATATATACATATAACCGACCGACAGTAAGACTCATTAAGAAACTAAACCTTTTAGTAACAAATAAAATATAGAAGGGTAATGCTTTACGCTAAGTATATATATATTAGACGTTAACTTACTCTCCCATTTCTACGGCAATGCATGGTGGATACATCAGTACGCGCTCCGACTACTGAGTCAAATATAGCTTTCATATTGGAGTTCGAACCGTGTGACTGGCAGGGATTGTCTCCTTCCATACTAATGATTGCACATTTGGCATATGGGTTAATTTGAAAATATTGTTTATAAATAATTATTCGCTAGATTGAGCACTTTAAGTAAGTTAACAAGAAGCCGTTATTTATAGAGTAATTCAATACTCCAGGCCAAATACTGACGGCTTGCTGATATGGTCGCTGAAGTTGCCATTTAGACGTTAACTTACTCTCCCATTTCTACGATAATGTGTGGTGGACACATCGGTACGCGCTCCGACTACTGTGTCAAGTATTAAGGTTCGAACCGTGTGACCGGCAGGTTTAGCATGACACACATATGTATATAGGTTAATTTGGAAATATTATTTATTTATTATATAAATATATGTATGTATGGTTGTTGGTTCATAGATGTTAATTCAATGAAGCTACTTTATTTATAAGATAGTGCTCAATAACAAGTAGTGTATATTTTTATTTATAAAACCATGTTTTGCTACATATGAGCATAGTTTCGCTATGTAGTACTATTGTGTTTCTAACTAAAAGTATTCTATGTGGCCCGATGAAGGTAGACTTTGAATAAGGCCGTAGCTTAACTATGTATACACATGTGTAGCCAAAAGTGTTTGTAAAAAATAAATATATATATGTGTGTGTGTGTGCTCTATGGGATGAACTCTCTAGTAGGATAAATAACGGTTTCCACTTAGCGTAATGTATTACTCTTTTATATAGAACATTTTCACAGACAGAGAAATATTTGTGACAGTCGCAGTTCGTGTTACTGTTTACTTTGTAGCCTTCATATTCGAAAGTGATCTTGAACCTTTAAATTGGCAAACAGAAATTAATTCATGGCAAGAATGAAAGTTTATAGGCCAAAGTCGAGTATTATCGTTTATTATTAAAGCAGTATTTTTTGTCGATCGCGCCACTACTGTAGCAGTGATAACTTCAAAAAAAATTAACTTAATGGAAAGAAAAAAGGCCATTTATTTTGCCGGTAGTTTCATAACCATAGAACTTAAATTTCGATCTCATTCTGGGGGTAAGGGCACCCTTTTTTATGTATGTGTGTATGTTTAAAAGAATTCAGAATGAATAAACGGCGAAAGAAAAAATGTTTTGTTTTTTTCCAATTAAATATTTAAAATCGACCTGGATGTAAACATTAAAAAAAAAAGTTCACCCATACGCTTTCTGGTTCGAAAGTTGGTAATCATTTTACGTGTAATTTATATAAGGGAGTTATCCCCAATTCTAAAGTCTTAATTATGTATATTTTTTAATAATTACTTTGCATATATTTTTCCAGGCTGTGTATATGTAATCGTCTAAAACGAGTAGGTTCAACATTTGTTTTCAGTGCAAAAGCCTATGTAAAAAACTCCAACTTTACCCATTAAAGAAACATTATTTAATAATATCTCTCTCTTTATATATATATATATATATATATATATATATATATATATATATATATATATATATATATATATATACAAGATAATCTCCTAAACTAATGAACGGATCATTATAAATTTTAGAATATATATTCTAGGTAACACGGACACATTAGTTTTGTCGTGAATTTCAATGTTTAAGGAGTGCATACATATAAAGTTAAGTATGTGTATATATTTATACATATATATTTCGATGTACAGGACAAACTCCTAAATTAATGAACCGATCATTATTAATGTTGGAATATATATTCTAGGCAACACGGTGAGTTACATGGGTGCATTATTTTGTTTGTAAACTTTACCTTTTAGAGGGTATGCCCACCCAAATTCGCAACCTTCCCGCAAAAAATCTTTAAAATAAGTTAGATATAAGAAAAATAATAGAGAAAAGAATTGCTTTACATCAAATTTTGAGTTATATTAAGCAATACATTTTTAAAAGATTGATGCACGCGCATGAGCGTCAATAATACGTTTGTGCTTGGTAAAATCCTAAATATGTATTCTTGGCAACAGGGTAAGTAATGTGGGCACATTATTTATTCTTTTGTAAACTTTACCATTCAGTGCCACCGACTTATACCCATCCTGGACGGGTATTCTGATAGTCTCTCTCTCTCTCTCTCTCTCTCTCTCTCTCTCTCTCTATATATATATATATATATATATATATATAT
>OY744522.1:153570487-153627987 GCA_963556195.1 Sepiola atlantica | reverse complement strand
CTCCAGGGGTGGGTGGGAGGCTATGAATCATGCGACTGTTCACCTGACGCTCATCTGATTGCGTCTTGTTAGTGTTGTGAGCAAGACGAAAGCCGCTGCTTCCATTTATTGTATGTACCTTTATGACCGGACAAAGGTACTCGTAAGACGCGACACAAAAGACCCCGAGGAGAAGGGTGCGTTCTTTCTTTTTTCTTTTTTCTTTTTCTCTCTCTACCGAGCAAGTGTCATTTACCCTTAATTGAAACGTGTACCTTTCGGTTTCTGTTCCCGCGGGCCACGTTCTCTACCCACGTGCTTCGAAAGAACAGGAGGGGGCGGCTAAGAAGTCGTAGACGATTTAGGTCTTTAGGTATCCCTTTCCCTCCCCTTCGCCCCTTCTTCATTTTCTCTTTCCTCTGCGTCTTTTTATTCATCTTCTTATGCTCCTCATCCTCCTGGTTTTTCTCCTTTTCATCTTCTCTTCCTCCGTTTTCGTCTTCTCCCTCTCTTCTTCTTCTTCTTCTTCTTCTTCTTCTTCTTCTTCTTCTTCTTCTTCTTCTTCTTCTTCTTCTTCTCGCTAGCTTTTCTTACCTAAAAAAGCATTTTCTGATCTTTTCCCACCCTTCATTATCTCCTCTGTTCAAAAACAATATCTTATTTTAATATATTTTCTATCCTCTCATTTTGTTTTTGTGATCCCAATAGCATCACCATTTCGTTTTCATTTGTTCCACAGTTTTTTCTTTCTTTTTTCAATCTATGTTGCATTTCTTTCTTCGCCTTAACAGTATAATCGTCCATTTTCGTAAACTCGGATCCCTAGTTCACCCGTGGCTTTTCTTCGCCGTACTTTTGTGAAAACCACGAACTCTAATGTGTGTCCACCTTTAATCCGTTTTTGACATGTTCGCCTATCATCCATTCCTTCCTTTTCTTTTCCGAGCAAAATAACGGGATTAGTCGCTCTTTACTTCAGGATCTACTTCGCCTATTTCTTACATATAAAGTTATCTTGTGAGATTTAAAAAGTTTAACCATTTTGTTTATATACTAATGAGTCACCACTTATCAAGGCCCAAAGGCCACTCGAGGATAAGAGTCAATGAGTTTGTCAGGTGGACGGTGAGACAACACCTTGTGGATTTGTAACGATGTTTAAAACTGGGCAGAATCGGCTCAACAATAATTTGTTTACATTAGATTTGAAAACCACCATATTGTAGTAATCTGGAAAGCAACCCCGCAGTATTGTGTTCAACAGACGGGCAGTTCTTGGAAATAAACTTTGCTCATGGAAGTTTCGTTTAGTTTTAGGTACACAGAGAAAGAAAGAAATTATTAACAGTGGTTGTAGCGAGACGCGTTTTTGTTGTGAATGTTTAACAGGGAGAACCATGAATTTGAGATCAGTCGAAGACCTACCATGAAAATAACGATAGAATAGGGAAAGACTAGCAACAGCGCTTCTGTGAGAAAGTGGTCGTAGGGTGAGAAGCCGGTAGAAGTAAATTTCCAAGTCGGTTTTGTACTCTGTCAAGACAGGGAATGGTGTTCTGAGCAACATCTCTCTACATAGCATTTAACATGACATTTCAAACTTTGGTTCTGATTAGCTAATTTTCATGTGTTATTGTCGTACCCTGTTATTGGCACTATTCTTCTTTGCGTGTCTTTGAAGTGTCATGTGGTCATACAACAGTTTCCCACTTTTTTACGCAGTCTTTTGCATTATTGTTGTACTCTGCAAAATCTTTCAAACTGCACCGGTTGGGCAGTAGATGGCAGACAAGGCAGGGTTGCATCGTATGGTCCTTCTCTCCACATTCGCAAATGGTTGGGTCAGTTTTGCAGTCCCATCTAGTCATAGAAACTTTTGATCGCGCTATTCACGTTCTCAGGCGGTTGAGTGTTTTCCACTGGAGCCAAGGGTGATTCCTATATCAATAGGAAGGGGCCATTCTCTAGTCGTCTGATCAACAGCTGTAGTATGGTCTCTTCTTGAGATGTTGTTAGGGGTTCCACAACATTGGGGATCAAAGTAGAAGCGCTTACGTCGCGATCCCTGTCAAGTAATACCTACTATTACCTGCGAATTTTACCAAATACTTTGAAGCAAGCCAAAAGACGAGTGATGTCCATAAGTCATTAGATTGGCACTATAATAACATACTTCGTTACAGTTTATTTAAAAATAAATAAATAGGTAGTCCTGCCCGGATTACTGGGAAAATTATAACATTTTCAATTACGACTGAAAAAGATAAACATCATCAAGGGTGAAGACATATATTCTTTATTGAAGAATATAAAAAACGGGTTTCTTCCTTACAACTAAATTTTTATTTCTTTTTCTTATACGAGTTTATTTCTTTTTCTTATACAAGTTTATTTCTTTTTCTTATACAAGTTCAAGACACGTGCAAACAAAATAAAATTAAAAACTAGAATAACTTCACTGCATCCTGAGTGACGCCGAGTAGGTAGATCCAGTTTAAAACAAATGGATGTTAAAATGAGCAAAAGATGAGCTTAGCAAAACCACACGTAATACAAACGCTCAAACACATTGGCAAACAACACAGACGCACACTCATATGCACCGCTGCATATACTCCCCACAAGCATTTATTTATTTCAACCGTACATTGTTCGTTGCGGAAGGCCCTAAACCTATAATCTTTTACGTTTCTCCAGCTCTTCTAAACACTAGCCCGGTCTAATAATACTAGCAGTGACAATGGTATACTCTTATTACACGTTTCCTAGTCTTTTTCACTCGTTTCTTTTTGCATCGATTTTCTCTTCATTCGTTTTTGTATTGTTTTTTTCTTCTCATTAATGTATTTACGGACGCTTGTCATGACGCAACGGATAAAAGTGCTAAGTAATGACCAGTTCTAGGTGACAGTCTTCTGGGAGTTGACGGTTCAATCCTCAGTATGGCGATACTAAAAATACAATTACGAATTATGGCTAACGGAACGAGAGCAGTTTATCCCCGTACAATTAATAAAGGGTTCCGTTCGAAACTCCGTACAAATCCCCGAGTTCGACAGAAAGATTCCGAATTTCGACAAGACGCACCTGAAGAAGCTAGAAGGTTACATCGGCCGAAACGTTATAAGAATAACATCTAAGATGAGAACAGTAGTCCTAATAATCCAAATTATCTAAATTATCAATCTTCATCTACGCCTATTGTCACTGCTGGTTTTGTATTATTAGATTGTTCAGAAGAGTTGGAGAAAATATAGGTTATTTGAGGCTATCAGTAAATGTAAAAGTCAGATTTTCCTTAATGAATGTTTGTGGGACGCTTGATAAATGGTAATTTCCTAATATTCGGTTGCTTATATCCGGCGGGACAGTTATAAAAGGGGGGCTCTCCTAAAAAGTGGGGGGGGGGCGGTTAAACACATGCATATATAACTTCATCATTGATGACCGTAAAGTGCGGGGGTGCAAGTCAGAAAGTCCCCCACCCCCGGTGCCGCCGTCCATGTATATATATATATATATATATATATATATATATATATATATATATATATATATATTTCTAATATATATTTACCATAGTTATATAAAAAAAACTCCAACAGTTTTGCTCAAACTTTCTTTCTTTTCATTTTTATTGTTTCATGTTTTAAAACTATTCAAGTAATTTTGTAGGCCAAAATGGAGATTCTTACGCTCCACTCCGGTTGAGTATAAAAAAGGGGTCCATCTACTCTTGGGGGGGGGGGGGAGCATAAAGCTCAGCAATTGGCTCCAAGGGCTAGTGTTATGCAAGTGTGATTCTCCTATTCTAAGAATGAAAAAATATATTCCTTGGAAATTAAATAAAGTGATGCGTTTCGCCTCTGAAAATCGGTACTTTAAGAGGAAAAAAAAAGAAAGTTAAATAAGTAGCGAATGTACCCGGCGTCACCTGAGAATATTTATTTTCTTTGTTTTTATGTAAACCCTATTGTTCGAAAACCGTGATATGAAATGTATTAAAAGTAAACAAGAACATAAGTCAATCGAGAGATAGCATACCTCCGCCTGACATATCTCGGCCTTACTTCTCCATATTGTATGAAGTATAATTTTCGAGTTATCAAAGTTCACATGGCTTATGTCATGAGAACTTTGATAACTCGAAAATTATTTATTTGATAAAGCTGAAATTCTGCATGGTTGTTACTGTTATCAAAGAGCATCAGATACATAGATCAAATTAGGAAAAGTCAAAAGTTAAAATTCTGTAAGATTTTAACCATGATCGAATTTTTCGAGTGCAAGGTTATACAAGATGTGGGACTTTATTGACACAATATCGACTTAGTTGCGGATCTCTATGATAAACAGATCCGAATATATTGCTAAAAGTATGACATTTCCCCTGACCTTAACCATGACCTAGACATCCTAAAATTAAATCAATTCTAAGTTAGACCACGACCGATATTTTGACCAAGTTTGGTGGCGATTGGTCAAGCGATGTGGATGCTCGGTTGTACACAAATAAACAAACATAGTAACGAACTCGACCGAAAACATAACCTATGCCTTGGCGGAGGTAATAAAAGTTAAAACGGAAGAGTAATAAAAGCGACTGTTAACGAACAATTAAGCAAATTTGTTGATCTGCTAATCTTTTTATTACGTCAGTTGCAGTTGCGTGACAGATCTATTTCTTCTGTATGTACACACAATCTCTTGCGTAATGTTGAGTTGTAGTTTGGTTGACAAAAACAGGCATGTCCAGACTCGTGTATTGATACACAGGCGATTAGCGCATAACTGCACATGCGCACTCGCAGCTTTTCCTAATTTCCGCCCAGAGAGTTTGGCGCGAAAATATAATGAGTTCCTGAAAGAGATATTGTGAAGATAAGACGTTAAAAACATGCTCTCGTTTTTTGCCAGAAAACGACAAGACAAGTGTAAACAGGTACCCCACTCTGATCCTGTGTCATGGCATCAGATATAACATATGACCTCACACGCTTCTGCGTCACGGAGTCCACTTATAAACATGGTACTCCACTCGTGTCTCTATCTCTGTGCTCACGCCTCTGGTTCTCTACATAGAGATCTTGCCAGACCGTGAACACACTTCAGCCGATCGTCGTAGTGACAATAAAAAATATGTCAATCGCAATTCCTCCAGATCAGGATGATGACGATGATAGTGATGGCTTTGTCGATCTCGTCTCTGTGAAGGCAAGTTTATTCAAACAGCACAAATCAATAATAGAAATAATGCAACAACATCGACGAGGTCTTTTTGGATGAACATAATTATTAACAAAGATAAAAGAAAAGGGCTGATTTAACGTTGAATTAATGTCTATCGTATGGTAATGTCTTTTACATTCCTATTACGTTGTCTCTCTGTGCGCGCATCGCAATTAGCTATTAAAGTCTTAAACTATAGTAAGGAAAACGATGGGTAGAATACTTCAGCCAACACGCTCTGTCATCCGAACGAGAGGCCGAACGCCCGACCTTTCTCATTCGGTGGTCGCCCAAGTCTGATCTGTTCTCGTTCCAACTCAAAGTCCTTTCTCTTACTGAAAAGGTGTATGGTCAAACATATTTCTCTATATCCTTCTTCCTCTCTCAGGAGATGGGAGGGGCGCGCCTCTCTAAACAGATAAATGGGATTTCTCTTTTAGATTTCATCGCCATTATAAAAACCATTACTCGCTTTCTTTGTCTCCATTAAAAGGGCTCGCGATCTTCCAAGTGTTGACATTTTATTAGCCTATTGGTGATTAAGATTTTGCCAAAATTCCAATCTTCCATCTGGTTTATAACCGGCTTTGTGTGTGGTTAATCGCAATTGACACCCAACACCACTTTTGCCAGACAGTCCGACGTCGGGTCGGATCGTGCTTGGATAGACGATTCGTGTTGAGTATATGTACTAGTCTTATATCTCCACTTCGTTCTACGTAGGGTCTAGCATCATCACTAAGATGCATACTAGTGCGCCACTAGGGTACCCGATCCCCGTCGGTCCTGATTACTTTGTCACACAAGATGAGACTCCAAAATTCCACATTCTGGTTTTAGCTGAAGCTTGTCTGTCGAGCAACTCGCTTTATATTCCTATGTTCCTGTTAAATAACATTGATTTGTAAATATTTTCGCCACACATTGGAAGATCGGGAGTTTGCCATTTACCCGGATCATCGTCCACTTACGTTCGTGTTAAGCCGGACAAATATTTTGCCAGCGACATACAGCATATATCCGGTTCACAGAATACTGTTGCAGACACACTATCTCGTCTTGCCATTGGTGCTATTTCTTCACCTGAGGATATTAACTTTCGTCGAATGGCTTTGGAATATTTGGAGGGTTTAAATCTACCAGCTCTAGGTTTTGCTACTTGCAAATTCCAGTACATCCCCATCCTTATGTTGAACAAATCTTATATGAGACCTCTCTAAATTCAACCTGTCTCTTAGTTCCTGAAGCTCATTGCAGAACTGTCTTTTCTTCCTTGCGCGGACTGGCTCACATAAAAATTTCTGCCACAGTGAAACTTATTTACGCCAGATTCTTTTGACTAAATACGAGACGCAAAATCACTGCTTCGACCCGTGTATGTCCACCCTGCCAGACATCAAAGGTGTACAGACATGTACGAGCCACACTCGGAACTTTCAGTACCCCTGATGCACGATTTAATCCCATCAACATTGACTTGGTTGGCTCCTGGTCGGACAGCCAATGCTACTCCTACTTACTGACCTGTAGTGATCGTTTTTTTTACGATGGCCTGAAGCCATCCCACTGAGTGATATTTCTGCTGAAATTGTAGCGTGTGCCCTAATATCGGGCTGGATTTCGCGTTATGGTGTCCCGGCAACAATTACCACTGATCACGTCAGGCAGTTCAAATTCTGCCTATTTTAAGAACTATCCCAACTCTTGGGTATTAAGCATACTAGAACTACTAGTTATTACCCAGCTTCTAATGGAATGATCGAGCGTTTTCATCGGCATTTAAAAACCGCTTTGCATGCAAATCCTGTTCCCATTGTTCTCCTTGGCTATCACAAAGATTTGGAATATTCACCAGCTGAATTGCATTACCTGGCCATATGTCCATCGCATCAAATCCCTTTGTGGTTGATACGAAACACTACATTAACAGGCTCAGATACTACTTCAACATTCTACCGCCCATGAACCCTCGGTATCAAAACATCAAATCAGCTGTTCTCTAAGGGTCATGTTTATAAGAAAAGACACTTATTCCGGTCAATATCGTGTGCTCATACGAAACGACAAATGTTTTCTCCGGACATCATCAATAATTTCAGAGTTAGTTAAATATGAATCATTTTAGATAAAAATCTTAATTGTGTACATTAAAAAATATTCTAGCTAAATAAGCATTTCCTTTTTTATTACAACAAAATAGAGGTACTTACATTAATGCACTTTTTTTATTACAACAAAATAGAGGTACTTACATTAATGAACTTTTTTTTATTACAACAAAATACAGGTACTTACATTAATGAACTTTTTTTTATTACAACAAAATACAGGTACTTACATTAATGACCTTTTTATTATTATTACAACAAAATAGAGGTACTTACATTAATGCACTTTTTTATTACAACAAAATAGAGGTACTTACATTAATGAACTTTTTATTATTATTACAACAAAATAGAGGTACTTACATTAATGAACTTTTTATTATTATTACAACAAAATAGAGGTACTTACATTAATGAACTTTTTATTATTATTACAACAAAATAGAGGTACTTACATTAATGACCTTTTTATTATTATTACAACAAAATAGAGGTACTTACATTAATGAACTTTTTTTTATTACAACAAAATACAGGTACTTACATTAATGAACTTTTTTTATTACAACAAAATAGAGGTACTTACATTAATTAACTTTTTTATTACAACAAAATAGAGGTACTTACATTAATGAACTTTTTTTTATTATTACAACAAAATAGAGGTACTTACATTAATGAACTTTTTTAAAATTACAACAAAATAGAGGTACTTACATTAATGAACTTTTTTAGAACCTTCAAAAATGAAGAAATTAACGTATAATAATTTTTAAATTTCTATAAGCTATTACAAAACCATTTTTCTATATAAAGTTAAAAATAATAAAACAAAATATTGCATTTATTGTCGTCCATACAATTCTGCATATGGATAGCTAGTTTGATTACTTTCTTTTTCTTTTTTTTTTTTTTTTTTACTAAACTCTCACTATTTTGGATAATTAAGCAATTTTTAGTAAAAACTAGGTACATTTTTTCAGTATCTTAAGACTTTAATTTACTAATTATCTTTGAAATAGTTTAAGAAAACAAATTTCAAATTTAGCTGAATATTCGCTGTGATAACATTTTTCATAATAAATTGTTTTTTCACATATAAAAATACATTTTTCCCCTTTTAGAGATAAACCTTAGGCTTTTATCTTTCAAACATAATACAAAATTAAACGGAAACTAATAAAAAAATATATAATAGACCCCTTTTAATAACCATAGTCTGTATAAGCTACGGTCATTTTTGCACGTATCTAAAAAAAATAAAACAAATAGTACTGTATAACTTTTAATGAATTTAAATTCGTTTAAAAGTCACGACCTCGCAACTTTTCACTAGTTAATGATAACTTAAATTAAAGAGTTTTATTTACAATTTTGAACTAAAAAAAATGAAATCAAAACACTCTCTTTTAAAATTGGTAAGCAGACGACGTCAATTTTCACTAAGATTTTAATAGAAATAGAAAAAAAATGATATTCCATGATCTTTAATTACTAAATACTGAAGATTCCATTAAAATTTGTTGATTTCCTGAATTTTAGTGATTTTTTAAGTGAAGGGGTGGGGGAGTGTTTTTACATTTTGGGGGCCGACCAGCATTATTTTGCACGTACTTAATATGTTTATTCATGATAACTAAGTTAGTATTCTGTGTAGCAGTTACCTCCTCCTTTCAAAACATAACTACACCGGTTTGTCGGTAGGTGTCGCTTTTTCACCGACAGGTGGCACTGTAAAGCGACACCAGAGTTATCTGCCCTTCTGACTATAAAAACCGTTGCAAACGGAAAATCCATCTCTTCTTCACCGACCAGCCTCGGCAGAACAACGCTGGCACCAGCGCTCCGTTTCACTCGCTTTTTCCTACTCAATTGGCCTCGACAGAACGACGCTGAACCAGCGCTCCGTTTCTCTCTCTTCTGGTCAATTAGCCTCGGCAGAACGACGCTAATACACTAGCGCTTCGTCTCACGCTTTTCTCTTCAAATGGCATCGGCATAACAACTACCAACACACGTGGTCAAACAACGGTAAGAGTTCTCAACTCATTTTCTTTGTGTACGGCTTTCAAAGACTTTTCCTACGCCGGATTCATTTCTTCTTATACCTTTTCAAGAACTGTTTTTCCATCGACACACATGCATACATCACACACTTCATCATTCCACGTACACACACGTTCAATAAACCTTATTTGAACTACTTCATTTTTGTTTATTAATTATTACTCTGTCTTTGCATGCAACATTGCTTGATTCAACTTTGCACGTTTATAGTCGCGGGAACATCACCCGCGATCCTAACATCTGCAAATAAAACTAAAACTGAACCTTAAAGAATAAATTTAATCATTTCTTTGTTTAATTTTACGGGGGAAAGAGGCCAATTTTGGTTATAGCTAATATTAAAATAAAAATTAAATAGTATTACTGCTGGTGATGATATTCCCTTTTGTTTATAATAGACTATTCTAATATTTTTGTTCTGTCCTTTCTTTATAATTGTCGACTGCTAATTTAAAAAAAACAAAAAAAAACAGAGAGAGACGAAAGCGAGAGTGATAGACGACTTATACAATAAGAGCGAGGTGGAATGAAACAACGCAAGATGTCATAAGATGTTCCGAACATGGAATCTTTTTGTTCTGGATCCTATTTGTGGCGGTAAACATTCATCATTTTTTTAGCATTTAGAAAAAAAAAGGAAGGAAGGTGGGTGAATTCTCACGGTCTTTTTTTTTTCTATGATAAGCGTTTGAAAAAAATTAAGACAAAAATCCGACTAAAAAAAAAACGAAACAAAAAACAAATCGCAGTATGAATAAAAGAAAAGAAAAAGAAAAAAATATCTTGGGGAGGTCTATAACCTAAGCCGGTCGACCCCCCTCCCCCTATTTTTTGTCTTAAGTCTACAAAAGAGGTTGCATATTATCAGGCGTCTCACCTGACTGTAATCACCTTGTACTCATCATTATGGTATTAACGCTAGTCACCCCCTACCCACAAGACCTACCCTGACTGTCCCGAGACGGATGTAAATATCTTTAAAAAAAAAAAAAAAGAAGTAAATGAAGAAGAAAAAAAGAAAAAATAGAAAATAAAAAGAAAAAGTAAAAGATTAGTTTGTGGAAACAAAACGGCAGAAATACGTGTGCAATGTTTTCGTTAACAAAATAGAAAAGAAGAAAGCAACGCAAAAGGAACAATGGTTTTACGCGCATGTGTGTGTGTGTGTGTGTGTGTGTGTGTGTGTGTGTGTGTGTGTGTGTGTGTGTGTGTGTGTGTGTGTGTGTGTGTGTGTGTGTGTGTGTGTGTGTGTGTGTTGTGGTTTACTCCGGGTGGAAGGACTGTTTGTCGTGAGAGTGTCAAATCAACAGGCCCCTTGTTGTGTCAGCCTAATTTCAATATTAGCTCAAGTCGCACCGGGAACGAACAGAACGGATCGTCTTAACCTTACGCAAAAAAAGAAAGAAAAAAAGAAAGAAAAAGAGAACGAAAAATTAATAAATAAATTATGCAGAAAAAGAAAAAAAAAGGAACGGATGCTTCTGAAAATTGTTCTCAATGAAGTTGGGAAAGAAAGAAAGAAAGAAAGAAAAAAAGACAAGGGGAAGAAAGTAAAAAGAGAAACGGAAAAGAACACGATAAAGAAAAAAGTGAGAAGAAACACAATGATAACAGAAGAGAGAGAATAAGGGAGGGGGGGGGTAAGAAACAAAAAGGAAAAAATAGAAAACCTGTATTTATAAAACTACCTGATCAGATATAATGTGTGTGTGTGTGTGTGTGTGTGTGTGTGTGTGTGTGTGTGTGTGTGTGTGTGTGAATAAACGTGATTTGTAAAACGAAACAATAAAATCGATTAAGCTATATAATAATACGCTAAGGCATTTCGGGGTTGTACTTACGTTATCACCTTTCACGCCAGTTTGAAAAAGTGAGATCGTCCGATCGCCAAAGATGAATTGCAAAAAGTAACTGAGAGGCAGCTCATGTCGTAACAAAAGAGCAGAAAAAGAAGAAAATCTCTAAAAGACTATCTTATCAGATGCCGTGTGTGTGTTCATAAATCAACGTGATTTGTAAAATTTTAAAATAAAATCGGTCATGTCGTCTTCGATTAGTCAATGACTGGGTAAAGGAGGGGGCTCTCATTCTGGTGTGACTTGTGATGATAAAACACCGGTTCTTGTCTGAGTACCGAGTTAAGCAACATTGCGTTTGGTCTAATACTTAGATTTGATAATATCAGATAGTATGAATTAAGAAGTGAGAGCGGCTGTGAGATCACTTTCTTTACTATTGGAAAATGTATTAACCCGTCTCTCTTCACCCTAGTTATGAGTGAGATAGGATAGCCGAGACTCTCAGACCTTTGTAATGAAACTTGTCTCGGAGAAGGAAAACTCCAAAATATCACGTCTTTCTCTACTTATCCCGGCATTGATTTCGGTTGTCTTGGACTACTCCTTGTCACTGGACTATAACAATGCCGGATCAGGGGAAGTGAGGTTGGTGAGTGTGCAACCTTTGTTCTACATTTTAAAGGGTATACATTGTCTTTCGGCACAAAAGAGAGGAGAACATTATAACATTACCGAACTGATTTGCGAGAGAAATGAACAAGAAAACTTTATTGTTGATGTCAACAAAAAGTCAATTATTTTTTTTCTCGAATGGGCATACTCTACACATATAGAAAAATAGGTTAGGGAATCTAGATAAAATCTAAAAGTGTATACTTATGCAAAATTAACCGAGAAAGATAATGGAAGTATTCCCGAATCTCTAAATGCACCCGCAAGGAGGCTATGGAGCAGATTTCGTCACGAGGTGGGGGTCGAATTTCAATGTAGTTATGTAATAATTTGAAAATGCTGAGTCATTACTTCCGGAAATAACTTTTTCTTTAACGTTTCTTAACGTCGTTTCTCTTCAAATGGAGGAGTAATCAGAAACTCGCCACTGCCCGCCACTGCCCGCCACTGCCCGCCACTGCCCGCCACTGCCCGCCACTGCCCGCCACTGTCCGTCACTACGCCCAGGTCTGCCACTGCCCGCTTCTACCCGTCACTACGCCCAGGTCAGTCACTACAAGCCTCTGCCCGCCACTGTATGCCACTACCCGCCACTACACCCAGGTCCGCCACTACCCGCCATTCTGTTCGCCACTGTCCGCCATTGCGTTTAGGAGTGTGCTCTGGAGGCATCCTTAATTTTATTTGGCTGGTTTCATTAGCGCTTTGGAGGCATTTTAAAAACGGGTGTAATAAATGAAAATGTCATATAGTAATCAAAAAATGCTCAACATCTTAGATAGAGCAGCATTACCCGGGAGAAACAACTTCTCTGTCTTTTGTTGCCCGGGGAACCATAATAGTAATAATTCATTTTCTTTTTGGTAAATGGTATAAGTTAATCCAAAGTGCTCAATATCATAGATAGAGCAGGTATGTTTAGTCGGTGTTGCCCGGCAGTCATCAATATCCTAGATAGAGCAATCCTACATAGAGCAAGTGTGTTTAAACGCCGCGTTGCCCGGTAATAAGATTTTCACTGTATTTTCTTATACTATTGTATCCCAGAAAACATGCTCGGTGTTGCTCGGGAATCAGTGTTCAATATCATAGACAGAGCAGGTGTGTTTAATACTACAGTAGTACATTTTCAATGTGGTATATGCTTGATGGAGAAGGGGAAAACAAGAAACTCAATGTTGCTCGGGAATACACTAAAATGCATACTGGTTTCATTATATTTTTCATGGGGGGATAAGAAACTATGCGTTTCCCGGGAATAAATTAAAACAATATAGATTTCATTATATATTTTTTAAGTTTCTTCCCCACCCACTGGTGGGGAAGAAACTTAGTGTTGCCCGAGAGTAATAACTTTAAAACTGAAAGACATTATTATTATTATTTTCAATACATTAAAACAAGGGAGAGAAATGGGCTCGACAAAGGTTAAAGAAGGGTGGAAGAAAGAGATGTGGAGAAATGGGGAAGGGGGAAAGAAAGAAAGATAGAGAGGCGGATAGGGATAGGTAGAGAGATAAGAGTTTTACTATAAAGATGTTACACACAATTTTAACTCCTTCTATTTTGTTTGATATGACCCCGGTCAACGCTGGGTAGCCCTGCTAGTCAATAAATAAAACAAACACATAAATTGACACGAATGATGTTATATTACAGTAATACAATATCACTAAGCCTTTTGGCTAAGATCAAAGTGTAGCATCTGTACCGATGGATACTGCACCCTATAGACTGGTATTGTCTTGGCCTTCGGGGCTTGATTTACGCCGGTCTATGGGTCTGTCCTGTGCAGTTCTAAGAGGTCCACCCTCCCAGGCTTCGCCCCCCCCCCTCTTTGGGGAGGAGTAAGTTTATTGCTTACTGCCTGAGGCGCCCCTGCCGGGGAATGCCGACGGAGCTGCCCAGGCAATTTTTAAACCCCACTTTCCCTACCCGACCTTGGGTCACATCTTACTTGTGGGAGTAAGATAAAACTGGCCTTGTGCCTAACTCCTGGAGAGGAGTAAATCAATACTCGACTCGGTATTCACATTATTCCCACTTAGAATGATGTGGCACAAGGTGGGGAGAATAAGCCAGCGCCCAAAATGTGGGCCACTCTGGTCTCTTAAAAATTGCCTGGGCAGCCCCGTTGGCATTCCCAGGTGGGGGCGCCTCAGGCAGTTATCAATTAACTAACTCCTACCAAAAGAGGGAATGCAAGGCCCGAGAGAATGGACCTCCCAGGATTACCTAGGGCTAATACAACAACCCGGCAGATAAAAGGCCACCAAGTTTGCATTGTCCCTGTCGGACTAATTATCAAGAACAGATCCTCGGCTGGTATATACTGTGTTAGCAAACAGCGTTGTTACTCAACTCCCTGAGTGGATTACAGTTAAAGTATTATATACTTATCGGAAGAGTTGATTGTGTATCTAAATAGGGAGTATATCACAACAGATTTTTAACCTTTTCAAAAACCTTAAATATTAAGGAATCTTTATATGGTCGGACACGGCATCTGCTATGATTACATCTTTCTTATCAGTTGTTCTTGTTTCACTGCAACAGACGACGTCCGGAACAATTTAATAATTTTAAGTTTATTTTTAAAGCAATAGTTAAAATTATAGCCGTAGTTACATCCGACTTTGAAACAACGTACACTGTAATCTAATGTTTTATGTACTCGAGGATAAGGGCTAATGAGATTGTCCAAAGGATTGGTAACGATGGTTGAGACTGGGCAAAGTTTGATTATTTAGGAGGATAGGCCAACAAAAATTTCTTAACATTGAACTTGAAAACGACTATGTTGTAGTCAGTTGGGAAGGAGCCCCGTGGTATTATGTTCCTGTGATTCAAGATACTGCAATAATTTGTATATGTGGTGGGTTAAAGAATATAAAAACTGTACTTTTTTGACTGAAAAGCTGAGTTGAGTTTGGAAGAGAATAGAGTGAAGATTGGAGAGAGAACTGTGAATATTGGAGATTGCGATTGTGGGTGAAGGTGAAGAAAAACCAATTTTATTTTTTCAGGTTTGGATTACAGTTCCACAGACGGGCAGTTCTTGGAAAGAAACCTTTTTCATAGAAGTTCTGTTCAGATTTAGGTACACAGAGGAGGAAATGAAAATTATCTTCAGTGATTGTAGCTAGATGAGTAGAGGTAAGGGAATATAAAAAAGGATGATAAGGTGCAAAAATGAATCAAATTTCATTGCTGACAGACAAAAATAACAAAATATACAGTCATTGGTAAGAAACAGTTTCGTACTGACTCTGAAAAAAAATAGTCACTTGGTATCAGGAGGGGTTCGTTAGTGCTCGACGTAAGCAGTGCATGCGAAATTAGCAGTAATTGTACAGTCTAAATCAGTTTCCGCCAGTGAAGCAAGGGAGTGCATGCTGTAGTAGATTTTGGGGCAGGCTGGGTGAAATATTTGTTGAGCTTAGCTTAAGTATCAATTAGGTAGCCCCTAGCGCATGGTGCCAATACTGCAACGTCTAATTTTGAAAAGGTATAAATGTATATATTTTCTGCATTTTCGATTGGCTGAAATAGAAATCCTGTATTAAGACTCTTATTCAATCAAGAGTTGATATTTTTACAAAAAATATTCGCTTACTGCTGCTGATTGAACAAGGTTCCACAAACTTGTAGGAATTAAGTCTCGTTTTACTTAAGAATGGGCAGGAAGTTGCATGTGCAAATCACGTCGGGGTCACCATTTTTTGTAGAGGGTAGGACAATATAAAAAAATTACAAAGTTCATCCATACAAAATAATTATTTTTTCATTAACAACTTAAGATAAAGAGTTGATAGAATACGAAAGTTCAGAGAGTCTCAGGAACGTTCTGGTGAAGGAAGAGTTATTTTGTCTGTGATAAGGAATTGAGTACACATGTCTGTTTTGGTTGGCGTGTGCGTTTACGTGTCTGTAAATGGGATAGGAATGAAAATGTACCTATTTTGCAATTGAGAGCATGTATGTATGAACTGTATATATGCGTTCGGTGAGCAGCGTGTGTATGTGCTTCACTGGGCGTACAGTAGTTTGTGTGTGTCTCTCGTGGTATGCGTGCTATTGTCAATGGCCATTCGTCTCAAAACACCCAGGCAAAATATGACGTACGCGTATGTATGTGAAAGAGAAAAAAAACAGGAAAGAGGAGAGACATCCTGGTTTTTAATACTACGTGCAATATTTGGAAGTGAATATCTCTTGTGTTTTGATTGATTGAAAGAAAAATTGCTGCTACGTCGAACAATCTCTAGACACTGATTAGTTGGCATGTCTGCTTTAACAGAAGAAACTTTAACAACATTAACCTCCGCATTCACTTTCTTATGAGTTAAGTTTTTCTTTTTCATTCCATTTTCACGGACGCTGACGAAAGCAAAAACAGAGAGAATATTGATAGCAGTGGTGTGTAGAGGTTTGGTGATGTCCGGAGCCAACTCCTAGATTATATGTCCCAAAGATTCAAGTATAAGTCTGTAGCAGTTACATAATCGAGATCTATTTTCTGTTGTATTTACATGGGATCTCTTGCGTACAGATTGGTACGTGGTGTAGTTGGTTAACACAGGCATGTCCAAACTAGTGTTGTGATACATGGGGTCGATTAAAGCATCACTGGGCATGCTCATCTTGCAGTCTTTTTCGGCCAGCTCCATTCACGCCAAATATAAACAGTTCCTGTTAAGATGCCAACGTAACAAGACGTTACATTTCCAGGTTCGTTACTTGTCATGACGTAGGCAAATCCCTAGACCAAAGACTCGAGACCTAACAGACCTGGACTCAATTTTATTTAAATAATACATGCCGGCCGAACAAACTTGTCTTATATCCCTATAGTTCTGTATTGATGCAACTGTTAAATAACATAATATAAAATGTAGATAAGATGTTTGTCTTTCTTAATGGAACTCTGGTGACCCCTTTCTTCTTCTTCCTCATCTCAGGCAAGGCCAGTCAGATGAATGCAGACGCTACTACAAAATGGCTATCTACAATAAGCATCTCAAACTCACCAACTCCTCTACAAGTCTTAGTACTGAGAAATATTATGAAAAAGAGAGATAGCTTAGATATGATTGGATGCGCCCCAATTTGGATGCTCGGGGCCACTGCCACGTTATCCCCCCCCCCCCTCTGCACGTCACTGATTGACAGCCTCGGTATCTTTATACATATTTATGTTTGATTCTATAAACTGTTTTAGATGAAGGAGAGACGTTTTTTTAGGGCGGTATTATACGGTGGATCAGTGTTAGTCGGAATTGTTTGATGTGAAGGAAAGTCTATAATGGCTTGTCCAAACACATTTTGTTGTCGGCGATTTTCTTTTTTTTTTCTGCATCTGGACATGTTGGTATGTGTCCTTGGGACCAAGACACGGACAAAATGATAGGGTTAGGACTGAATGGGGTTGAAATGAGAAGGAAAGAATAACAAATCATAAAGAGAGAGCGAAAAGAAAATAAGATGATAAAAAATTTTAGATCAGAGAGAGAGAGAAAGAAAGAGAGTTTGTTGAAAGAATCAAATATATGAAAAGAAAGTTGAAGAGTAGGAAGGAAGATCAAATGAGGTAAAAGAAGAGAATATTTCAGAGGGATATATATATATATATATATATATATATATATATATATATATATATATATATATATATATATATATATATATATATATATATTGCATATACTTAAAAAATCATAAATATTTTAATAATTATTGATCAATTAATTGATATATTAATGACGTGCAACACCGGAGACAATCGCGAATTGTCTTGGCTTTACGAGCAGCGCCTCTCCATCGCCATTATTCGTGGAAACGTCTTGAGCTTGCTCTCGGTCTGCCAAGCCAGCCGAACATTAAAAGAAAACTATTGACTGTGATACGATTATATATAAAAAATCGGGATTTCTTGATATTGAACTAAATAATGTCCAAGTGACTAATAATGGATTTATTAATTATTTATTGAATTATTAATCTTATGCTTTACTTTTTTACCGAATGGATCAGTGTAATATATTTGTTTCTTATTTTTTATTTGTGATTGAATAAATGTAACGCTTAATTATAATTCGCATAAAAAATTTAAAACATTAAAAAAATTAATAATACACAAATAATTAACTAAATAAATATAAATAAATACATTCACACATAAATAAATAAACGAGTTATATTATTTCCAACTCTCTTTTACACATATTTTCACATATTGCAATAAATTTATTGATTAATTAATGAGACACAAATTAAATAATTAAATAAATAGGAATAAGTAATACATTCACACTTAAATAGATAAACAAACTAATAGGTATCATTTCCTCCTTCTCTCTTTTTGTCACAATTTTCGTTTTTAATAAGAACATGCGTTTGCAAATAGAAAAACTCTCCGCGCATTTACATTCATAAAAATAAAATTATTTTTCTTTTTTCTTTCTTTTTTAATTCGAAACATGACAATAAGTTCAGACTTCCCCCTATCACTATCGGCTACGCTCGCTTTTGACACAAATTACCCAGACACTATCTCTTTCCCTAAGCTAAAAATAGAAATAAAAATAAATAACTCCCAACTGTCACTCCATTTCCTCTTTCCCTTGAACTGTGTAAACTGCTGCTGATAACGGGTTAATCAAAATCGTCCTTTTTTCATGTTTGCCTTTTCATTCACAGCCATGCCGAAACTCGAACGTTTTTAGGCAAATCAAAATTAATGACTGTATGATTTTTTTCTGCATTTTTCTTCATTCTGAGGAAGTCTACAATAAAGACGAACGTTGATGAATACATAAAAAATATAGTTTTGGGCTTTTTTTTTCATTTTCCACATACATACACACACACACACACACACACACACACACACACACACATACACACATATATATATATATATATATATATATATATATATATATATATATATATATATATATATATATATATAAGGAAATTGACAACATCTTTGAAGCACGTATGAGAATGTATTTAAGTGAAATATTTTGAAAATCAACAATCGTGCAATTTAAATGAAAAATTCATCGAGGAGTCGAATCACGATATGAGAAGAAAGAGACGTAAAGTTCTAAAAGACGTTAGGATAAGTGTAGTCTTGGCGATGTTATGCGCAGATTGGCTGAATATGATTGGATGCGTCCCCAATTTGGATGCCCGGGTAGTGGACCTGCCGTGGGACGTGTATTCGAACTAGTCTGGCATAAGTGAAGGTCATTTCGAAATCACTGAAATGAAGATTGATAATTTGGATTCTTTGGACTACTATCCTCATCTTTACTGTTATATCTACAACCTGTAACCTTCGACTCCGTTCAGGGGTATATTTTTGAACTTAGGAACTTTTATTCTAACTTGTGACTCTTTATGTCAAACTCGGGAAAAAGGACGACAGCATTCCAGACTGATCCCTCATAGACAACGATTAACAATCAGTTTATAGTAGCAGACTTTTAGCGGTTGAAGGTGCAATCCTTACTACTAGCTATAATAATTAAGAAAAATATAAAATTAACAATCTATCCCGATTATGGCTGACGGAATGAGAACAATCAACCCCCGTGGATGAAATAAAGGGTTCAGTTCCAAATAGCAATCCTTCTTATACTTATAGTGTTCGACTTTTTTCCTTCCACTATGTTATTGGCAGGAATATATTTCATTACGCTTTAGTTTTTTTTCTCAAAATACTTATTCCGGCTAAGAAAACTGTTAGAGTGGGGACATTTCCCCTTACTCACCGAAACAGATTAAAGGGGGTGGGGGTGTTATCGTATACAATTATTCTTAGTTCTTTCCTTTTAAAAATTCCGATTTCACAAAATAATTTGATTATGAAATTAAAGTCACACAAGTTAATTTCCATTTCAAGTGAGTGATTTTTATTTTATTTTACTTCTGAATAACGCCGGCACACACATTATTGCAAAGAAAGATTTTTTGTCTACTTTAATTCACCCTAAACAAGGCAAGTTGCTACTGAGCGGTAAGGGGCTACTGTGAATTAGAGGGCATATTTATAGGGGCATCCTAAATGTTTGTTCACATTACATTTAAAGTTCTGCATGTTGATACAGTCAGGGAAACAGGGAGCAGGGAGCAGGGAGAGAGTTCCAAAGGCTTGCAGTTCGAGGAAAGAAACTATTGGAGTAGAAAGTCCTCCGGCATCTGGGGACCTCCACAGTGAATGGATGGGATTTAGCTGATCGTCGAGTTTATTTACGTCGAGGGGACACCAGAACAGCAACTTCGTCGGAGCACATTCCATTGAAGTACTTGTAAAACAAGCACATGGGTGCAACATTGCGGCGATGGGACAGGGGCAGAAGCCTGATAGACAGTGTGGGACCAATGAGATTGGAGGCATTTTTTTGGACTCTGTCTAAGAGAGAGAGAGAGACTAGCGGTTGGTGCACCAGCCCAGATGTGACAACAATACTCAATGCATGGGCGAACGGTGGCTTTGTAGAGATATAAGATACTGGCAGGTGTGAGGAGTTTTCCAGCATTAGCATTTAGGTTAAACGCCTCGCCACCAAACAGACTTTAATATAAAGTAGGGCCTTAATAAAACAACTGCCAATTGGTCCACTGCGTGTGTGGCATTGGTTAGAAAACTTAACAAGGCTACGTAATTAAATTGAATCATCTTGCGGTAGACCAAGCTTACGTTAGCACGTTTAATGAGGGTATAGCCAACTCACCAAAGGGTGGGAGCAAAAATAGCCGAGAACGAACCCGTCCGCATTTCCTGGTAGGGACGCTTAAGGCGACTGTCAATTAACGAAACTCACTCTTTATTTTAAACGAGATGAAATACACGGCCCAGGACATGTTCATAATAATTGCAGTAGAGGGTTAGTGCCCGTGTATCTGTGATGTCACACGCACGAAGTAGGAGATCGAAGAGGTCTCTTTCCTCGGCTACAATTTAACGAGAGGGGATGCCTCGAATGCTGCAAGGCACATCTCCATCACTGACCTGGAGGGAAAGGGAGTTTTGATACATACAAATGCTTATTTAGTATCATCTTCACGAATATTATTTTAGTGGCTCGGGTTTTTAATAAAAAACTTAATTGGGAACTCTTGCTGTGTTATATTTTACAACAACATTAGTGTGTGCTACGCGGTGTACAACAAATGCCTTGCCGAACTTTCTCCTCTGATAGTTGAAAAATTGCCTCTGCGGTACCAGTGTTCAAGAACTCTAGTGAAAGAAATGACCCTTAAAATTATCGCCCTATCAGTCTCCTCCCGGTCTTTGCTAAAGTATTTTAATCATTAATCAATCTAGCGATAGTCCAGACCTCGTTAATGCTAAACTTTTTTCTGACCAACAGTATGAATTTAGGCAAGCCCGTTCTACTGTGGATATCTTAACAGTCATCTCGGAATGCATTTACCATACACTGGATAAAGCTGGTGAAGCTAAGGCAGTAGCGCTTGATATATCCAAGGCTTTTGACAGGGTCTGGCATGAAGGTCTTCTCATGAAAATTAATTTGTACGGTATTACTGGACGAGTAGTTAATATAATCAAATCCGATTTATACAGATTTAAAAAAAACATTTATGCTAGTACAACTTTTGAACCGGACAAAAGCTGAGTGTTAGGTTAGGGTTACGGTTAAAAATAAAACAGTTCGGTGTTTGTCAGGTTCAAAAGCTGTACAAGCGTTTTTGTGGGAATTGTTTTTTTTAGTACAAGTAAAGTTGTCGTCTGCTTCTCAAGCCTCTGATTGGCTAAGCATGTCGACATCTTCCGGTTGTTTCCGTCAACGGTCGGAAGATGCCGAACAAAATGTCGTTTTTTTCTGGTTCAAAAGCTGTACTAGTACCATAATACTAAATAACTGTTAAAATTGATAGTTTAATTCTTATAGAAACATTTGTGGAAAGAAATCGGTAATATATGAAAACTTACATATTTTAAAAGTGTTTTTAAAATAAAGCTCCTTTTTAGCAAATAACAGTAGATACTTTTTTTCATAAATTAAAGAAGGTACGTTTTAAAAGATATTTTAAAAGAAGGCATTTTAAACAAATATTAGAAGCCAAATGTTAGAAAAAAAAACCGGGTACTTTTTACACCAAAAAAAAAAAAAATGTTTCAAAAGTAAGAAAGCATTTTTTTAACAAATAGAAACCACCCTTAAAAAATGTTTACTAAAAGACATTTTTAACAAATAAAAGAGAATATTTCGTTTGGTAAATGTGAAAATTAGATGACGATTAAGATTTTTACGAAAAGGCGATATGCAATAGCTTGAAAACTGTATATATATTTTTTAAAGATTATGATATGATGAACGTATTAGGGTTGAAATCACTTTTAAACACTTTTTAAATTAGTACATCGGCTTATTACCAATATGGCGTCATGATCGATACAAAATGTGGAAAGGAAGCGAAGAGTAATGAAAAGAAGTAGTCTTTTAGTGAGTCAAAAATTATTTATTTAAAAAATTAAAGTATTTATAAAAATATTTGTTTCATAACATAATTCTTGCGTTTTCTTGAGTCATAAAAATTATTTTTTATATAAGTAACTAAAAAAACTTGACTTCTTTTCATCGAACGTACTCCTGATTCTGGTTTTTAGCTACTAACCTCGATCAAATCAAACATGTCGTCATCAAGTAAAAAAGCCGATATTACTAGCATATTTACTCATTTAAAAAGTGTTTTTCTTCAGATTTCATAGGCAATACTGTATTGATTTACTCCTCTCCAGGAGTTAGGCACAAGGCCAATTTTTATTTTACTCCCACAAGTAAGATGTGACCCAAGGTCGGGAAAGTGGGGTTTAAAAATTGCCTGGGCAGCCCCGTCGGCATTCCCCGGTAGAGGCGCCTCAGACAGTAAGCAATAAACTTACTCCTCCCCAAAGAGGGGAGGCAAAGCCTGGGAAGGTGGACCTCCCAGAACTGCACAGGACAGACCCATTGACCGGCGTCAATCAAGACCCGAAGGCCAAGACAACACCAGTATGGGGTACAGTATCCATCGGAACAGATACTACACTTTGATCTTAGCCAAAAGGCCAATTTATTTAGGCAGGTTTTATTTACTCCTCCCCAGGAGTTAGGCACAAGGTCAGTTTTATCTTACTCCCACAAGTAAGATATGACCCAAGATCGGGTCGGGAAAGTGGGGTTTGAAAAGCCAGCGCCCAAGAAAGTGAGCACTCTGGCCATTAAAAATTGCCTGGGCAGCCCCGTCGGCATTCCCCGGTAGGGGCGCCTCAGACAGTAAGCAATAAACTTACTCCTCCCCAAAGAGGGGAGACAAAGCCTGGGAGGGTGGACCTCCTAGAACTGCACAGGACAGACCCATTGACCGGCGTAAGTCAAGCCCCGAAGGCCAAGACAATACCAGTATGGAGTGCAGTATCCATCGGAACAGATACTACACTTTGATCTTAGCCAAAAGGCCAAGAGGCTTCCTTCGGACAACCTTCATCTTTATCTACAGATGAAGATTTTACAAACCTTGGGAACTCACCAGACCTTAGGCATAGCGCCCATTATGTAGGGGGAGGGGGGGGGGTCGGGGATAAGTGAGACAAGCTGGTCAATGTTTTTTATTTCAAAAAATTTTACAAACAACAGTAAAGAACATTTGCTGACTCTAAACTAGATTCTTGCACCAAAATACCGCATTCACTCTGTGGGTGGATCCCTACTTAAGATATCCCAAAAAAACATCGATGTAAAAAAGGAATTATCGTGGGAGTGGGAAAAAATATTAAAAACACCCAAAAAGAAAGAAAAATAAAGAACAAAATAAGATGATAAAAAAGTTAGTATGGCCCGGTTTTCCCTCATGGCTAAGTGTTAGACCGCCCACTGTTTTCCGGCACGAGACCGAAAACAAGCGGGTCGGTCACTAAGTCGGAGTGGGAACTTAAGAGAGGAGTGTTCAAAAAATAAATTCATTGGGAATGGGATCAAAGGGGTGGATGGCGTCTTCCAAGATAGTAATGCCAAGGGTTTCAAAAGACCGGGGACAAAATAAAACAGTGGAAGTGGGAATCTTTGGAAGCTCTCTAGTGCCGGCAAAAATAAAATAGGGACAGGATATCTCTCATTCCTACTAGTTTAAGAGTTTACCAGTTTTTTAAAATAAATCAAAAAACTCTACAGGGGTGGGTTCCGTAGAACCCAGTACCGCGTGTGCCATAATTATGGAGGGAACACGAACTCAAACCTGGCGCCTCATCAGGTGCACAAACTAGTGTCATGCACCCATCTCCTATTGAAATCCATGCGATGTAATCGCTTCCAATCGCATCTGATTTTCACTTTAAGTTGGTGTTTAAAGTAAACTACCAGATCCCGATCCGAAACAGATCCAACCCCATGAACCTCATCAGCGACAGCAACAGCAGTAACAGCATGCAACATGGCGACAGCAGCCGTCATTACGATTTGAATCTGTGCTTAATTTCTAAGCTCGGTGCTGATTGGTGCAAGAAATTACCTTATTTTCTTGTCCAATCAGGAGCCATCTCTCATGCGAGCTGAGCACCTGACATGAGATTATAAAAGGGATCACACAGCATTTACTTCCTCTTTTATTTCCCATGAGACAGGACTGACAACGCATCCACGTTACTCGGACCAACTCCTAAACATCTCTCTTGGGATGCAACAGAAACCTCCCAGGCCTCTGGCCTTGGGTTCAACTTCGACAAGAAGACCTAAGAATTCAACATAGCTACTTCTACCGTCGCTCACGTGGACTTAATGTAACACACGCGCATAACTACTTACACCCGGCCTGACTTCCACACCTGTGTACTGTACAAACATTTTTCATATATGAACTCTTCCTCTTTTATTACAAACAGAACATTGCCTGACTTCTACACCTGTGTACGGACACATATGCTTCATATATGAACTCTTCTCTCTTCCCTACTAACAGGATATTTCTAAATTTTTGTCTTCGCCCACAGTCATGGAGGTATTCATTTACTAACACTCTTCTTTCATTCTCCTTTTATTCACATGTTAACGAAGACGATTCAATGAAGTTGTTTTGAATATTAGAAATGGACGTCGTCTAATTTCTATAATACGTAATACTAAATTGATTTTAACTCCAATACGTGCAACATATGATCTTTCTTAAAAATACAATTCTTATCGCCTATACACAATTTCATATCGTCTTTTCGACAAATACTTAACTGTCATCTAATCTTCACATTTACCTTTCTTTTTAACAAATAAAGGAAAGTATGTATAAAAGAAAGTATTTTTAACGAATAAACGAAATATTTCATTTTGTAACATATAAAGTTATCTTGTCGGATTTTCGAAGTCATACCTAATTAGCATGTAAGCTGGCAAACCAAACCTTCCTTCTGACTAACCAATTTTAGTTGTTATTGTTGTACCGTGTTTTTTTTTGTTTTTTTAATGATATTTCACCCCAAACAAGGCAGGACGCCACTGTAGACGTAAGGGGCTACTGAGAATTAGGGAGTAGGTTTAGGGTGTCATTCTAAGTTGGAATCTGTGCAGCGAGATGTCTGTTTACATTAGTTTTAAACCTCTGCATGTTGGTACACTCGGGGAAACAGGTGGCAGGGAGGGAATTCCAGAGGCCAGCAGTACGAGGAAAGAAGCTATTGGAGTAGAAGGCTCTCCGGCATCTGGGGACCTCCACAGTGAATGGTTGGGATTTAGCCGATTGTCGAGTTGATCTAGTGAATTTACATCGAGGGAGCACCAGAGTAGCCAGTTCATTGGAGCATAATCCATTAAAGTGCTTGTAAAACAAGCACAAAGATGCTACATTGTGGCGATGGGACAGGGGCTGGAGCTTGGTTGACAGTGAGGAACCTATTAAGTTGGCGACTCTTTTTTGGACCTTGTCAAGGAGGGAGAGACTAGTAGATGATGCACCAGCCCAGATGTGGCAACAATACTCCATGCATGGGCGGATGGTGGCTTTGTAAAGATACAGGATAATGTCAGGTGTGAGGAGTTTACTAGCATGGTAGAGGGAGCCCACCTTCTTTGCTGCAGCCTTGGCAGTGTCTTCAATATATTTGTTCCAATTCATGTTACCTGTGAAGGTTAGGCCGAGGAGTTTGAATGTTGAACTCTCAGGTAGGGTGTTATTTGCCATGACAATCGGTGGTTGGAGAGGTTCCTTGTAGTTATTGAAGGAAAGGAGCTTTGTCTTTGCGGTATTAAAAGTCACCAACCATTTATGACCCCAATCCACTACAGTCTGGAGGTCATTTTCTAAGGATTCAGCCATTGCGTCGGATATGATCGCGTCCGTTTTGCCAACATGACGAGAGTAAAGCGTGGTGTCGTCAGCAAATAAACCAATCTCAGACTCAATATCACCAGAGAGATCGTTTATGAAGATCAGGAACAATAACGGTCTAAGGATAGATCCCTGGGGTACACCAGCATTTATGTCATGTTGCTTAGATTAACGGCCATCGAGAGCAACCTGGATCTTTCTTTTGGTTAGGAAGGTCCATACCTTGTCAAAGGCCTTGGATATATCAAGCGCTACTGCCCTAGCTTCACCTGTCTTGTCGAGTGTATGATACATGCGTTCAGAGATGTCTGCAGTAGATCGTGCTTGTCTAAATGTATACTGACGGTCAGAAAGAAGTTTAGCATTAACTAAGTGCCAGACTATCGCTAGATTGATTAAGGATTCAAAGATTTTAGCAAAGATCTGGAGGACTGATTGGGTGATAGTTCTGGGGATCGGTTCTATTCTCAGAATTCTTGTAGACTGGTACCACGAAGGCAATGTTCCAGCTATCGGGGAAGCAAGATTCAGCTAGGCATTTATTGTTGAGTTTGGAGAGGACAGGGGCCAGTTCAGCAGAGCATTTCTTTATTACTATTACAGGTATAAGATCAGGCCCACAAGCTTTGGAGGTGTCAAGGTATTTTATGATGTTTCTGACCTGGGATGAGGTGATGACCAGGTTATCAAGTGTGCCTTCGGTTCGCAATGGGAATTTAGGGAAGGAGTGGTTTTCTGAGTCCAAAGTGGAGTTAGAGGCGAAATGCTGGGCAAGTAGTTCAGCCTTATCAGTTGCCGTGCAAACGACATAATTGTGGTTGATTGACCATTGTTCACCACACTATTGTAGATTTTCCAGAAATCGCGAGTACCTAGTTTTTTGTGACTGAATGCATTTTTTGTTAACTCAGTATACCTTTTCTTTGCTTTACCTATCACAGCCTTACAATTATTTATTGACTCTATAAATTTCTGTCTATTAGTAGCTGACTTATGGCGGCCGAATTTATAGAATGCTTGCTGCCTCTCAGCAATGGCAGCTGCACATTCTGAAGTGAATCATTGGGGAGAGTGGCGCTTGCTAAAGAATTTTTGCATGGGGACATAGGCTTCAATGCCTGCTTTGACCCATTCAGTAAATTAATTTGCACACTGGTCAGCAGGGAGTGAGAAGGTTTCCCTCTATGGGGCGTCGCTGATGTGATCTCTGATTGACTCAAAATCAGCCTGCTCGTAGTATCTCATTATTTTGAGCAACGGCTCATCAACTTTTGGACGACTTTTTAGGGTGATATGAATCATTAGCACAATGTGATCAGCATTCCCGAGTGGGCTATGGGCTTTCGTCACACAAGCCTCGGGCATTGAGGTCAAGAAAAGGTCTAGAAGTGAGGCTTGCTGGTCTACTTGATCGGGGATGACAGTCTGAGAGAGGGAGTGAGCTAAGGAGAAATTATACGTAGAGTTACCAGCTGCGTCAGTAAGGCTGGAGAATCCCAACCAGTTACGGTGGTGTGCATTAAAATCCTCCAAATACATGTATCTGGGCATTCAAGTCAAGTGAAAGTGCTCTATCTATGCTTTCAGAGACAGAGTTTAGCAGGGTACAGTCCTGAGTCGAAGATATAAGAAATATAAGTAACTAACGCTGTGATGTAAAGTCAATCTAAAGCACATGTAGTCTTGGTCATCCGATTCTAACCTATGTTCTCTAATCAGGGGAAGGGTGTTCTGAACATAAACTCCTAGCCCGTGCATATGTTTGTCAGTCTTTACGGTAGAGTGGGAGGTAGTTAGTCATGTCAAAGTCGTTATTGGCAATATAATAACGTACTTAGCTACAATTTATTTAAAAAATGATTTAGCCGACCCAGACGACTGTTAATATGTAACATTTTAAAATAATTACCTAAGAATAAAAATCAGCAATGGGATAACTCATTTTAAATTGAAGAATATAGTAGGAGTTTCTACCTTAATTTTAAAAATATGCAAACAAATAAAAAGTAAAAACTAAAATTATTTCACTGGCAACGCCAGATAGGTACACATAATAACAAATAAAGGAAAGTATGTTTAAAAAGTATAAAAATAAGCATTTTTAGCAAATAAAGCAAGTACTTGTTTGTGACGAATAAAAGAAGGTACGTTTTAAAAGTATTTTTAAAGAAGACATTTTAACAAATAATTGATTCCACGTTTAGCAAATAAAATAGAGTCTTCACAAATAAAAGAAATATATGTTTTAAAGTATTTATTTTATGAATTCTGGTTGTATGGTTAACAGGTCTTTATTTGCCACTAGCTGTCCCGACCCGGCGTTGCCTGGGATTATTTACACTTTCATTTTTCTTTCGAATTTTGTAGGATGTTATGTTAAGTTCTGTCATCAATATTATTATTTATAATATATAACCTGAGCCATCATATGCCAGCAGGCGTAGGTGAAACGTTAACAAATTCCGAGCTTCAAAAGTGGTGCTGTGACTTTGTTACGTTTTTTCTCTAATGGCTGGATATGTATACAGCTTTCAACATGGTATTCCCAAATTGCCACCCATCTGGCACTGACCAGTATCAATGTCGCTTAACTTCAGCAATCTAAGAGAACCAGTGTGTCAACGTAATTATGCATAAAATTAATCTAATATATAAAATTAAGTCGGTTGGAGTTTCTATGTTAGACCTAAGTAGCAATGCATTTAACACATCACTATTTTATTCTACAATTACTGAGTTGGTCTTGTGTGGACATAAACTGATTTGGCTCCAATTAAAAAGTGATATCGGAAACTGAGGCGTATTTTGAGGCCAAAGAGACATCGTTCTACAAAAAAAAGGGCATCGGATCGTTAGAGAAGCGTTGGAATCAGTGTATCACACTAAAAGGTGACTACGTTAAGGAATAAAGTCGCATTTTGCCGAAAAATGGTTGTTTTATTAGCTAGGCCCGGAACTTATTGAGTGATGTGTTACGGAATAAATTATGACTTTGCCTGTTTTAAAATTAATTGTTCCCAAATCGAATTCTGTCGCCACGTTGACTTAACCAATTCTAAGAACTTCCTCTTTGCAATCCTTTTACCTTGCGGTAATTTTAATTTCAATTTTAATACACATATAATTGTTACAATTTCAATTTTAATACACATATAATTGTTACAATTTCAATTTTAATACACATATAATTGTTACAATTTCAATTTTAATACACATATAAGTGCTACAATTTTAATTTTAATACACATATAATTGTTACAATTTCAATTTCAATACACATATAATTGTTACAATTTCAATTTCAATACACATATAATTGTTACAATTTCAATTTTTATACACATATAATTGTTACAATTTCAATTTTTATACACATATAATGGTTACAATTTCAATTTTTATACACATATAATGGTTACAATTTCAATTTTTAACACATATAATTGTTACAATTTTAATTTTTATACACATATAATTGTTACAATTTTAATTTTTATACACATATAATTGTTACAATTTCAATTTCAATACACATATAATTGTTACAATTTTAATTTTTATACACATATAACTGTTACAATTTTAATTTTTATACACATATAATTGTTACAATTTTAATTTTAATACACATATAATTGTTACAATTTTAATTTTAATACACATATAATTGTCACAATTTTAATTTTAATACACATATAATGGTTACAATTTTAATTTTAATACACATATAATTGTTACAATTTTAATTTTAATACACATATAAGTGTTACAATTTCAATTTTAATACACATATAATTGTTACAATTTTAATACACATAAAATTGTTACAATTTTAATTTTAATACATATATAATTGTTACAATTTTAATTTTAATACACATAATTGTTGCAATTTTAATTTTAATACACATATAATGGTTACAATTTTAATTTTAATACACATATAATTGTTACAATTTTAATTTTAATACACATATAAGTGTTACAATTTTAATTTTAATACACATATAATTGTTACAATTTTAATACACATATAATTGTTACAATTTTAATACACATATAATTGTTGCAATTTTTATTTTAATACACATATAATTGTTACAATTTTAATTTTAATACACATATAATTGTTACAATTTCAATTTCAATACACATATAATTGTTACAATTTTAATTTTAATACACATATAATTGTTACAATTTTAATTTTAATACACATATAATAGTTACAATTTTAATTTTAATACACATATAATTGTTACAATTTCAATTTCAATACACATATAATTGTTACAATTTTAATTTCAATACACACATAATTGTTACAATTTTAATTTTAATACACATATAATTGTTACAATTTCAATTTCAATACACATATAATTGTTACAATTTTAATTTCAATACACATATAATTGTTACAATTTTAATTTTAATACACATATAATTGTTACAATTTTAATTTTAATACACATATAATTGTTACAATTTTAATTTTAATACACATATAATTGTTACAATTTTAATTTTAATACACATATAATTGTCACAATTTTAATTTTAAACAATATATAATTGTTACAATTTTAATTTTAATACACATATAATTGTTACATTTTTAATTTTAATACACATATAATTGTTACAATTTTAATTTTAAACAATATATAATTGTTACAATTTTAATTTTAATACACATATAATTGTTACAATTTTAATTTTAATACACATATAATTGTTACAATTTTAATTTTAATACACATATAATTGTTACAATTTTAATTTTAAACAATATATAATTGTTACAATTTTAATTTTAATACACATATAATTGTTACATTTTTAATTTTAATACACATATAATTGTTACAATTTTAAGTAAATAAAAACATTTTACAAAGTGCTATTTATTTTATTTATTTAAAGAATATTTAGCTGATAATGACAAATTTTTTCTTAATATTATTAAACCTATAAATATTAAGAATAAATTCTACAGATATGTGAAGAAGATAACGGTGGAATTTCTACAAGGTCCCAGGGTTGCCAGACTAGAATAAATGTTTGAGGCCAAATTTTTCTGAAAAAAAGGCCCAAAAAGCCAAATTGAAAACTGAAGCTACACTTTTAGGAGAAAAAAGGCGAAAGAAAGGCCAAATTGAAAATGATATATATTATAAAGAAAAATTGACCATATTGAAGTTGTTAACTTCCAAATGTTTGCATATTTTTGTCTCTTAATTTCGTATTGTTTTCTTAGCTGTGATGAAGCAAAGACGTAATTGAAACCAAGAAATATGCTGGGGGGTCGTATTTAGATGAATAAACTCAATACATTCTACAGTTTATATATCTTTAAAAATCGTACCAGAGGACCTTAAAGAATAATTTGAATATTTTAGTATTAAATAATTTAAGGTAAAGTTGGTAAATTTGTAGATAAGACCCCCCTAAAAAATTGATTCTACTGTTTTTAGGCGATTACGTGTGAATACATTGAAAAACTTTGGGAAAACAATTTATTTAGAAATTAGGGTGGGGGTCAGTTTCGCATATAAATTTAATGTAAAATGATCACCCATTTCCGAGCCATTGTCTAATCAGATAGTGTTTTAAGGGCATATAACCAGACTTTTTTTCTAAAGGAGATAAATTGTGCGTTTTTTACAAGATTATTAACTTAAATTATTTAAATATAACACTTTAAAATATTATTCTTTTTTTAATGTCCTCCAGTATGATTTAAAAATAGTATGTAAATTGTAGATTATTATTTACGTTTCTTAGCACGAACTTATTTATCTAAATATTTTTTTTTAATTCCTAAAACAAAAAGGATATCAAAGAGTCTACGGTTTCAATTTAAATGGGAAAGACTTTGAATCCTCACCGCTAAGAAAACAAGACGAAACCAATAGAGAAAACGTGCAAACATGTGAGAGTTAACGTCTTCAATATAGCTAAACAATGTGTTCAAAATACTTTTCATTGATTACTGTTAAAGATTGGAGTCATCCACAAACACACAAAATATAAGAGAACGAATAGGCTAGTTGAGGTTTTACATGAATCAAATTTAATTTATTCAGTTTATTTTTGGAAGATATGAAAAACATCAAAAGATAAAAGCGAATATTAAATTAAAATGCCGCTATGCACAAAAGTTCGTGATGGTCCACGATAATAAGGGGATCAGAATAGAGGTAAATGTGGTAGAAAGGTAACAGAAATATAACTTGTTTGCAAAGGTGTATAATTGAAAGTATGTATAATTGAATGAATGTATAATAATTAATTTAATATTTTCAAATGGAGTAAAATGTCTTTGTGTAAAAGTTACATATGGACATATATATTATTTACAATGGTGAAAAAGACAGTATTCCAAATGTGGTCATGGAAATGAAATAGAAGGTAATAGGTTGAAAGTTCTTTGAAATGAATGGTGATGGAGCCATTACATTACTAATGGCAGATAGTGGAGGACATCTTCTAAATACATATTTTCATCATTATTTATGCTGCTGCTGCTTTCTTCTTTACCATAAAGATTGTCACTGTTGTGCAGTTTTATCATGTTAATATATATGTGTTCGAATATATATATATATATATATATATATATATATATATATATATATATATATATATATATATATATATATATATATGTGTTCATATATATACATATATACATATATATATATATATGTTCATATATATACATATATATATATGTTCATCCACTCATGCATAGAGCTTTATACTGTAGTGATGGGATAATGAAATGGTTTGTTTGATATGTAGTCATACCCTTAATGACAATAAAAGTGTAAAAATTTAAGAATTTCCTTGCTTTTGTACATTTAGTGTATATGAATTTTCATCTTAACCCTATTATGGACATATGATTTTCAGTATACTGGCATTTATCATGGAATATATATATATATATATATATATATATGAATTGAAATAGGCGTTCACACATCTTTTGGAAAAAGTTTTTTTAAATTGTATTATAGAATTTTGAGAAAAATCAAGGTTTTTTATTTTATTTTATGTATGAAATCTTTTTTATTTTATGTATGAATAAAAAATTTTATTTTTTTAATTTTTTTTCTTTTTGGTTTTGTTTTGTTCCAGTATAGATTTAAATCCTGTACTGTGTGAGCGCTGTATACCCACTTGTAATAAAAGAATGTATCAAACCAGATTAACTGCACCCATAACACTCAATTGCTTTCTGATACGAATTCCTGTTTTTTTTTCTTTTCTAGTCTCCTCCAAAAGGGAATGGCCTGCATGTTTCCATTCTTGATAGAACCAAAATTCTATTGGAAACAAAAACAAACACTTATCTCTTTTTGTTAAGTGTACAACTGCTTGTCATTGAACCACCTGACACTATGAACAATTGTTTTTGTTGTGGTGGTGTTTTCTTATACTTTTTTTATTTTTATGTCTTCTCTTTTTTATTATTGCTATTTATATTTTAACAAACAAAGGAAAGGGAGGGGAAAACAATAGTGAGAAAAGGCTGAGTAGATAAAGAGTTAAAATGTGGAACTAAAAAAAATAGAACGATATGTCTAGACCGCACAAGAAGACATTTTAAAATATTGGGTAATCATGCAGTATTATTAATAGCCGAGAAATTGGAAAAACAAAATATACAAAAAAAAAAACTTTTATCAAACGCATTAAAATTAAATTTTTTACCGATCTGTATACTTTGGGGGGGGGGGGGGCATGTGGACGAGTGGTTATAGCACTTGTCTTTTGGCTGGACGACCCGGGTTCGATCCCACTCACGCGAATTTTCGGGTCTGAAAACTCCCTCTGTCCACCCAGCAGTAAATGGGTACCTGACTAAAACTCAGGGAAGGTTCAAGGCAGCGGAAGGAGAGGGATGGGCTCCGCCTTCCATATGCTGTGTCCTAGACACAGTTATTCTTAACAAACTCGTGCGCGTCCAGGCTATGCGACCTTAACTTTTTTTTTTTATACTTTAAACGTTCTCAAACTGGGTTTAAGTTTTTTGGGGTTTTTTTCAAAATTAGATTTCGTTGAAAGTTCTCTAATCTTTTTCATCAAATGGGGATCAAAATAGCTATTTGGCCCTTTGTTGTAATTAGTGCTTCATTTCTTAAACAAATAGTAAAAAAAAAATGATTTACCCTACCACTAACCCTAAGTTCGAGTAGCAACCCGCGGACTTAGGGTTAGTGGTAAAGTAAGACTTTTTTTTTTTTACTATTCCTTAACCCTGAAATTATCCCAAACTAAGCCGACAACCTCAAAAAAAAAAAAAAAATCGACGCCATCTGCATTTTTTTTGTTGCGGTTTGATAAGTCAATTTAACGATAACAAATTCAGAGATAATAAATCTTACTTAAAAAATATACCGGTCGGTAGAAAATTAAATTTTAATACATTTGGTAAATGTTAGTAGTTGTAATCTTTTTATTTTCGATTTCTTGGTTGTTAACTATACTGCAAGATTACCAAATATTATTTCGTGGGGATTTTTATCAACGAAAGAAAATTCAGTTCAAAGAAAGGGGTCCATACGCGTTGGTAAGTGTACAAGTCGAATTGGGGCGACGGTGTAAAGGGGAAGAAAGAATGGCAAAGTCATCCATACAAAATAATTCATCTTCATTGACAACTCCAAACAACGAAAGATAAATAGTTTGTAGAATACAAAAGTTCAGAGAGTCCCAAGAACGTTCTGATGAAAGAAGAGTTGTTTTGTCTGTAAGGAGAAATTGAGTACACATGTTTGTTTCGGCTGTCGCCTTGTGTGTTTACAATGTGTGTAAATGGAATAGGCATGTAGATTTGTGTGTATATATAAGCGTGCCTGTTTTGCTAGTGAGAGAGTGTATGCATGAACTGTATGTATGCATTCGGTGAACGGCGTGTGTTCACTTCGCTGGTTGTACAGAAGTTTGTGTGTGTCTCTTGTTCCGTTTGCCGAGGGCCTTCGAGCCCCAAGGAGGCCAGACTGAATTGTGACATGCACACATGTGTTGCCTCTGGAAGAAAAGAGGAAAGTGGCAGGAAAACGCTGTGTTTGGAGTTTTATACTACGCGTGAGATTTGCAAGTAAATATTTTTTGCACTATGATTGGTTGCAAGAAACTGCTGATCTGAGCTTTTGTCCAATCGAGAATCGATATGTAAAAATAATATTCATAGTGTGTATATGGTGTTACTATGTTTGGTAATTCGTGCTTGTCGCTTGTTGCGTTTATCGAAAGTCTTTGGCCATAAAAGCTGTATTAATATTTAATATTTAAAAGAAGTTTAAAGCAAGTTACTTTACCGTAGATAACACATTCAATTATTTTTATTATTGGATTATTTTATTCGCAGTCATTATTTACGGTAAAGTAAATGGCTTTAAACTTCTTTTAAATATTACATTTTAACGCAAATAGTTCACAAATGAGTATTTATTTACTCCTCTCCAGGAGTTAGGCACAAGGCCAGTTTTATCTTACTCCCACAAGTAAGATGTGACCCAAGGTCGGGTCGGGAAAGTGGGACTTGAAAAGCCAGCGCCCGAGAGGTGAACACTCTGGCCATTAAAAATTGCCTGGGCAGCCCCGTCTGCATTCCCCGGTAGGGGCGTCTCGGGCAGTAAGCAATAAACTTACTTCTTCCCAAAGAGGGGAGGCGAAGCCTGGGAGGGTGGACCTCCTAGAACTGCACAGGAAAGACCCATACACCGCCGTAAATCAAACCCCGAACGCCAAGACAATACCAGTCAATGGGGTGCAGTATCCATCGGAACAGATACTACACTTTGATCTTAGCCAACAGGCCAAGAACCAGTAGGTAAAGCAAAATAAATTGATTTTGACTAATTTCCTATTGGTATTTCCTTTTAAATAATTTATGTCGCTAATAGTAATGATTAACGTTTTTTTGTATAGAATAAAATAAATAAAATCTCGATATTTTTAGCTAAATATTTTTAATATAGCATATTTAATTAAAAAAAAAGATACCTTCCTTCTGTGTTATAATTACAATTTGAGTAATTTTTAAACATCTCTAAAAAATGTGAATAACTTTTAATATCAAATTTCTCAGAAAATAAGCAAACGATTAACGAAAAACCTGCCAAAAACGAAAAATTTCAAAATATAATGCTTACTGCAACATTATCGTTGATTTTTTTTTTCGGGAAAGTAAAATTACCAATTTTGGAACAATTTTAGGTCCATATTCTAAAAACTTGGTAATTTGGTCATTTTATTTTTCTAAAAAAACAATCGACCATAATGCATCGGTAAGCGTTTGAACAAGAAATGGCCGACGATTTTGTATCTTCTATCCGTATAAGTGTAAACAATACAGAATCACCTTGTTTAAAAGTGAAAATGGCCTCTAACACACCAATTATATGTTTTAATTAAATTATATTACACATATTGTTTTACTTACAAAATATTAAATATAATGTTTTAATGTAATGATAAGTTGTTCTGAAATAGTGCCGAGCAGTATTTTTAAGGATTCCTCTAAAGTTAATGTTAACATATATAGATTAGATGAAACAAAAATCTTTTCTCAAAATGAAACCCCTTCAATTAAAAATAACATTTTCGTTCTTAACTTTTCCTTGATTTTTGAAAAGAAAATGAGCAACGATTCATCTAAAAAAAAAAAAGGATAAACATTTCATCCAACATATAAAGTTATCTTGTCAGGTTTTCAACGTCAGACCTAAATAGCTATGGATCGACTAAATCGAGGGTTGATTCTGACTAGCCAGTCATGTTTGGAAATCATCGCTGTGTTTTATTTGACAGAAAATTCCAATCGCCTTTATCGTTTGCATACTCTATCTGACCCGATAATTCTTTCAGCAATAGAAACTGACAAAGATTCATCGTTTTATTACAAATGAAAAATTCAAAATGGCGTCTACATTTGATGGGTATATACTTATTAAAAAAAATATTTTCATTTACAAAGCGCACATATCTAAAAAAGCTCCATGTCAACAAAAACATTGATTTCCGTGGCAATATTATATATTTTTAAAACATTATTTAACTCTACAATTTAAAAGAAAATCCCTCAAATAAAACATTTTCAAACGTAGGTACAGGCAAAAACTTTGATTTCCATCGAAACAAATGCAAGGTTTCATTTATCTTGTCAGTTTCATGAATAATTTTTTTAAACCAACAGGAAAGAAAGATGTAGAAAGAACGAGAGAAAATGCAAAAGTAAATTTTAATCTATATATCACATCATCCCATAAGTTTTGTCCATCTTTTAATTCTCTGATATTTAATAGTAAGTGAAAATGTTTAATTACCTGTAGATCTCAACGTGCGATTTACGTTTGCCTTCCGATAATTTATGAGGCACCCCTTTTCCAAGTTTAGAAAGCTTTCCAAGTTATTGAAGATGACGATGAACAGTTTATGGTTTGGAGAGAGCTTAATTTCCAATTCTTCCACTGATTCTGCATTCTTTTCTTTAAGTGACGCCACAGGCGGTTCTTCATCAAACACAAGTAGACGTTCTGATTTGATCTTCATCTTCAAGGGCGAAATTTCCATTTCTAAATGTTGTAAACCATCTTCTGCACGTTCTTTCATTCAGTTATTTTTCTCCATAAGCTAAATGAATATTTCGAGTCATTTCGGCTGCAGAGTTACCTATTTCAGAGTCATAAATCATTTATATGCCTCAAATGCTCCTTGGATACTATCATGTTTTAAGAGCTTTTAATGTTTGGAATTTATTAAAAGACGAGCAGAAATTCAGAGATAGATGACATCTATTGAAACTTATATTATAAAGGAAAATCTAGCAAATAAGTGTGTCTGTGGCTTAACAAATTAAAAGTCCACTTCTCTGACCTGTTCATTGTTTACATCTTGAGGGCGGCTCTCCACGTTTGTTCACTAAGATATTTTCTTGTAAAGAGAGCGAAATAGGGTGTTTGCCTTTTCTTGCCAAATTGAGTGTCCAGTAATTGGTCAATATGCGAAGTGTCTGGGTGCTACTTAATGAGGCTATTTAGAAGATAAGGGAGGTAATCTATTAACATAGTATACTTTTTTTAATATCAACAATGATATTTTGATTAATCTTCCTCTAAAATAAAACTTAATAAAGTTAAATGTGTTCAAACACATATCTTTTTCTTTCTTTTCTAAAATATAAAAAGTCAGCATGCTGGCATATTCCAATATGCCTGTTTTGCTAGTCGATACTAGACGATATAAAAATTGGAACGGAATGTAGAATATGTCAGATGAAAAGAAGTAAAGTATTTTATTGAGTTATATCAAAGTGATTTATTTAAAAGAATTAAAATATTTATAAAAATATGTTTCACATTGTTTCACATTGTTTCACAACATAATTTTTGTGTGTTTCACAAGTCTTTAAAGATAAATATGTAAAAATATTTGTTTTGCATTTCAATATCCCGACATTCTCCGTTCCGTTCCAATTTTTATATTGACTAGTATCGACTAGCAAAACAGGCAGTCATATTATAAATATGCCAGTATATTGGCTTATTTACTAATTAAAAAAGTAATTTTTCCTATTTCATACTAAATTGATTTTAACACTAATATGTTCAGTATGTCATAATCTTTTCTTTTCGGTTACTGCATATCGCCTTTCCGATAAAATTATCACGTCGTTTCCCGATGTGGTTAATCTGTTAGTAACTAAGCTGATTGTAAAAAAACAAAATGTATTATGCTTTTATAATAATTATTAAAACAAACTCTTCATAACAATGGGGAGTGGTTAGGGTTAAAAGGTCAAAATGATGTGAAACGTAAATGTTTAAATACTGTGACGTCAGCAAAAATGGAACTGATTTTACAGCAACAATGATGAAAAAAGTACAAATACTGTGCATGTCTCTATATATATATATATATATATATATATATATATATATATATATATATATATATATATCATGGACGGCGGCACCGGAGGGGGCAGAGGGGGGGGGGCTCAAGCCCCCTCACTTTTTGACTTGCCCCCCCCCCCCACTTTACAGTCATCAATAATTAAGTTGATATGCATGTGTTTAATTTTATCTAATTAGCTTATCTATTAATTGATTGTTGGTCTTATATTGTAATGATGACAATATAAGACTAACAATCTATTTTATCTAAAATTTGGCGAAAACCAAGCGAAATGGGTGAGTTTTTGTTAAAGGTCCCTATTCTATAGGTATATTTACGGACTTTCATTTTCTTCTTCAAAAAATCGACACCCCGAAGCAAAACACGTGAAACTTGAATTTTGCATTTCTTTAGTTTAGCTGTGAATCACAATTTATTTGCTTTCCTTTTTTGAAGACAGCGACAGACAATCAACCGGAATAACAGAATTAGGAGTTTTTAACCAAAATCGTCTTCTTTTCTTCTTTTCTTTTTTTTTATATATAAAGTAGAGAGGATTTTTCCCCTGTACATATTTGCTTAATAGGAAAATAACCCCATCCATCACAGGCTACTAAACTCACCAATTCATTATGCTTATTCACTCGAGCGTGTGTAGTAAACTTTCATTATTTTTCACCAACAAACACTAAATATTACATTTTCCCCACCATCTACGACTCTCCGCCAAACCAACTCCATATAGGTGGTAGCAAAACTTTTCCTCCTAACAATTCTGTACTGTCACTCCATTCATCGACACCGGGAACTAATAAACACAGTTTAATTTTCACAAAAGACTCCGTTCTTATTTATTATTTGCCTGGTATTAATTTACTACATAATATAAAGCAATACGCAAAGACTTAATGACGCGCTCGTTCACTCTGATGATTTTCCGCGAATATCAGATTACGTTATTTCTATTTCTACCTATGACTTCTATATTTATATTCATTCCGGAATTAAGCGAATGAAATTAACGAACACAGTTCCTGCAACATTTAATCATTCAACATGGCGGCTACATTTTCTTGATCGAATCGACTTCCTATTTAATTCAATAAACGCCAAGATACTCGTAGACCCCGATACATTTACATTTTCAAAATCATACACCTTAAACACGCATAAATCCATTTATTTCATCAACTACAAATGACCTAAACCGTGTCACTGTTGAACTTTACATTTGGTCGGCAGAAATTGAAATTTCTGTTTGTTCTTTTTTCACCAGAAGCGACTTGCTAATATGCTTCCAACAAGACCTCAACCACTATCAGAAGATCATTTCCTGTCTAAATTATGTCAAAAAAGGTATTTTTGGTCCAAAATGCCCTAATATGGTAGTTTGGGCCCAGACGCCAAAAAATGTAATTTTTTAAAATGTTTCTTTATCTATCACCAAGAGTATTCCATTCCGCTTCTAACAAGCCATCAACAACTACCAGACAATCATTTAAAACCAAAATATGCCCCAAACAGTGATTTTTCCCCAATATGCCCAAATAAGGTAATTTGGGCCCAGACGCTAAAAAATTAAAATATTTTGAATTTTTCTTTTTCTATCACCAAGAGCTCTCAACCACTATCGGACGATCATTTTTAGTCAAGATATTGAATTTATTACCATATTTGGCATTCTGAGCGCAATGTGGGGCGGCCCCTCCCCACTTTTTAGGAGAACACCCCCACTTTTATAACTGTCCCGCCGGCCCTGTATATATATATATATATATATATATATATATATATATATGAATGAAAGTTTAAAGATAAATATTGTATTTTAAATAATGATCTATCATGATAATGGAAAGCTCAATATACTGGATAGAGCAATAAATCAAGAAAAAGAATGATGAAAATAAAAGTTGGAAGAATTACAAATTTTATTACGTCATCAAAAGTTCGAAAACGAGGAGAAATCTCAAATCCTATTTCTCCTCGTTTTCGAACTTTTGATGATTTAATAAAATTTGTAATTCTTCCAACTTTTATTTTCACCATTCTTTTTCTTGATTTATAATATATATATATATATATATATATATATATATATATATATATATATATAGATATATATATATATATATATATATATATATATATATATAGATATATATATAGTCTTTGTTATTGTTTTACTGGCGATAGAAATATAGCTGTTTTCTTAGTATTTTTTCGCTTCCTAAGCGGTAAAGAATATTGCATTGATCGCCGTTTGTAATAATACGACGTGTAATTATTTTTTTATTTTATATATATATTTATTAGTTGATTTTTACGTACATAAAAAAAGGAATCCATGGGCAGAAGGCTATCAGTCGTCATGTGCATGGCTACCTGAGCAAGGATCGAACCTACGATATTACTGTTTGCAGTATGGCGTTTTATCGCAAGACCACAAACATCATCTTGCCGAAATATGTACGATTTTTTATAACCATAATGTTACGTAGTCTTTGTTATTGTTTTTACTGGCAATAGAAGCATAGCTGTTTTCTTAGTATTTTTTCACTTCCTAAGCGGTAAAGAATATTGCATTAAGTCACCCTTTTTCATAGGACGTGTAATATATATATATATATATATATATATATATATCGTTGGCCAAAAAAGTTTGTTCGTTTTTTGAATCTCATCTTTCTAGCCGACTAAAGATCGTTTTATGTTCTTATTCTTCAAATCCGAGTATGTTGACGTTAGTGTGTAATAAGCCTCCGAACAGAGGAGTTTTTACATTTTTACTTGTATTTCAGGCTTGAAATGGAAGATCAAGCAGAGAACTACCGACATCTGATGCTTTTTTACCACAGAAAAAGAAAAAAATCTACAGAAACCTGCATAAAGATATGCCATGTGTATGGGGAGAATGATGTTACTGAACGGATGTGCAAGATATGGTTTGCTCGATTCCCGATTCCGAAAAGGAAATTTTTCAGTGAGAGATGTTCCTCGCTCTGGCTGGCCAAAGATGATCCACAATAACCAAGTGAAAGATGTAGTTGAACAAGATTGCCGTTTGACAACCAGACAAATCGCAGACATTCTCAAGATTTCCAAATCGAGCGTCGAAAATGAATTGCATAAACTTGGTTGTTTCTAACCTTGATGTTTGAGTTCCTCTTTCTGAAAAAAAGTGAACAAACATTTTGGCCAACCCAATATATCCAATCGTTTTACTTAACTCGTTGCATATTATTAAAAAAAACTAGCGGAACCCCTACAGAAATTCCACGGTCCTTTCTACATCAATCTGTATAATTTACTGTTAATAATAATAATATTCATTTTGAAATAATAAATGTCCGTCAAAAATAAAATGACTCTTTTTCCTGTAGCAGACATAAACTTTAACATGCCTTGCTTCTTGCAGAAAGCAGCCCCTGTGAGTTGATTTGGTCAAACGAGAACCAGTCAGACTCCTGGGTGTATTTATTTCGACCAAACCCTTGAAGGACTACTTCCAGACTCTTCATCTATCTGCATAATTTACTTTTAATGATAATATTTTTTTTATTTATTGTAACATTGTAACAATTTCTTTCTTTTTAGAACAATAAATATTTACCTCCTTTTTCTCATGTGTAACGGTCACTAAATGGACTTTTTGTGAGTTATATATTGTTATTATTGTTATATACATTTTTATCGAAAGGTCAACATCAACCAAAAGCAACACATTACTGCATGACTGCTTCCCTGCTATTTAAAACACAAATCCAATGTCAACAAATGCAAAGAACATTTTTAACAAATACAAAATAGACAAATACTCTTGCTACTATTACTACTAAGTATTAAGTGCCCACTTTTACAATGAAACAGAATCGCAAAATGAACTCCTTGTTCTACAGCCACAATTATATCAAACCTCTCAAAAAGCAGAATAATTTGTATCCTGTAAGTGTGCCAAAAGCTCTTACGAGGTCATCATCATGAAGACAGTGACTCGGTTGTTGAGAAAAGACGAGAAAAAAGATGTTCTCAAAGAGCAAGCACACAATTAGACCAATTAGAAGCTGAAAATTGCTTTTAAGAAATTCGGCAGATTTCTTGGCATTATTCGAATCAAATACAAATTCAGAAGTCGAGCTATTCTTCTTCGAAAGATAAAAATACTGAGAACATTCTTACGAAGAAATATTTAATCCTTACACAAAATAAATTGTGTCTATATTTCTTTAATGGCTTAGAGATAAAATGTGTGTAAATTAAAATCAACTACACCAACCACACACATACCAGCAGGGCTGACTAGCGTTGTCTGGGATTGAATGAGGAATCCTATGTCCTTTTGCGGTTTTTGGAACTTTTCCTAGTGTTCCTAAAATTATTGATATTACTGTAGTTTTCTTCATGTTTCATATTATTTCCAGATCTCTGTGCATTTGCTTAGTTTTTCTGTCTCCTTGATCTTCACCCTGTGAACTGCTGGGATGACAAAATCAACTATTTGACAGTTTTTTTTTCAGTATCACGTCGTCTTCTTGCTTGAATGAATTTTCCAGCTTCCATACCCCATAAAATTTTATGCCTTTCATTTTTCAATAGTCTTCAGTTCGTGTCTACCATTTGTGTGCATGGTCAAAATGCAGTCGTTTGCACAGTTTCTAGCGGATTACCTTCCCGACCCAGTCGTGCCCGTTTTTATATCCGTTTGGGTTAGTTTGCTGCATTTACTTATGACGTAGTTTACTGTTTCGTCTCTTTGTCCACAGAGTTTATATTTACTGTTTTTCTAGGTTTTGTCTATTTTAGCTTTGATATAGTTTGTTCTGATTGCATTGTTTTGTACGGTTGTCAATAGCAATTCAGTTTCTGTTCAAATGTCCTTTTTGTAGGCATGTCCAGGTGTTTTCGTGTAATTATAAATCGTCCATTTAGCTGTTTCTCTTCCATATTGCTTTCTTGTTTCCCCTGTATCACTGCTCTTCGTATTGTTTACTTCGGCCGTGTTCTGAGTAGCATTATTTTGTGTTATATATTTTTTCTAGTTCTTTTATCACAGTCTTCCATATTACTTACCAGTCCTGTGTGATACTATGGACTGCTCCCCACCCTCCGAGCCAGGACTCTGGAGAATGTAAGGAAATGATTCACCAGAAGAGGAAAAGTTATCAGAAGAGTAAAAGAGGGGGAGTGGCACCAAAATCTTTTGAACTCTCGAGACAGGACGACGCCTCACAGTTAGTAGGTTTAATAGTCATAGTTGTTCAAGGCAGTTTGCGGCTTGGAAAAGTCCCAAGAGAGTTCAGGAGGCAGAGTTCAGCAGATTGCGCAGACCCAAGATGAGCTGACTTCAAACAAACGACAATGATGCCTTGACAGACAAATTATCTCAGTTGAGTCTTAGCTTGTTAGATTATTATGGTACCTACCTTTATGAACTACATTAAGTGTTCCGCTTCACTATAAATACCGAGAGCACATGCCTCTCATGTTGGAACTACCCCAGTCTAATACTGGAAGTCAGACCGACGTTCAACCACTCTTTATATGCTGTATTTATACTTTCTTCAATATACTTGCTTTCACTTAATCCCAATTCCGTGTCTTATTGCCAGACCTCTTACAGGTCCACAACACTGATACACTGGAACTTAACTAAGATGCAGAAACTAGCGTTTGGGGGTCCTTTTCCGCAACAATATCACACACACCCAGAGCACAACTGATTTATACACAATGTATCAGAGTGTGCTATCACACTTTTCCCCTTCTTTCCTTTTTACATAGAGTCGATCAGTATCATCTTTTACATGTAGTGCATTGTGCATGGTAATTAGTTTCCTGGTTCATTCATCCACATATGGGAGTTCTTCTTTTGTCCAGTTTATGAAGGGTCTAGAGTATCTTTCGAGTGTTTATTCCTTTCATTATGTTTCTACTATATAATTTAGCCTCCAGGAACTTTCTTATACTTCACGATTACTCGCTTCTGATCATCACTTGATTTTATGGTGCTCGCTTCCAGAATGCCCAGATATTTGTAGTTGACATGTTCACTAATACATGGCCCTGATAATTATATCGATATTACATAATGTTTAGTAGTAATTCGATGGATGGAAAGATGCATAGACATCCACATTTCATTATTATAGTCCCTAATTACTTGCATCGTCACGAGGGCAAAGTTAAACACAAGGTCAATTTTTAATGTTGGGAAAATCCAGCTCCCCAAAAAGGGGCATTCTGGATTGTAGCAAAAGGATCAAGGTTAAGTGGAGTAATCCTGGGAAAGGAGTGGCGCCCTCCCCATCACTTTGATTTAGTAGCTAATGAAAAGGGAGCCTTCGGGTCACCCTCGACCACTTTAATTTTACTTATTTATTTCTTTTATTAGGTTTCTACTATGTATTTTACTTTTTAGGAGCTTTATTGCATTTTTCGGGTACTCACTTCAAATCATCTCTTCATTTTATGGTGCTCAATTCCAGAATGCCCAGATATTTGTAGTTGACACGTTCACTAAACGTCATCATCACTCAAGATTGAAGTTACAGCTTTAAGATTATGAGACTTCCAATATTTAGTATATGCCCCATCATTAACAGATCACCCAATAATGCCGGACTCGACATATAGATGGTGCCACTAGTAAAAAAAATCTGATTTTTATAAAGTACTAACCTTCAAATAACATGTGTCAAAATTTTAGCCCAATCGGATTATTAGTTTACAAATTACAGTTATTTAACCCTGTCATGCATGATTTTTTACAAAAATTCTCGTACTTAATCTAACATGTTCTTGAACCACATGCCTTTAAGTTGAGCTGACTTCCAAAAAGGCTCATAACGACTAATAATGGAGGCAACACGTACTTCTCGATGTCCCTGACTTTCACAAAAACAAATATAATTGGTCAAATCCAAATTTATGACAACTTTTTTATTTGTTGTTTTTGTGAAACGGTTACATGAAGCTACTGCTGCAAATTTTCAAACCAATGGTAAAATCTGAATTTTATGTGTTGATAAAGCATTGCTTTCTGATGGGGAAAAATACTGTTCAAGCAAAACAATGGGTTTATAAGTCTTATTTGGACTCAGCTCCATCGAAATCTATGGTTAAGAGGTGATATGCTAACTTTAAATGTGGTCGTACAGACACAAATGATGCTGAACGTTCAGGCCATTCAAATTCGATAGTTGTCCGAGAAAACATTAAAAAAAGTCTACAAATTTGTTTTGGCCGATCATAAATTGAAGTTGTGTGATATAGCAGCGGAGTTTGAAGATATCAGAAGGTAAAACATGAACATTTTTCTATAAAAAGGCTGTGTTCAAAGTGGGTGCCTAATTTGCTCATAGTTGATCAAAAACAACAACGGGTCTACGATTCAGAGTATTATTTGCAACTGTTTGAATGCAACAAAAATTAGTTTTGTATCAATATGTGACAATGGATGAAACATGGATCCACCACTTCACTCTGGAGACAAATCGGCAGTTAGCTAAGTAGACAGCAGCAGGTGAAAGCCGTCCAAAGCCATAAAAATCAGCAGGCACAGTTTTCATTTCTGTATTTTGCAATGCGCAAGGTATTTGGTTCACTTATTACCTTAAGAGAGGAAGAGCCATCAATAGCGAATATTATATAGCATTAGTTGCATGTTTGAAGAGAAAAAAATCGCACAGAAAAACGGCCACAAATGAAGAAAAAAGTGCACTTTCACCAAGACAATGCACTATGTCACAAGTCGATTGCAAACCTATATGAATTGCACTTCGAATTGCCTCCGCACCCACCCTATTCTCCAAATTTGGTTCTCGGCGACTATTGGCTGTTTGCAGACCCCAAAAGAATGCTCCAGGGAAAGAGATTTGGCTCTAATGAAGAAGTGATATCAGAAGTTGAGACATATCTTGAGGTCAAAGGCAAATCGTATTTTGAGGTCAAAGGCAAATCGTATTTTGAGGTCAAAGGCAAATCGTTCTACAAAGTAAAAAGGCATCAAATTGTTAGAGAAGTGTTGCAATCAGTTTATCAGTGTAGAAGGAAACTCAAATTTTGTCTTAAAGTTGTTCAATTAATTATGTCCAGGATTTATTGAGCGATGTGTTATATAGATATTACATAATGTTTGGTAGTGATTGGATGGACGGAAAGATGCATAGAAACGTCATCTCGTCATCATAGGTATCGATGATATACAGTGTGGTTGAAAAGAAACTCTTTATTATTGAGTGCTCTTAATTTATTATTGAAAAATAATTCTTAACATGAATCAGTGTCAGCAGAGAGCTGCAACCGATCAAAATAGGCCAGCCTTCTCGACAGATTTATGTTTTGACCGATCACCGGGGAGACGAGTGGAGTGATAGACTCCGCCACACGCGACTTCCTCAGCAGCCTTGGTCTGTTAATGATGCGCCACACCGGGGACCATCACGAATTGACTTGGCTTTACGAGCGCCTCTCCATCGCCACTATTCGAGGAAGGGCCTTGAGCCTGCTCTCAGCCAGCAGGATATTCAATGAAACTTCCTGATGCTTGCATGGTGGTTTCGAAAAGGGACATTTTATTAATCCATTATTATTATTTGCCTCCCCATTTGCCTTCCAAATTTTTATTAGTAAACTTTAAAATTGTTGTTGCATTCCTGAAATGTTATTGACGTTGGTCATTTTCTCCTTTTATATAATTTTTTCTTTTCATTTGTAATATATTTCAATTTCTGTTTAATAAACATTGAATTATAATTTTTTAAAAGAAATGAATATAATAAGAAAATGTATAGTATGTGGTTGCCCTTTTCCCCTCTATATTGCCGATGGAACAAGAACATGTTATCCCCTGGATTAAATAAAGAGTTCTGTTCGAAATTCTGTGCAGATTCCCGAGTTCTACAAGATACACCTGAAGAAGGTCGAAGGTTACATCGGCCAAAGCGTGAAAATAACACCCAAGATGAGAACAGTAGTCCGAATAATCCAAATAATACATATCAATCTTCATCTAAAAAATTCAGAAACAGAAAATTGTTTTGTTACAGCGGCGATTGAGACCACACGATTGACACTAAGGCCAGTGTTGATATCAAGCGCAGAATCGAGACGAAAACAACAAGTGGACGATCACGGCCTGTGCACGCAGATACACAACAACTTTTTCTGATGTGTTGGCTGACATCATAGATGAACGTGACAATTTAAAAAAAAAAAAAACATAAAAATATTTTGTATTGAGTAGTGGTGATAAAGTGGTAATTATGTCAAATTTTACTAGGTGGGGCATGTCCACTCACTGAAAAATTCGCCATAAAATAGAAGCCTGTGGTGGGGTCTGGTGATATCTGAGTTTTAAATTTTACATAAATTTCAATTGAAAAAAAACAATTTTTTTTAGTAACAAAACTATTTTTGTGAAATCAGTACATATCTAACAACTTAAAAATGAAGATTATTTGTAATATGATGATCTATGATGAAACTATAGAATAACTTCAAAAAGATCCAACATTAAATATTTAAAGAACTGTTTATTAAGTTACATTTTTGGAAAAGATGCAACTTTACTTCAAACGTGTGTAGTAACACACATTTGACTTCTTTTTTTTTTTTAAACTTCTTCAGCTAGTATACTTTGAATAGTTTTCGTTTTGGCTGCTTCATCATTTTCTTCTTCATCTTCTGTGCAGAGAGTGTTGAGGCCTTGGGAAGGCTTATTGCCACCCAAATCCCAAAGAAGACCAATGGACCGTACCAGCGAGAAATCAATGGTAAACGGCTGTTGCGATACTGTGGACGGGTATTCCTGCTTGTGAATTGTTATTTTAGTTGACTTTGTCAAGATTTCTTTTATCTTCAAGTCTTCTGCTTTCTTCGGCTTCTTTTCTCTTTCAATCTGAAGCCTTTGATTAAATCTCCCATATGTTAAAATCGGAAATCTCGGAACACTTTCATCACTTTGTCATATAAGTCATCATCAGGGTTGTTAATTTGCTGTTGGGTTAGGGTTTGTTGTTGGGTTTTACGACATGCCAACTATCGTTGGGTCATTTTGTGTCAAAACTGTACATTTTTTGTAAAACACATGGTTTGCATTTTGTAAACAAAAAGTTTGTACTATTTTTCACAATTTATGAGATGAGGATTGATAATTTGTATTATTCAGACTATTGTTCTCATCATGGATGTTATTTTTTATGTTTTGGTCAATGTAACCTGCGACCTTCTTCAGGTGCATCTTATCAAACTCGAGAATTTGTACGTAATTTTGAACAGAACCTTTTCTTTAATCCACGGGAGTAGATTGCTTTTCTTCCATCAGCCATGAGTGGGTAGAAGTCCTAAGTAATTCATAATTGTATTCTTAGTATCGCCAACACTGAGGATTGAACCTGAACGAATACAATTACGAATTACTTACGACTTCTACCTGGTCATTATTGATGGAACGAGAGCATTCTACACCCATGGACTAAATAAAGGGTTTCATTCGAAATTACGTACAGATTTCTGTGTTCGACAGAAAGTTTCCAGAGTTCGACAAGATTCACCCGATGAAGGTCAGAGGTTACATCGGTCAAAACGTTGGGAGAATAACAGATGAGAACAGTAGTCCAAATAATCCAAAGAGTTTCTATTTAACCGGTAGATGGGACCATGAAAAATACTACCACTCTGAGTCAGAGTGGACTTGGGAGTAGTAGTAGTAACAAAGGCAGACACGTTAGTAGCCAATAGCTAAAAAAGCTTAAATCGAGATAAATTTCCCAACCTAGGGGGGTCCATGCCTCCCCTCCCCTTTACTAAAGTGTGTGAAGAGAGGGCAACTTTTTTCTAAACAACTGCAATCAATTTCAACTAAAAAGTCAAAATTAAGAGAAAGATAAGGATGCGCATCTGGGGTGGGGGTGGGGAGGGGGGGTCAGGAAGTCACTCTTTGATGAAACAAAAATCATCTAACTACCCTATCCCCGTCATGAATTGCATAAAGTCTTAGCCTTCATGGCAAAATTTTAAGCGAGAATTATCATGAGAGGGGAAATCAGCTTTTTCCTAAAAAAAAAAAAAGAAGTGGATTTCGCTCAAAAAGCAGAGAACTCACATCCCTGCTAAGGCATGATTTCATACTCCCAATTGGGGTGTCGCCACTGGGCATAGTTTTTTTTTTATTATAAACCAGTACAGCTATAAGGATATAGCAGATATTTATCTGTACAATCTTGAGGCGTAAATAATTTCTTTATTGGTTATGATTAGACAAGTTGCTACTTTACTCATAGCTGGAGGGAAATTGCAAGTTCAAATTTTTCAACAGTATTAACATATGATCACAATAGATTCAGCAAGTAAACTTGACATAGAAGCTTCCATAGGCCACAATGATATCCATTAGGCACATCATGCACTCTCAGCTTGAAGGACATTATCATCATCAGGCTTTGGTATTTTGGATGCTGTGTCTAACACCAGTCAACGTCTCACACTTTCTGAACCAAAAGATTTACATCAGTCAGGTTGCATGCAGTCATATCACTTATGCACTCGAGCCAGGTGTTCCTTGATTTACTATGATCCAGCGTGCACGGGATATCAAAGTGTGATATTGAGTTGATGTACATCGCCAGACTACCCGAGGCGCCGAGCGCGTAAGGCATCCAAAGTTTCTGATGCACCACGGTTGAAGGGATCCTTTCCTCTAGTTTGCAGCCGCACATCTACCTGATCATGGCATAATCTTTATGCCAAAGCCGTTGCAGATCAGAAGTGTTTGGCACCCATGTCTCACTACCATGCAAGACAGTCTAAAAACACTTAATCCCCCATAATCCCCAATCTTAAACCAGAAATTTTTTCAATAAAAAAAAAAAAAAAATTATTGATAATCACGTCGGGAAACGATGTGATAACTTTATTGGAAAGGCGATATACAGTAGCTCAAAAATTGTATTTCTTTTTAGAAGATTATGATATGCTAAACATATTAGTTTTACAATCAATTTGCTAGCAAAGCAGGAAACCATATTAGAAATATGCCAGTATGTTGGCTTATTTACTAATATAAAAAGTGTTTTTTTTTCCTATTTCAAACCTAATACTAAATTGATTTTAACGCCAATACGTTCAACATGTCATAATCTAAAAAAACAAAAACAATTATCGCCTTTCCGATAAAATAATCACGTTGGGAATGACGTAATTACCAAATTACTTTATATAAAAAATAAAGCCATCAATGTATGCACACTATGTAGATATTTATTACCAGACATACATGTGGAAAACCATGGAGATGAAAAGAAAACGAAAAGATTTTTTTAAGTTACTGCTGGTATGAATTGATGATACAAGTCCATTCTGAATCCATTTTAAGGAGAGAAAAGAGTGCTTTTCCAATATGTCATATGCCGAGTAATTTACATTCCAATATTTGATCTACCCATTAACTTGAAAATAGCAGAATAAATACATATTTAAAAATATTTATTTTAAAATATTAGGGAGGGGGTTAGGGTTAGGATTTTTTTTAATCTTCATGTAAAAAAATACTTCGTTAATCTTATTTTAATCACCTAAATTACTTACAGTGAAATGGGTTTGGCTTAACTCTTAAGACCCTGTTTTGGTTGTTTTGTTTTACAGCATATCAACCCTTTTCAGGTTATTTAATGCCGAATCCGGTTATTTTGGTAAAACGTATTTATGTTTCAAGTTGTATATATATCTTTAAATATGGTGTTTCGTTTGGTTGTTTTGTAGAAGAAAAATGTTGTTTTTGCCTTTGAGAACATGATTGAGTTTTGCATGAGGGAAAGGAAAAAACAATACCATCAATGTTTGGTGCATTTTTCGTCAGACAGCCTGATCTGGTAGCACCAGAGACCATGTTTTGGGTAGATTACATTAGAATGTAAACAACTCGGTAGATCACGTATTCGATTAGAAATCATTCGGTAGATCACGTATTCGATTAGAAATCATTCGGTAGATCACGTATTCGATTAGAAATCATTCGGTAGATCACGTATTCGATTAGAAATCATTCGGTAGATCACGTATTCGATTAGAAATCATTCGGTAGATCACGTATTCGATTAGAAATCATTCGGTAGATCACGTATTCGATTAGAAATCATTCGGTAGATCACGTATTCGATTAGAAATCATTCGGTAGATCACGTATTCGATTAGAAATCATTCGGTAGATCACGTATTCGATTAGAAATCATTCGGTAGATCACGTATTCGATTAGAAATCATTCGGTAGATCACGTATTCGATTAGAAATCATTCGGTAGATCACGTATTCGATTAGAAATCATTCGGTAGATCACGTATTCGATTAGAAATCATTCGGTAGATCACGTATTCGATTAGAAATCATTCGGTAGATCACGTATTCGATTAGAAATCATTCGGTAGATCACGTATTCGATTAGAAATCATTCGGTAGATCACGTATTCGATTAGAAATCATTCGGTAGATCACGTATTCGATTAGAAATCATTCGGTAGATCACGTATTCGATTAGAAATCATTCGGTAGATCACGTATTCGATTAGAAATCATTCGGTAGATCACGTATTCGATTAGAAATCATTCGGTAGATCACGTATTCGATTAGAAATCATTCGGTAGATCACGTATTCGATTAGAAATCATTCGGTAGATCACGTATTCGATTAGAAATCATTCGGTAGATCACGTATTCGATTAGAAATCATTCGGTAGATCACGTATTCGATTAGAAATCATTCGGTAGATCACGTATTCGATTAGAAATCATTCGGTAGATCACGTATTCGATTAGAAATCATTCGGTAGATCACGTATTCGATTAGAAATCATTCGGTAGATCACGTATTCGATTAGAAATCATTCGGTAGATCACGTATTCGATTAGAAATCATTCGGTAGATCACGTATTCGATTAGAAATCATTCGGTAGATCACGTATTCGATTAGAAATCATTCGGTAGATCACGTATTCGATTAGAAATCATTCGGTAGATCACGTATTCGATTAGAAATCATTCGGTAGATCACGTATTCGATTAGAAATCATTCGGTAGATCACGTATTCGATTAGAAATCATTCGGTAGATCACGTATTCGATTAGAAATCATTCGGTAGATCACGTATTCGATTAGAAATCATTCGGTAGATCACGTATTCGATTAGAAATCATTCGGTAGATCACGTATTCGATTAGAAATCATTCGGTAGATCACGTATTCGATTAGAAATCATTCGGTAGATCACGTATTCGATTAGAAATCATTCGGTAGATCACGTATTCGATTAGAAATCATTCGGTAGATCACGTATTCGATTAGAAATCATTCGGTAGATCACGTATTCGATTAGAAATCATTCGGTAGATCACGTATTCGATTAGAAATCATTCGGTAGATCACGTATTCGATTAGAAATCATTCGGTAGATCACGTATTCGATTAGAAATCATTCGGTAGATCACGTATTCGATTAGAAATCATTCGGTAGATCACGTATTCGATTAGAAATCATTCGGTAGATCACGTATTCGATTAGAAATCATTCGGTAGATCACGTATTCGATTAGAAATCATTCGGTAGATCACGTATTCGATTAGAAATCATTCGGTAGATCACGTATTCGATTAGAAATCATTCGGTAGATCACGTATTCGATTAGAAATCATTCGGTAGATCACGTATTCGATTAGAAATCATTCGGTAGATCACGTATTCGATTAGAAATCATTCGGTAGATCACGTATTCGATTAGAAATCATTCGGTAGATCACGTATTCGATTAGAAATCATTCGGTAGATCACGTATTCGATTAGAAATCATTCGGTAGATCACGTATTCGATTAGAAATCATTCGGTAGATCACGTATTCGATTAGAAATCATTCGGTAGATCACGTATTCGATTAGAAATCATTCGGTAGATCACATATTCGATTAGAAATCATTCGGTAGATCACATATTCGATTAGAAATCATTCGGTAGATCACATATTCGATTAGAAATCATTCGGTAGATCACATTTTGGATTAGAAATCATTCGGTAGATCACATATTGGAAGACTACTGAGAAAAGTTTTAAGAATGAAAGGTGACAATGAAGAGAGATAAAAAAATGGGGAGGGGTTATGTCATCATCTTCTGAAAAAGCAGACTCAAATTGTCCGAAGCTGTTGAAGGCTAGGAAAATGAAAAATGTCCATTGGAAATGGTCGTTCTGGATGGTTGGAAGAAGAAATTGCAATGAAGCAAACACAAGGTGGATGACGTCTTGCGTTTATTAGGATATATGATTGACAGTGTGTACAGATGGTTGGCGGCGATGATGGCCCGGGGGGGGGGGGGGGATTTGGTGCATAGACAATCACTGGCACTTGGCAGATTTAAGGGCAGGTAGTCGAGTTGCACCAATCGTTTTTACATTCTTCTTTTTGCAGGGAGAGCACCTACTTGCCTCGAATGATTGCATTTAAAAAAAACAACAACTTATTAATTATTACTGGTACCACTGGGAAATATGCAACTCTCTCAGCCACCAAGTTAATGAAAGGCCCCACACCACCTTTCCGCGGATAGGGTATACAGGCATTTGTTATTTATTTGCTTTTTTAGGTATGTGTGTGCATGGGTGTGACTGTCTACAAGAAGACAGTGAAATACCTAGAATAAAATATATACATATTTGCATAGAAAACCACAGTAGCCGGCAATCGAGATTTTGGGAATATATATATTGATTCAAACGGCCATCTTTTGCACCTTTTAATAATAGAGTTGTGAATCCGCATTTGAAGAAGGGATTTGTTGCAAAACAGATTAAGTGTATCCTTTGTTAGTTTCTATATAGCAATTGCGTATTTATTCAATGTTACATTCATTATGTTGAAATAAAATTATATAGTTACTTATGGCGTACTCTCTCATTAGATATATATATATATATATATATATATATATATATATATATATATATTACTCAACCAATGCAATTATGTTTTGACTAGAAAAAAAAAAAAAATAAATAAAATGGCTGGATTTCATTATGCAATGAATAGAAATAAAAATAGCTTTTTATTTAAACTATTGGCTTCAAGAGATTCGGGGTTTTTTTTTGCTCTAATCAAAACATAATTGCATTTATGTAAAAAGATATGTTTGAATAAATAAAAATGCATATATCATATGTTTCCATCGTAAAAATGTCACTCATCTTTAAGTAAAAATGTTAATAATTAGACAGGGATTTAGAAGTGCAAGTGTAAAAATTATAGGATGTAGAAGTGTAAGCGTAAAAATGATAGGATGTAGAAGTTTAAGCGTAAAAATGATAGGATGTAGAAGTTTAAGCGTAAAAATGATAGGATGTAGAAGTTTAAGCGTAAAAATAATAGGATGTAGAAGTTTAAGCGTAACAATGATAGGATGTAGAAGTGCAAATATAAAAATTGTAGGATGTAGAAGTGTAAGCGTAAAAATGATAGGATGTAGAAGTGCAAGTGTAAAAATTATAGGATGTAGAAGTGTAAGCGTAAAAATGATAGGATGTAGAAGTGTAAGTGTAAAAATTATAGGATGTAGAAGTGTAAGTATAAAAATTATAGGATGTAGAAGTGTAAGTGAAAAAATTATAGGATGTAGAAGTGCAAGTGTAAAAATTATAGGATGTAGAAGTGCAAGTGTAAAAATTATAGGATGGAGAAGTGTAAGTGCAAAAATTATAGGATGTAGAAGTGCAAGTGTAAAAATTATAGGATGTAGTAGTGTAAGTGCAAAAATTATAAGATGCAGGAGAGTAAAAGTTAAAAATATAGGATGTAGAAGTGTAAGCGTAAAAATTATAGGATGCAGAAGTGTAAGCATAACAATTATAAGATGTAGAAGTGTAAGCATAACAATTATAAGATGTAGAAGTGTAAGTGTAAAAATTATAGGATGTAGAAGTGTAAGCATAACAATTATAAGATGTAGAAGTGTAAGTGTAAAAATTATAGGATGTAGAAGTGCAAGTGTAAAAATTATAGGATTTAGAAGTGCAAGTGTAAAAATTATAGGATGTAGAAGTGCAAGTGTAAAAATTATATGGTGTAGAAGTGCAAGTGTAAAAATTATAGGATGTAGAAGTGCAAGTGTACAAATTATAGGATGTAGAAGTGCAAGTGTACAAATTATAGGATGTAGAAGTGCAAGTGTACAAATTATAGGATGTAGAAGTGCAAGTGTAAAAATTATATGGTGTAGAAGTGCAAGTGTAAAAATTATATGGTGTAGAAGTGCAAGTGTAAAAATTATATGGTGTAGAAGTTTAAGTGTAAACATTATAGGATGTAGAAGTGTAAGCGTAAAAATTACAGAATGTAGAAATGTAAGCATAAAAATTATAAGATGTAGTAGTGTAAGTGTAAAAATTATAGGATGTAGAAGTGTAAGTGTAAAAATTATAGGATGTAGAAGTGTAAGTGCAAAAAATATAGGATGTAGAAGTGTAAGTGTAAAAATGATAGGATGTAGAAGTGTAAGTGTAAAAATTATAGGATGTAGAAGTGTAAGTGTAAAAATTATAAGATTTAGAAGTGTAAGCGTAAAAATTATAGGATGTAGAAGTGCAAGTGTAAAACTTATAGGATGTAGAAGTGTAAGTGCAAAAATTATAGGATGTAGAAGTTTAAGTGTAAAAATTATAGGATGTAGAAGTGTAAGTGAAAAAATTATAGGATGTAGAAGTGTAAGCGTAAAAATTATAGGATGTAGAAGTGTAAGTGTAAAAATTATAGGATGTAGAAGTGTAAGTGTAAAATTATAGGATGTAGGAGTGTAAGTGTAAAAATTATAGGATGTAAAAGTATAAGTGTAAAAACTACAATCAAAATAGTAAATAAGTATGGAGAAAAATTTTAGGACACACAAAACCTAAAAACATTTTAATTCAGATTTTTTTTTAATAATCAAGGATACCAAACACTATTTTATTGTCATCCAAGATGGCAAATGGAGTGTTCCGTAGTTGGGGAGAAAACCCCCATCTCAACAAATAAAAAAAAATGATTACCCTCCCCCCTAAAAACACCATTTAATTTTTGAAAGTCGAGTGTTTATGGTCCTTATAAAATGTCTATCAACAAAAGCAAGTAAAAAAATGTTACTAACATACGATGGCCTAAAAAAAAGAAAAGTTTGTTAAAGAGATTAGCTGTTTCTGTTTACAGAAATCAAGCAAAGCAGTATTTGAATCATTGAACATTACAGAACTTCACATGATGTAAACAAAATCTTGAGAATGAAGGGGAGGAGGGCTTATTACTATTTGAGAATCAAAAAATCAAAATATTGGATTAATAAATAACAAAATGGCAACGTAGTGCCAGACAACTTAGAGCAAAACGAGTGA
>OY744522.1:153537987-153560487 GCA_963556195.1 Sepiola atlantica | reverse complement strand
GTGTAAATATACACACATATTTGTGTGTGTAAATATACACACATATGGGTATGTATATCACACGCATATATATATGTATATCACACACATATATATATGTATATCACACACATATATACACACACACGTGCAGACATAGATACACACATATATTAACACACACACATGTGTAGACATATATATATATACACATGCGTAGACATATATATATATACACATGCGTAGACATATATATATATATATATACATACATGCGTAGACATATATATATATACATACATGCGTAGACATATATATATATATACATACATGCGTAGACATATATATATATATACATACATGCGTAGACATATATATATATATACATACATGCGTAGACATATATATATATACACATGCGTAGACATATATATATATACACATGCGTAGACATATATATATATACACATGCGTAGACATATATATATATATATACACATGCGTAGACATATATATATATATATACACATGCGTAGACATATATATATATATATACACATGCGTAGACATATATATATATATATACACATGTGTAGACATATATATATATATATACACATGTGTAGACATATATATATACACATGTGTAGACATATATATATACACATGTGTAGACATATATATATATATACACATGTGTAGACATATATATATATATATACACATGTGTAGACATATATATATACACATGTGTAGACATATATATATACACATGTGTAGACATATATATATACACATGTGTAGACATATATATATACACATGTGTAGACATATATATATATATACACATGTGTAGACATATATATATATATACACATGTGTAGACATATATATATATATACACATGTGTAGACATATATATATATACACATGTGTAGACATATATATATATACACATGTGTAGACATATATATATATACACATGTGTAGACATATATATATATACACATGTGTAGACATATATATATATATATATACACATGTGTAGACATATATATATATACATATATATATATACACATGTGTAGACATATATATATATACATATATATACACACATGTGTAGACATATATATATATACATATATATACACATGTGTAGACATATATATATATACATATATATACACATGTGTAGACATATATATATATACACATGTGTAGACATATATATATATACACATGTGTAGACATATATATATATACACATGTGTAGACATATATATATATACACATGTGTAGACATATATATATATATATATACACATGTGTAGACATATATATATATACATATATATATATACACATGTGTAGACATATATATATATACATATATATACACACATGTGTAGACATATATATATATACATATATATACACATGTGTAGACATATATATATATACATATATATACACATGTGTAGACATATATATATATACACATGTGTAGACATATATATATATATATACACATGTGTAGACATATATATATATATACACATGTGTAGACATATATATATATATACACATGTGTAGACATATATATATATATATATATACACATGTGTAGACATATATATATATATATACACATGTGTAGACATATATATATATATATATACACATGTGTAGACATATATATATATATATATACACATGTGTAGACATATATATATATATATATACACATGTGTAGACATATATATATATATATATACACATGTGTAGACATATATATATATATATATACACATGTGTAGACATATATATATATATATATACACATGTGTAGACATATATATATATATATATACACATGTGTAGACATATATATATATATATATACACATGTGTAGACATATATATATATATATATACACATGTGTAGACATATATATATATATATATATACACATGTGTAGACATATATATATATATATATATATACACATGTGTAGACATATATATATATATATATATATATATATACACATGTGTAGACATATATATATATATATATATATACACATGTGTAGACATATATATATATATATATACACATGTGTAGACATATATATATATATACACATGTGTAGACATATATATATATATATATACACATGTGTAGACATATATATATATATACACATGTGTAGACATATATATATATATACACATGTGTAGACATATATATATATATATACACACATGTGTAGACATATATATATATACACACATGTGTAGACATATATATATATATATACACATGTGTAGACATATATATATATACACATGTGTAGACATATATATATATATACACATGTGTATACATATATATATATATACACATGTGTAGACATATATATATATATACACATGTGTAGACATATATATATACACATGTGTAGACATATATATATACACATGTGTAGACATATATATATATATACACATGTGTAGACATATATATATATATACACATGTGTAGACATATATATATATATATACACATGTGTAGACATATATATATACACATGTGTAGACATATATATATATACATATATATACACATGTGTAGACATATATATATATATACACATGTGTAGACATATATATATATATACACATGTGTAGACATATATATATATATATACACATGTGTAGACATATATATATATATATACATGTGTAGACATATATATATATATACACATGTGTAGACATATATATATATATATACACATGTGTAGACATATATATATATATATACACATGTGTAGACATATATATACACACATGCATAGACATATATATATTGTTCCATCCAACATATCCCTCACGGAGCTAAATCAAATAACATACGCTGCAGGACTTTACAGCGTTAGGAAAACACTTCCTCAATTCAAAAAGCAATGGGCGTCCAAAGCACGAGTCACAACACCACCGTGGAAACTGAAGCTCCAGAAACAGCTTAACCTTTTCAGAAAGGACGTGTCTCAAATTAAACAATTCCTTGCAGCTTAGACAGTGCGGGGACGGCTGAGAAACACCATTTGCAGACTCAGTTTTAAATACAAAAGAAATGTAGAAGAAATTGAAAACATTGCAAGGGAACTTGAAGGCAAAATCCCAGCACTTGCCAAAAGAATTCAAGAAAAGGATAACAAGCACAGGGCGAAAGTTGAGAACAGACAGTTAAAAAATAATACACGACTATTCTACCGACATTTGGTTGGAGAGAATATAACGGTGGAAAAGCCACCAGAAGAGAAGGAGCTAGAAAACTACTGGAGGCCTTTGTTTGAAAATGAGGGACCATGCAACCAAGAAGCCAAGTGGATTTCAGATATAGCTCGAAGTAATAAAAGCAAGCCAAAAATTCCATAGCCAGAGATAACGTCTGGAATGATAAATGAAAGAATCACAAAAAACCTGGCATAGACAATATACCCAATTTCTGGCTGAAAAAACTAACAGCACTTCATAGCCATTATAGTAGCTGCTTCACCAGACTTTTGAAGGGTGAGGAGGCCACACCAGCATGGCTAGTAAAATTTGATACGACCCTCATACCAAAAACGAGCGAGACACAAAACCCTACAAAATATAGACCGATCTGCTGCCTCACTACAACCTACAAACTCTTCACTGGCCTGGGTGCAGACAGCATCTACGAACACCTCTATTCTGGAGCATACCTGGAAAAAGAACAATCAGGGTGTAGGAGGAAGTGTTTAGGCACCAAGGACCAATTGTTGATCAATAAGACCATCCTTGAGGACTGTAGGAAGAGGCAGAGAAATCTAAGCATGGCTTAGATTGATTACCAAAAGGCATACGATAGTGTACCCCACACATGGCTCCTGCGCTGCCTTGATCTATATAATATCTATCCGGTCATCAAAAAACCATAGCAGTACAAATAAATATGTGGAAAACAACTATGGCATTAAGACACACTAATGGAACAATAACAATCCCTGACGTCAAGATCCGAAGAGGAATCTTCCAAGGAGATAGCTTATCTCCTCTACTCTTTTGCCTGGCAATTGATCCACTAAGCAAATTACTAAACAAAAGCCAAAGTGCCTACAATTTGAGCCAGGGCCGCAAACAAGATCTAAACAAAAGAGTCAACCACCTGCTCTTCATGGATGACCTCAAGCTGTATGCTAGTTCAGATGCTGACTTAAGCCGACTCTTACAGGTTGTACATACCTTCTCCAAAGATATTGGAATGAAGTTCGGCCTGGACAAATGTGCCAAGTGCTCCCTTAGAGCTGGGAAGAAGATCCAAACGGAAAACATACAGCTTGATGAAGATACTGACATCAAAGACCTTGAAAAACAGGAACAATACAAATACCTTGGCATAGAAGAAAACGATTCAATTCAACATGCCAAGATGAGAGAAAAAACTGGCAGAGAATATATATGCCGTGTTAGAAAAATTTGCAAAACACAGCTAACAAACAAAAACTAAGTAACTGCCATTAACCAATTAGCTATGCCAGTGATAACATACAGCTTTGGAATTATTGATTGGCCACAAAAGGACATTTATAGATTAGACACTAAAACGAGAAAAATGTTGACATTGTACAGAGTAGTGAACAGGAACCAGTGTCTACCAAGGCTGTATCTGCCAAGAGGAACGGGGGGGGGGGGGTATGGGTCTCTCAGAAATTGACCATCAACATCGAGCCACTATTGTGAGCACCGGCCAATATCTGATGAGCTCCCAGAACCCAAACCTTATGATGGTATGCCAACATCAAGAAACCAGAGCAAGCAGAACCTCTATCACAAAACTGGCCAAACATTTTGGACAGGACTGTCTTACAAATGAGGCAGAAACATACAACAATCCTGCCACAGAAATAGCTCGCAAAAGCCGTCAGAAATACACCAAGACCTTCCATTCCAGAAAACTGGAAGAATGGGCCAACCAACAACGTGCTAAGTATTTCCTAGGTGAATTATCCCAGGAATATATAGATAAGGAAGGCTCTGTAGACTGGCTGAAAAGAGGATCTCTCCATTATGATCAGGAGAGAATCATAATGGCTGCCCAAGATCAAGGCTTGATGATAAATGCCTTTAAAAAGATGAGTGGTCTCAGCAACAATAACAAGTGCAGGTTCTGCCACACAGAAGTAGAGAGTGTGAGCCATCTGACATCCAGTTGTAAGGTTCTCCTGGGGGATGGCTATTATACAATGCGACACAACGGAGTGTGTAAATATCTTCACTGGACTATTTGTAAAAAGTTGAATATCCAGTGTAGCAGCAAGTCCTGGGAGACTATACCAGAAAGAACAGTTGGAAATAATTTATACACCATCCACTATGACTATGCAATCCCTACAACTACATATCTAGAAAACGGAGCTGTTAAACCTGACATCGTAATATGGGTTAAAAGAGAGAAAGTAGCAACCCTAGTTGAAGTCGGTGTCCCTAATGATGCAGGATTAAACAGAGAAAAAAGGGAAAAGATTACGAAATACCAAGGTCTTATGTACGACATGAATAGAAACTGGAATCTTAGGAAAATCTCCATCATACCAGTAATTATGGGAGCAACAGGATTAATGAAGAAGAATTTCAAGAGCTATCTGGCAAGTATACCCGGTGAACCGAGTGCAAGAGAAATACAAACAACTGCACTTAAGGGGACATTTAGAATCTTAAAACGATCTCTAGGCTAGAGTGTCTGAAATAGCCGGTGAATGTCTGGCATCCAGTAGAGTGCCCCATCTCCAGCAAAAACAGAAAGATGAGAAAATTAAAAAAATATATATATACACATGTGTAGACATATATATATATATATATATATACACACACGTGTAGACATATATACACACATATATACACACACATATACACACACGTGTAGACATATATACACACATATATACACACATAAATTTATACATACATATATATACACACACGTATATATGTGTAGACATATACACAGATATATGTATATACACATGTGAAGACATACACATATATGTGTAGACACATATACACACATGTGTAGACATATACATATATACACACACACATATATACACACACACACGTGTAGACACACATATATACACACACGTGTAGACACATATATATACACACACGTGTAGACATATATATATGTACTTATATGTGTGTATATGTCTACACATGTGTGTGTATATATGTGTCTACACATGTGTGTATATATATATATATGTGTGTATATGTGTCTACACATTTTGTGTGTGTGTGTATAGATATATATATACATACATACATACATTGTTGAATATAAGAGACACTTCATGTTAAGATATCCTTTGGTAGATCCTTTCAATAGTCCGAATTAGGATCTTAGTTTCGGAGGGGAATTGGCTGATGAATTCGCCATAGTTTGGATCTGTCTCCCAAGTACTTTCAGACACATCCGGGTCCATCTTCAGGGGAATGAGGTTAATCAGGTATAGACCATGTGTTAGTATTTATTAAAAATTTTTGGCAGGAATAATGTACTAAGTACGAAACTATATTTGGAGCTATACACATTTTTTCGTCAACTATTTGTCTGATACTAGCGCCATAGCCCAACACTTAACTAACGACCACTCCTGTCCACGATCAGAATTCAGAAAACTCTTTGTAGAAAATACCAAAATCTTAGAATTTAGTGCTAACAAACAAAAACTCCATATATCAGAAGTCCTATATATAAAAACCAAAAAAAAGCTTAATAGAATTAACTTTAATATCATTAATAATATTCTACAATGTATATATATACATACACACATAAACACAAACATGTGTATACAAACACAAACATCTATATACAAACACATACATAGATACATATACACATTCATATATATATTATATATATATATATATACACACACACACACATATATATATATTATATATATATACACACACACACATATATATATATTATATATATATACACACACACACATATATATATATTATATATATATACACACACACACACATATATATATATATATTATATATTACCTGTGTGGTTGTTGTTTCCGAGATGTTTATCAAATGAAACTTGTGTTTATAAGATAGTTTTCAATTATAGTATTATCTTTTTTATTTTTACAAAAATTATTGGCTACATATTTTTACATATGTAATTAATAATGTTTGTATACATTAAAAAATGATAATATATTTATATATATATATATATATTAGTTATTATTTCTGAAAAAGTTTTAAGATGGATATTGATTACTTAACTCATTAGCATCCATGTTTTTTTAGGATTAGCAGGATAATTAACTATTTCTGCAACAACTGTATTTTTCACAGATATCTATATTTAGTCAAAGATTGGAGTGTCTTTCAAATATTACACTTATTGTTTGATGTATATTGGCAACACTGATGTCTCAGTTTTCAGTATACTGTGAAAATTGAGAATGGAAGGATACAATTAGTTTCATCTCTTATTCAATCAAAGAGACTTTTGGCAAGTAGTCCTTATAACCAATTCACATATTTATATATAGTATAAATTAATGCTCTAACTATCCTATTAAGTCAAGTAATTTTTAATGTAATTTTAGTATTCAATAATATTGTATTTACAAAAGATTTTTGTTAATATATTAAAGAAATAAAATTGGGTACTAATGTACATAAAGAGATCACCCACCTGAATACTACAAATCAATCGAAGCAGTATAAATACTAATGCTGATACAGACAATAGTTTGAAGAAAAATAACGAAAATCAAAACTCCTCATCCTCAAATTTGAGACAGTATTTCATTTTCATACAATAACAAATTGACAAGATGTAATGTCATTCACACAAGGGATCAGAGAGTGAAGCTAATACTTACAACTTTTATTTGGTTATGTTTCGAATTTTTTAGATGAGATTGATAATCTGTATTCTTCAGACTACTATTCTCATCTTGATTGTTATGTTCACAACCGAAAACCAATGACCACACCTGTGGACTCCAGTTTCAAGACAAACTCCTTTTATCAACATTTTCTATTCTTCTCAAGTTATAAATAAAATGTATTTCTTTTTTATGGATGTCAAGTATGAAGCAAACCACATGATAATGGTATAACCCTATTGATCAAAATGAAATATACTTATCCAAGTACCCTGAGTAATGTAGTTTCAGAATATATGCATAGATTTATGGTTATGGGAGTCTATCTCAAAAAAAGCATAGGAAGAGTTTGTGAACAAACAGACAGTAATTACATCTTTATATATAGATACGGATGTTTGAATTAAAGAAAACGGTTACTTCAGAAGAGAGCTAATCTTTTTAAAGAATATTTTCTTGAAAAATGTATAAATTATAAAAATCTGTAAGCAAACATGGCTGCCCTTAAATAGCAACAGGTAAATATTATGCGAACATAAAAAAAATTTTAAACTAAAAGATAGAGGGAGAGAAAATGACTGAAGAACCTAATATATATTTCTTTGGGAATTTTTTAAATGAGGATTGATAATTTGTATTAGAGTAGAAAGGTGACCTTGGGTTTACTTTCAGCAGCCTCGTAACTCTCGCTTCCCTTATTTTGTCCTTTAGTCCTCACATTCGACAGGTGATGTTTCTGACAAAGGAGGACGAATTGCTGTTTTCTGGGTTGGAATCTATCCATCTAACACTTATCGTTGGCTAGTTTTTGACCTTGAAGTAGTATTTTTTTTTGTTTCTTACATCAAGTGGCTTCATGCCTTGTCTGGAGTGATTTCCATAAAAAAGATTATTCTCATCTTGGATGTTATTCTCACGTTTCAGCCGATGTAACCTCTAACCTTCTTCAGGTGTGTCTTGTTGAACTCTGGAATTTGTACATAATTTCGAACGGAATACTTTATTTAAAACTAGCATGGTTACCTAGCGTTGCCCAGAGGTATGGACAACAAAATAGAAGAGTTAAAAGTGGGTGTAACATTTTCCTTTTAAAACTTCTTTCTCCTCTCCCCTACATCCTTCCCACTTTCTATGGCAATTAGAAAAAAAAAAAAAAATTTATGAATTTATAATTATTACATCAGATTTTTTTTTTTTTAAATGAAAAAAAAAAAAACAAACAAAAAAAACGCACTAAATGTGCCCCTCTCCCCACCCGACTAATTATGTTCCTGTTAACCCCCAAAAGTATGAATAAAAAATAAAAAAAAAGGTGCTTATATTTTGACCGAAGTAATGGTGAAAAAGAATATATCAGCTTTGTGAATGTGTAATTTTTTACTTTTAGCTCGAAACACACAACTTTCTAGATGGAGGTTGAAGGTTCAATTCTCCTATAGGCAAGAATAAAATAAAGATTACTAAAAACTTCTGCATGGTCATGGATGATAAAATGAGAACAATCTACCCAAATGAATAAAGGGTTCAGTTTGAAATTCCATATAGATTCCTGGAGTTCGACAAGATGCACCTGAAGAAGATCAGAGGTTAAATGAGAATAGTAGTTCAGATAATCCAGTTTTAAAGGATTAAAAAAAAAAAAAAAAAAAGATTTTTTCTTTTTTTTTTAAACTTATCTAGTAAAGTTTTGGTTTTTTTAAGGAAAAAATAAACACAATTTTGAATGCAGAAAAATAATTTCTTTGCTTTGAAATTTTATTATTTGATAAAAATATTTTTTTTTTTTTTTTAGAGCGGATGACATTGTCCACGAGAAAAATTGAAATTCTGAATATTTCAAAGAAGAAAAAAAAAAAAGCAAAAGAAATGAATGTAAATTTTAAATAAAAATGTACTTTTGAAAAATAAAACATGACCAACAACATTGGCTAAGGTTTATTTAGCTTTTAAATTGTTTACCCGAGTCAAAACCAACAATGAGTGAAACAGCTTTTCACAGCTGTTATATGGCATGCAATGGAAATGATATTTTTGTCAAGGAGATGGAGTGGCAGGAAGAGAGGTTTCATGCCTTTCATGCTTGTAGATAAGCAGAGCCAGCAGAAATTCAAATTTGGTTGGCTGATAATGGTTACTGTCATCCACTTACATAGGAAAACATTTCATAATTCATACAAATACCACAGGAAAAAAAAAAGAACAAGTTGCAAAACTTGCAGCAAATCGTTCAGACATAATTTATCAGCTGAAACATGTGTGCGTAGGTTTAATGAGTGCATGACTGTGAATCATCTCATTATATATCAGATCAGTAAATATATAATTTCACATCCATGCATAAATGTGTATTTGAATTACAGACACCCGTTTTACTTTGAGAAATATTTTTATAAAGTAAAAAAATTCCTGGATGTCTGCCTGGAGATGAGAAAATGTGGGAATAATTTCCAAGTTACATTCCACATTTTCATAACCTCCTTTGAAATGTTTATGAATTTGATCTCATCAGAAAAAGTGCTTTATGTCAGAATTGGAAAAATTACTGTAACTTATCCAAAAGAATTCATTTTTAGATAAACTCTATATTCACTCGCTGTAATATTGCATATATCAATATCAAACACCTAAAAAATCTTGACCCCTCGATTAAAAAATGGAGTGATTTTCCTTGACGGCCTTCACAATTACACATTTGATAATTTCTTTTAATATTTGAATACAGGGTTGAAATGGGCCACAAGTTGATAACTTTGATGCTGTCATACAAAGAACTATTACTCATAATGAAAATTATTCAGATGTTTTATGGTTTTAAACTCGGCGATTCACAAGAAAAACAATTCAAAGAATGAAAATTTTTTTAAATTTTGGTAACGTGAAGTTTTGATGACAATTTTTTTTGGAAAGTTATATGCAGTAGCTCAAAACTTGTATATTATTTTAAAGATTATGACAAGCTGGACATATTGGCGTTAAAATCAATTTAATATTTCGTATTAACAGGAAAAGACACTTTAAATCAGTAGATCGGCTTATTTCCAACATGGCGGTAGGATTGATAAAAAAGGGAATGGGAACATGGTGCAACAAAAATAACAACAAAAAAGTAAAGGCTTTTAGTGAGTTATAAGAGAAAACACAAGAATTATTCTTTTAAACAAATAGTTTTATAAATATTAAGTCTTTTAGTAGCTTATATAAAAATAATTTATTTAAATTATTTTTGGTCCCCCGATTTATAAAATCAGGGGACTTATGTTTTGAGGCATGTCCGTCCGTATTTTTCTCCACAACCATCCATTGAATTTCTCTGAAATTTTGCATGAAGTTGTAACTTTGGTCAGGTTAGAAAGTGACATTCTCCGATTTTTGAAAAAAAAATTCTGCTTTGCGCCCCCAGGGGGTCAAAGGGGGGATCTAAAATGTCCCAAATTGCCCAAATTTATTGCATTTTACACTCGCCACATCGAGTCACATACAGAGGGTGACCACGCATGCACGCACGCGGCTTGTTATATAAGCTACTAAAAGACTTTACTTCTTTTCATTGGACCGAGTTCTGATTCCTGTTTTTAGCGGTTACCATCTATCTAATGAAGCATGTTGTCATCTTGGAAATAAGCCGATAATACGAAGCATATTTACTAATTTAAAGTTTTTTCCCTCGATTTCATAAATAATACTAAATTGATTTTAACTCCAATACATTCAGCATGTCATGATCTTACAAAAAAAAAAATACAATTTTGGAGCTACTGCATATCGTCTTTTCGAAAAAAATATGTCAACGTTTACAAAAATTTCTTATTTTCAAAATTGTTCAAAATTGTTTGAATTTTCTAGTCACAAAATGAGACGGTAGAGATTTTCACCAAATACAAAACAAAAGCTTTGAAAGATGGGGGAAAAAAAAAATTGTTATTGCAAAAATCTTAATAGACATCATATTTAAACTATTAAATATTGTCCGACTCCACATGTAACACTCATATCTGCTTAAAGGAAAAGATCCTCCATTCTGTTGGCTGCTGTGCTCCATTTACAGTAGAGCATATATTGGTGAAAAGTATTGATTTCAATGAGATTATCAGGTGAGTGACCTGAAGGATATTTTTGAGCAGGTTAATGTAAACAAGATTTTTGGATTTCTAAATGATGAAAATAAAATTGGACACTTTACAATATTTATTAAATCATAAGTGTACAAGTAAAGAAAATAAAAATAATTTTTGTATCCTTAATCCATGGATTCTTTTGCTGGTTTTTCTCTGATGAGAAGAGCTTATCTTTGAAATCTCATTGATTAAGGATAAAATTAACATTTTTTATTTTCCTTGCTTGAACACTTGATAATTTAATAAATATTGTAAATTGTCCAATTTTATTTTTATCATTTAATTTTTATTATATTAATACTTTATCTATAATATCGAGCATTCCCTTATCACGATAGGATCTAAAGATTTTATCTTCATATTCTACAAAGAATGCTAACAAAATCAAATCTTTCTACCAAACAGAATGATCATAAAAAATGATTCTTTTTAAATTTTTTATTATTACTTCTTTTTACTAAATAAAACCATACTAACTAGAGTTATGCCCCTTGTTCAGTGTTTGACATCTTATTTAAAATTAGGTTTTCCAGATAAGGCTAATCAAAAACAAGAGAAATTAATTTTAATATCATTTAAAAAATTTGTAAAATTTGTAAACTACAAAAATCACTAAATATTAAAATATGGAGCACGGCAGCTAACAGAATGAGGGATCTTTTCCTTTGAGCAGATATGGGTGTTACGTATGTGTAACCTATGTAGAGTTGAACAAGATTTGATAAAATTGTTATTTCTAGATAAAATCATTTTTACTACAAACATGTACTTGTGCTGAATCTTGAAATGGACGAACCATAGCAGATGTGATGTGAGAAAAACTTAAAACGTTTCAAAATTCGGAACTTTATCAAAAATTAAGTATATTCATATTGCATCAGAATTAGATTTTGAAATTTTTTAGATGAGGATTAATAATTCTTATTAGGATTATTTGGACTACTATTCTCATCTGGGTCATCATTTTCACAACATTTCAGTCGATGTAAGCTCCAACCTTCTTCAGCTGCCTCTTTTCAGAACTAGGGAACTTATACAGAATTTCGAACTTAACCCTTTACTTAATTCACGGCAGTAGATTGTTCTTGTTTCATCAGCCACGACCAGGTAGAAGTGTTGAGTAATTTTTATCATTATTCTTAGTTAGTATCGCCTGTAGTGAGGATTGAACCTTCAACCTCCAGAAGACTGTCACTTAGAACTGATTGATACTCAATATCCTTATCCGTTGCACCACGGGTCCCAGTAGATTAAATAAAAGGTTCAGTTTGAAATTTTCTATAAGTTCCCAGGTTCGGCATAAAGATTCCCAAGTTTGAAAAGATGCACATGAAGAAGGTTGGAGATTATATTGTCCGAAACATTGTGAAAATAACATCCAAGATGAGAATAACAATCTGAATAATCCAAAATAACCCGCGATGTTCAAAATGTTTATTCACTTTAATAAAGTAGCTATCTTTTTTTTTCTTTCTTTTTTTTTTTTCTTTTTTACAAAGTAGCAATTTTTATTCTATAAAAATGATCATTTTTTGGCAGAGAAAACTAACCTTAATACCTTTTACAATAGATAAAAAAGGTTCAAATTAACACGGGTGAGGGTGTGATGACTGTTGGCGCAGACTGCACAATTGGCAAGCCTATCAAATCTGTTACATTAATGTATAGAGTAAAAGTCTTGAGAAGATATAAACCAACACTTCTCGCCAACTTCACATTAAACAGCTACAGAAATTCGTCCACACTGAATAGTTGCATCAAATAACTTAATTGATATGTCGTAAAATGGACAAAATTAAATCAACTGTTACTTTCAGTTTGACTAAATCCATCCAAAGTTTTATCATTTCTCTTTAGTTAAAAAAGTCTTTTTTTAAAAAGTCAAATCTTTTCTGCAAACTTAATATGAAAATTAACATAATTGCAGATTTAAATTGCATGAAATTTAATTTCGTCTGCAATGGAGACAACAACAACAACAACAACAATCACGTTTGTTTTCAGGGAAAAGGGCAACTTTTAACAATGGATTTATAAAAGTACAAATACGTCCTAAGATGAAATATTGTTACAACAGCTGGGGAGGTGCCGCTTAGAGCACTCTTTCCTGCCTTGACAGAGTACAAAACCGACTCTGAAATCTAGTGGAGGGGGGGGGGGGATCCTCTTCTCTTCCCTACAGCCTCTTTCTCACAGAAGAAAGGTTGCTATTCTTTCTTTACTCTATCGTTATTTCCATAGGTAACTGATGGTACCCCCTGTAAAACATTTACAACAAAAACTTGTCCAGCCACAACCTTTCTCCCTCTATGTACCTAAAACTAATTGGAACTTCCATGAACAAAGTTTCTTTCCAAGAACTATCCGTCGGTGGAATACAATATCACAAGGCTGTTTCCTAGCTGATAATAGCATCGTGATTTTGAAGTCTAGTGTTAACAAATTCTTGTTGAGCCGTCCTCTTAAATAATCTAATTTGGACCAGTCTCAACCATTGTTACCAATCCTAACGCTGTTGTTTCACTGTCCTCCTGACAAAGTCATTAACCGTCGTCCTCCAGTGGCATATGGGCCTTGATCTACTAGTACAATCAGCTTACGTCATTTCACCATCTGCCTACCTATTTTGATTATCAGATAAACAATTACATTTCTTGATACAAATATTAGCCCATTCGCTTAAGATTACTTGATTATAATACTGGTAGGTAAACATTTTTCAGTTATACCAACTATTTAAAGTGCTGTTTTAATCTAATGCATCTACAGAAAGCGGCCAAGATTGCAAATGGTGGTGCACTGCTTTTAAGCTTCCAAAATGTAGATTAGAACACTGCCTATATGAACATAAGTCAAGTAATCTATGTGAATGAGACATTATATTTTAATGTTTTAATCGGATATCTATTCAAATTTAAAAAAAAAAAACAATAGCGTAAAATAAAAAGTTACTTTATAAACATTTCAGAGACTGCTAATTACTTTATGCCTGTCAAATGATTGATATTCAATATAACTTAGAAAATCATAAAATGTATGGATGAATATTAACAGAATTTGGTTATTTGAGTAAATTGACTGATTAAAATTTGCATTTTTTTTTTAGGGTCAAGTAATTTGAAATTCCAGCAGATTAGGTTATGGTTTGAACTGTTAGCCAGACGTTGAAAATATCCAAGTGCGGTTAGGTTTTAAAACATTTTTTGGTAAAGATGACATTTTCCTAACTGTATTTCCTTTAAAATAATTTTTAAAGGAAATACAGTTAGGAAATGAGTCAAAAACAATATATTTTGATTTACCTACTCATTTGTGACGGATTCACATATTGCAATGGTACCGTAAATATAGTCAGATATGTTTGTTATTTACTCAATATTTACGGTAACTTCATAAACTGTCATGTAGAGTAAGGCACATGATGCAAGGGAAATAACTCTCGTTGACATTTTTTTTTTCAGAAGAGAATTTGGGACGTTAAAAATCAACGCAACTGAGAGGAATTGTACTTTTTATTAAAATGTTGAAAATGCAACGATAGTTGCAGAGGAATTGGAATTTTTATTAAAGAAAATTGCGACAACATTTTTGTTATTAATGTTATAAAAGTTTATAACATTAAAAAGTCATGGTCGCAGTTTTCTTTAATAAAAATTACAATTCCTCTGCAACTATCGTCACAAATTCTCTTATGAAAAAAAAAAAAAAAGAAGAAAAATCTCTTAGTAACGAGAGTTATTTCCCTTGCATCAGTGCTTACTCAGTGCCCACAAACATTTTTTTTTTTATTAAATATTAATTTTTTTTTAACGTAAATCCGTCACAAATGAGTAGATAAATAAAAATAAATTTGTTTTGACTAATATCACAACTCTATTTCTTTTAAAATAATTTATATCGGCAATAGTAATGTTAACCCATTTTTTTATAACTTACAAAAACTTTTTATAACTTACAAAAACCATATCAAGGAATTTGCAGTAAATTCTTTCAAGCAAAATTTGGAATTGCTTCTTTTAATATATGTAAATCATTGAAAGATATTTACGAAGCCTTCCTTAATATAGTTGTGGGTGAGGTTAGGTTAAAAAACAAAAAAAATATGCCCATCTTTGAACTGAGAAGTTCAACCACGTTTGTCTTCATCACTTACGTACAAAGGACCCCCACCCGGCTCTGCTTTCAGGGTCATATTTTAGTGTTCGCTTTATTACACCTTGATTGGAAGATTGGAAGATGCAAGACACAGTTAAGCATGTAGTTATCTTACTTGCCGATGAAAGGATCTCAAAACTACACCCTCATCTTTACCAAGTAATAAAAAAAAATATAGCATTACATCATTTGAAAAGCATACCACTTATCACCACCATCATAAGACCCCCCCCCCCCCCGCCACACACACACAGACACATTCAGATTCTTGTCCTCAGGGCATTTGAAGGGATTTGGCCAACAAAGCTGCTAGTGCCTGGTCAGCGTCTCCATTCGCTCGTCGCAGTTCATCCAACACCTGCTGCCGTTCAAAACCATAAGACATGAGCTTCACCATTGCATCATGTTGGGGTGTCGGGGCAGGAGGGGCAGGCGGTTGCTGTAGAGAGGGTGCTGGTGCCCTTGGAGAAGGATCTGTTGGATTGGATTTGGTGGATTCAGTTTTTGCTGGAAAAACATAAAAAAATTTTTTTTTAAATGAATAGAAAGAAAAAAAATCTCAAATTCTTATATACATTCTTTTCTTTCTTTGCAGCTGTTTATTTATTAACTATACTGGAAGATATATGCTTATACTTACCTGGCACAGCTTTGATAGACGTGATAGACGTGTTTGTACCAGTCCTCGACAATCAGTGCGACAGATGATGAGCCGCTGTGGTATCTTCTGGCCCTGGCCTGTCGGGCTGAGGTATGGTCTGTTCAGTCTCAGGTCCACCCTCCTAGGCTTTATCTTCTCTTTGAGAAGGGGGGGGGGGTTAGTTTATTGCTAATCACCGGGGAATGTCGATGGGACTCCACAGGCATTTTTATAGGCTAGAACACGCTTTTCCTAGTGTGCTGGATTTTCAAAACCACACCTGACCTTGTGTCTAACCTCCTGGAGAGAAAGTAAATAAAATACTGGCGAATACATGCTTGATCAGGTTGCATATTTTTGGTAGTCTAGGAAGATGGTATCATGTCGAACGAACATGCTACACTGCCCCCTCCCCTCAAGGAGAAGGTAATACCTGGAAGGATGGTCTCATGACAACAGGACAGACATTGCCCCCCCCCTCCCATTGAAAGATAGTACAATAGAAGTAATAGTATAGTTTCGGCTTCAGACAGACAGATACCAACTCTCCATTAGTAATAGATATGGTTATAATCACGTTGACACACCTGTTGTCATAAGATCACTGAAGTTAAGCGATCTTCAGCTTGGTCAGTATTTAGAGGAGTGACCATTTGGGAATATCAGATGCAGTATCTACAACCTGGTCCTATTGACCTTGCTGTTTGCTGCGATGACAGATCGTCGATTTATTAACATTTGTTAAGATCTTTGATAGAAAACACAAAAAAGCATAAACAAGATTTTTCAAAATGAATTTTCAGTTCATTTAAAATTGAACAATGCAACGTTTTGAATGGAGATTCTGTGCTTAAGATGTTTTTTTATTTCAAATATTTTTTTGAACAGAAATGAAATAAGCAAAGTCACATTTTACATTTGAATAAAAATCAAACGTAAATCACGCTTTTATGTTAAAAAAAAATATCTGCATGATTTTTTTATTTTTTTTATTATTCAATCAGATGTCCATGGAGATTTTGCATTTGCGAAAAAATTAAATACCTTTTTAAAAATATTAAATTTAATCACATCCTACACATAATTAAATTAAAACTTAATAACAGCCTTCTTTTTATTTAAAACCATATCTGCATTCCTTCCACTTCTGATTTAGTAAAATGTCTATTTTTAAAATAAAAACTATATATTTGTTAAGAAAAAAATTGACTTATGTTTATTTAATTTTTATCCAAATAAATATTCCAAGTAAAAAAAATGAATCCAGAAACTTTTGATTAAATATGTATTTATAAATGTTCTAAGTAAAAAATAGATCTCCATAAAAATTTGATTACATGAAAACTATAATTTAATTAATAAATTAGGTATCCCAAACCAATATTTTATTTTCATTATATCTAAAAACTTTCAATGTGGACATTTAAATTTTTGTAAAACAGTGGTACCAAGTTTATTAGCCACCAAATATTATGACTGTTCAAAGTTTGTTAGAAATTTAAAAATTTGTCGCTTTGTAGATTATTGGTCTAGTAGCCGAATTTCACATAACCATTGAAAGAACTTTACCAATGTAATCTCACCTTGTGTTAAATGAAAATTAATCAATGAAAACAATAATTATTACAACAAGCCAGTCTAAACGCGCAAAAATGATACGAAAGTACAACTTTAACTGTTTATATAAGATTCATTTCAATAGTATTTCAATAAAAAAACAGACCATGTAAAACAGACGGAAACGCAATTTGATAATAGGGCAAAATCTATTTATTATTTCATCCACTAAAGCATTTTTGTATTTTTTTTGTGAAAGACAACTAAAAACCCTATATTAAGTCCACCATATTGACAAGTGGCCCCTTTTTCTTTTTGATGGGACTGTTTTTATTTGCACGTAGATACATAGTATTACGCACACCAAATTTAAAAAACATTTTCTCACATAAAAAATAAATCACTTGTCATCAAAACTAGTAATTTAACTTGATGTAGCCTGTAAAAAAGATAAGGAAAAAAGGAACTATTAATGACAGAGAAAGAATTGTATATTTATAAATAGAAAAGGTTAAATTTTATTTACGTCCAAATAGTAATCAAAATAACCCAAAAAATAAATGAGACATAACAAATTGAAACTGAAGGGAATTTCACTATATTTATCCATTTTCACATTTAAACTAGGCTGGTTTGTGATACTCAATTTTGGTTTGGTTTGTTTTACGGCATATCAACCATCCATAAGTTATTTAATGCTGAATAAAGTTGTCAAATATAATTCTATATGTAGGGTAATTATTTATATTCCTAGAATACATTGATCTTAGATAACAAGAATACATTGCTCTCAGAAAGAAATTCTACAGTGAACGTGGGAACATTACTCTTATAAGGGAATTTTACTGAGAGAGGGAGGCATTACTTTTAGAAAACACTACATTATTTCTTTGAAAACATTACTCTTTGGCATTGGTAATCTTTGTTCTCAACATGATTGAACCTCAGCCACCGTCTTTTATTATCTATAAAAAGAAAAATAAGGTTTTGATTTTTGAAGACTCAGATCAAATAATATGGCTGGGATGAACTTGTAGATACTAGGGCATGATGTGACCAGCCGATTGATCAAATCGGGCCCCTCCGACTTCCTGTCTAACCGAACTAAGGGTGTCACAAGTCACGTGAGCATTTATGCAACCAGGTCACGGACTGCTCAGACACCAGAATCTTGTCCTACTACATCCCGGGTCGCCACCCACGGCCTACTGGTGGCCCCATTTTTGGGGAGGGGGGGGGGGGACCCATCTACATGGGGATTAAGTCGCTGAATTCATGGCGATGTGATGCTCAAGTTTATTAAAATAAATATCTCTTTATAAATGAATCAGAAATCAAAAACCCGGTGTCAAAGCATAAGTCCCCTTGTTTTTTAGCTTTCAGCATCTCGTTCTTGGATGCTGACAGTTTTATAGATGTTTTATTTTCAAAATCGGTAGTTTCAGAAAAGGCAACCAAAAATTTACAGGTATGGCATATGGTGGTAACATTTGAAACGGCGTAACTTGTTTTGTCTTTCTCCGTTCATATTCGTAGTACAGGGTGGGCCAAAATAAGAGTCCTATCTTTAAATTTGAATAACTTGAATTTGAATAACTTCCACAAAATAAAAGTTAAACTCACCAAACTTTATGTGTGTGTAGACTGACCCTTCCGAGATTTTTTGAAGTAAACAAAACAAATTTTAGCCGAAAAACACTTCTTAGAACTTACAAAAACTAAAGTATTGTTTTTTACACTGTTTTGAGTTTTTTAAGCAAAAATAATGTTTTCTAAATGAGGGTACGTTCCTTAGGGCTAATACGGCTCATGCTTGCTTCGGAAGGGGTCCTTTACTTATTCTAAAAAAAAAAATTTAAAAAAAAAAAAAAAAAAAAAAAAAAAAAAAATCAATAAATAAAAAAGTTATGAATTTTTAAAAATAGGATCCTTATTTTTGCCCACCCTGTACTACGAATATGAACGGAGAAAGACAAAACAAGTTACGCCGTTTCAAATGTTACTGAAGCTATTTTAAGCTATGTTAACTGCCTGTAAATCTGTGTTTATGTTATCCGAAACAGCACCTTTCATTTAGAACCAGACAAGTTTAATGAAGTAAAATTTTAAAATAACACTAGAAACATTGTTCATTTTTAAATTGTGGATATAAGACGACCATAAGACGGTTTAGATAATCAGATTTCAAGGTAGTTCTACTAAAAGTCATATTTGAAAAACCAAAGCACTTTAAATCATCAAAATACGACCATTTTGTTCAGAAATGAATATCCTTTCATATGTATTAATAAATAATAATCTACATGATTTGAAGTGTTTTCAGCAAATAAAGTCATAAATATGTTAATGCCATTTTCGGCCATTTACGGCTTTTTTTTTAATCCTCTGTTCTTTTAAAAATGTTGTACTATTCGTCTATGAGGAATTTCGTCATGAAATTTGGAAAACAATCAGGAAAGATATCAATTTCAATTATTGTAGGAGTACAAAATTAAATGATCCATTATTTTTTTGTAATCTTAAAGATAAAACTTCAACATGACGTGTATTGAACATTTTAAAAATATATTTTTCATACCCCAACTAGTAAATAAATCAGTCTTAACTTTTTTTATGCATTAAAATTATAATTGTATGTTGTTTCGTCTTTCGGTAGTAATAATTTTGAATAACCCTATCCAAAAAAATATTGTCCCCCTTTCAGCAAAAGTAAACAATTTAACAAGTATTGCTGATATAATAATCAATCAACATCAGCAGCAGCTATTTATAAACAGTTAGCTTCATAAAATTCGTTTATGGACTTCTTTTGAAAATAAAAAAAAGAAAGACAAAAATACTTTTTGTGCTTAAAAAAGTTAATGCTGTTTGTCGTTCTTTTATAAAAAATACTTCAAGAAATACTGGTTTTCAAATATGCTCAACTTTCAAACTTTAATTCTTGTTGCCAATTAAAAAATAAATAAGATCCTACTTTTTTAGGTGATTACGTGTTAACACCCTAATCTTGGGGGGAAAAAGAAAGACAACAAAAAAATAATTTAGAATTTAGAGGGGGGATCAGTTTTGCATATAAATTTAACGTAAAATGATCTCCCAATTCTTGGTCATTCTTGCCTTTTAGTGCAATTTTTAAAATATTTTTTTGAAGCTGAAAACTTGATATAAAATAATTACTCTACCACTAACTCTAGGTTCGAGTTACAAGCCCACCTCCTAAAAATGTCGTCTCTTGAATGTGTCATACCCTTAACCTTAAATCTGAGTGACAAGCCACCCCTAAAAAAACTCCCTTAACCCTAACACTAAGTCCGAATGGTAACCTCCATCCAAAACAAAACTCCTTCCTTAACCTTATCACTAACCCTAAGTGGCAATCCCTCATCATTCAAATAGCACATTTCAACCACACAATCATCTAAAACAACAAAAAAAAGAAACAAACAGGATTTATCTCCCATAGAAAAAAAATTGATTAATGGCCTAAAACGCTAGAATGACCAGGAAATGGTAAACTATTTTACATTAAATTAATGTGAAACTAATCCCCCACTTTAAATTCTAAATTAGTTGGATTTTTTTTCCTTCTGTTAAATTTTCAGGGTGTTTACATGTAATTGCCCCTAGTCCTACCGCTAACCGAAGTTTGAGTGGCAAGCCCCCTTCCTCTCACAAAGATCCTCTTAAAACTACACAATTGTCTAAAGAAAAAAAGGAGACCCCCCCCCCAAAAAAAAAAGAAAAACACAGGATTTATCTCCCATAGAAAAAAAATGGTTAATACCCTAAAATGCTAGAATGGCCCTGAAATGGGGGATTATTTTACATTAAATTTATGTGAAACTAATCCCCACTCTAAATTCTAAAATAATTTTTTGTTTCTTTTTTACCAAATGTTTCACATGTAATTGCCTAAAAAAGGTAGAATCTCATATTTTGAGGGAGGTAAGGGGACGATTTAGCGGAAGGTGTTAACCTACAATAATATCAAAGAAATCTTGCAATATATTCATTTTTAAAGTCCTAGTATTAGATTTCAGTTTCTTGTACATAAAATTCTAATTTCTTTTTTTAATGGATACATAGTATT
>OY744522.1:153492987-153532987 GCA_963556195.1 Sepiola atlantica | reverse complement strand
TGTTCACGATATTGATCATTCCACTTTGAAAAATCATTAAAGAAAAGTTATTCTTGAATTTGGTAGGTGAAGTATAGAATTTTAAATTAATTTTCATGAAAAATTTTCAAGTTGAAAACTTTAGTGAATAAAATATAAAAATTTAATTAAAAAAAACTTGTCATTTATACCATTATATAAAGCAGGGTTTACCTAATAATAATCAATAGAAATAATTAAAAAATCATTACACATCGCGAACGGCTTGAATATAAAAAGAGCCAGTGTTTTTAACTTTTTGTCTTTCGGAGACCACAGAAAAAGAAATAAAATAATAGTTTTGCTTGTTCACAAATTTAACAAAATTTTTTTTGTTTATAAAAACAGTTTAGCAAAACTATTTTGTAAAAAGTTTTAAATCAATGGAAAAAACTGTTTTGTAATTTAAAAAACAGTAGTTTTTATTTTTATTATTTGTTCAGAAGTTTAGCAAAAGGTTTTGTTAATAAAAACAATTTGAATAATTTTTATTCGGCGAAACTCTTGTAAAAAGTTCCGTAAAAATGACTTGTTTTTAATTTCTTCAGTGGTTTATTCGGAAGTTTAGCAAAACTTTTTTTGTTTATGAATAACAATAGTTAGAATTCCTTGGCTTTTTGGCTAGGAGCAAAGTGTAGTATCTGTTCTGATGCATAGGCAAGATATCAGGTTTATAGAACAGTTCTTTAAAAAAATTCATGAAATATTTTGAGATTCTTTTTTTGACACTTCTTTGATATTTCTTTTTTGATAAGAGAATAGTAATTTTTTAAATTTCGGATTTTTGCTTGGTTCTACAAACTCTTTCCAGATATGAAGGTGGAACAGCCAAGATTGATTGGACAAATTACACGGACATTTACAAACGCTAAAGTAATTTTTTTCTACCGAAGGAGAAGCTGAATTGAACATCTTTTTAGATGCTTCAGATGCCTATTTTGTAGCTGAAGAACTCTCTGTAATCGGAATCTCATTGCAAGAACTGGAAGATGCAGCACTATTCAAAAGTGTTCCTAATGACATCACTGACAAATGGGGTAGTTCTTCAACTTTATTATTATTCAACTAAAACACATCTAATGTTAAACATAATGGTAATGTGTCTGAATCACCTTCTGTCTGCAAATTACAATAAAAAAAATGTTTTGAAAGTTTATTTACTTTCAAAAGAATGTAAAAAAATAGAGGGCTATAAAAAAAAACTTGAAAGACTGCAACAGTTTTTAATGTCTCCATTTCAGGAGCAAGCATCTCAAAAAAAGCCTCTAGATTGTCCTTCTCAGGATAAACCTCCTAATTTAGCCTCTCTAGAACAACCATCTGTTGCTGCCAAAATGACAACACTTGAAAAATCCCTTAAAGAATCGCAGGATCGTTAATTTCCAAACAAGAGAACAGTATAAAATGGCTTTTCAGAAAATATCTACCCGAAGCAATGAAAATGTTCAACTCAAAATATCAAGAGCAAGGCTTCTAAAGAAACTTTCTAAACTTAATAAATCAGTTAAGAGACAGAAAAATGTCACTCAAAGCAAGACATACACAAGAAAAAAAATTATAATTTGAAAAAATATAATCGCAAAATACTTGCAGAAAATTAAAAACCAAGAAAAAAAGTCAAGTTCTTGGATAATGAGGGACTAAAATTAAACAAGGAAAAAGTTTCTTGGGCAAAAAAATTGAAAAATTGAAGTACTCTGAATTATGACCTGGGCAAAAATAGGTTAGTTTGGAAGTAAATTTCTAAAAACTGTCCAACACAAGCCAGCATGAAAAATGGACATTAAACCGAATAAGAAAAGAAAAAAGATGTGAATTATTCTTTCCCCTTCTGCTCTCAGCTTCTAATATGACACCGTTATCTAAAATAATATGTATTAAAATAATTTTGGAAATAGTAACTCTTTATTATAATTAGTCAGCATGTTCGGCTGTTAATTTTTGCCCAGATAAAGATGGAATTCAAAGAAATAATGTGGCAGTAAATAATGTTTTATATAAAGAAGTAGCCTACAGTGTGCAATGTTATCTCTCTTTATTGGAGCTCTTCACTGACGTCATTTTGTCTCTGTATCTGAACCTCTAAGGTCCACTTTGATTCAGACTTGTAGTACCTGTCAGGATCCCACCGATTGTTTACAAACTTTGTTTGCAAAATATACATGCGATTTTGACATGTCGTAAAATCAAACAACAAACCAGAAATTTACACTTGTGGACAAAATAATCTTTGTGGAACCCAACCAGCTTTGAGGATTGGAAAAATTGTCTTTCACTAAAAAGTTAGGAAGCACAAAATACAACACACAAAATATAATAATAAAAATAAATATGCTTTATAATAATCTATTATTAGGTATCCCAAACTGATTTTTTTTTTTTAATATACCAAAAAACTTTTTAGGTATGCAAAAAGTGCTACAAGATATTTTTAAAATACCGAATTTATCTTACTATCTTAATTAGTACCAGAGTTATGGTTATTCAAAGTTGGTTGGACATCGCGCTTTGTGTGATACTGAACAAAAGGCTAACTTAATCAGAAGAAAAAAAGCTTTAAATATGTGAAAACTCTTTATAAATATAATGCCATAGTTCATTATAGAAAGATTATATAGATGGAATTAATAGTTCTTAGATATATCCAGTCTTAAACATTGGTGAAAATCACATGCCATCACAAAAATTGTGCGGAAACGATACAGAAAGAGCAACTTTGACTGTTTATAGAAATTTTATTTTAACAGCTATCACATTGAAACTTATTAGGATTCATAACATCATACAGATTAAGATAATTTTTTCCATTAGTACATCCATAAAATCCTCTCATTTTTAGCATGTAAACATGGCCCAAGGCCCAATTTGGCAGAAAAATGGGTTAAATGTACACCCTACTAAACTTTTTGTAAAAAGTTACCCATACAAGCCTGAAACTTGACTAATTTTAAGATGAGGAATTTAAAAGGAAAAGGTTGTTTTCTTTCTAATATTAGATTTTGCAGAGTTATCAGACTTTCGGCATGTAAAAAAAAAATAAAACGGGATTGCCATCGAAACCTGGAAATCTGTTATAGAAAAAAAATCAGCAGTCAATTTTTAAACAAAGGCTTATTATAAATTTCTTGAAGACTTATAATGGTCAGCCGGACTTTGTTAGTGAAGCGATTGAAAATCTTGTTCCTGGTTATAGGTGATTGCCTACTAAGGCTAAAGAGCACTTCACACATGTCGATAAATGGGAAAGAGCATGCTATATCAGTTCAGAGAGAGAGAGAGAGAGAGAGAGAGAGGGGGGGTAGGGAAGCACATATATTAACAATAAGAGAATATTTGAAATCACTTAAATGATTTATTTTCTTTTATTTACAAAATACATTAAATTTCGGATACATTGCCTTTTGTTTTTAGTAGGCAAAAATGATACAACTAAAACATTTTAACCATGGAATTTTCATGGGTCATGCTAGTCAATTTGAATTAATGTACTTATTTTTATGAATGGGTTGGTATTAAGTATGAAGCCCCATTCTTCAAAAACACAATTATTTTTGGTGCTTCTTGACATAACATTCTCGGATAAATATGCTAAATAAATTTTTAATTTTCGGAAATACTCATGATGGTGAAAGGAAACCGATAACCAAATTTTATGGAAAACAATCTAGTAGTTTTTTTTATTATTATTATTAAAGAAATTCAATGTTTTTCTTTGACTCAGTCACTTCAAGTTTATGCAAAAGTTTGATTTTTGGTACCATTTTGAAGCTTAGGGTCTAAGTAAATATTTTGGTCCGAGTGGACAAAAATCACATACATTCTCACCATTTTTCTAAGATGGCCGCCATCAAAATCTAATAATGTCAATATCTCGGAAACTATTCAACCTAGAAATATGAATTTGGTGTCTCTACTTAGGGTTTCATGGTCAAGGAATCAGGTAAAAACATTTTACCACATCAGAGTATTTATTTGTCCCAAAATGGTAAAATTCAAGATGGCCGCCACCAAAATAACTATTGTTACTTAGACCCTGAGCTTCGACCTAATATCAAAAACTAAACTTGAAACGAAAATGAAAATTTGCTCATGGTGGGAACCCAACTATATAGCTTGGTTTTCAATGTGACAAGAAACCTTTGAAAATTGTTTTTTTTTGTATATCAAGGGAGGTAACTCATGATTCACAGAAAGTTGAAAGATGTTTGGAAATTTTACAAAGATAACAGATACTGTCAGTAGGCAGATACAATAATCTATTATTATATTAAATGTGAGTTAATCGACGCTTGTTTCCCTAAGGCCCCTTTCCTCTACATTTTCATACTGGTCCAGCTTTTGAACCCGACAAAACCGACTTTTGTCGACGCAGATTTACGTAAACAGCCGGAAAAAGCTGAATAAAAACGAACCGCGTGAAAATCAAAACGAGGCGGTGTTCCAACAGAAAGTAAATAACTTTTAAAGCAAGAAAAACACTCACCATATTTTATTTTTATGAAAAGTATTTATTTTTACACAAAGAAAAATAATGAAACAACTTATCTATTTACACGAGAAAGTTACATTTTTTAATCCTTTTTTTTTTTTAGTCATTTTCAAATGTATAAATAAATGAAAATCTTTAATGAAAATAAACAATGAAAGAACGTTTTTAATTTATTTTTCTTTTCCAAAATTCTGAAGATTTTCTTTTGGAGTTCGCTCTAACAGGAAATTTTTCCGCGGCATAAAATTAATATGATTTAACCAATTTACAATGTCTTTCTCGCTTTCTCATTAGGCAAGCGCATCAGCAATTTTTGGCTCTTTACTGAAACAAGACATACTTATATTAATGCTTAATTCAGTTTACTATACTATTCCAGACTAATTATTATTTTTTTTGTTATGGCGTGATGTTGACCTACCCATTTTCTGCATCCAATACTGTGGCTATGGCTGCCATGACATTTTGTCATAACTATTCATAGTCTCTGGAAGAGTCCATCTACACCCGAAATAAGGTAGATCAACATAACACTTACTACTCAATTCATATGTCACAAAAGAGGAATAAATGGTAGTAGTATTAATACATAGATGACCTTTCTAATTACTTTTGCTATATAATAATGATAATCTATTCGGGTCTGAGAAGTGAAACTGATATCATGCCTGAAATCAAACGGTGAATTGCGCTTGGATCGACAGCCTTTTTCAAAGTAGACAACATCATGAAGAGTAGAAAGTGTTCAACGAATACATCGACATATGGTAGTGAAACATGGACACTCAATAATGCAGCAATAGAAAAAGCTAAGAGTGGCACAATGCAAAATGGAATGCATTATGCTCGGCATCAGTCTACATGAAATAGAAACAACTGGATCAGACAGCAAACTGGAGTAAACAACGTCACCACCATACAAACGACAAAACATAGATGGGCAGGTCGCCTTTCGAGATATACAGTGGACATCTAGAGTGACAGAATGGACCCTGAGGTAATCGAAAAGACCAAAAACCTGGTGAAGAAAAGACCTGGGTTTTACGTGGCCAATCTCATTAATATTTGTTTAAAAAAAAAAAATCTGTGGCTCACCTGATGCCGCCGAAGCATATCCAAACCAAGCAACATATCCATTGGTTGGTCCTCTAAGATAGAAAAAGATGATTGAAGGAAATCCGGCCCAATTTGAATCTGTCCTGGATACAAAAAGAAAGAAAAAATACAGGAAAATATTCTTCAATAGAATTATTGCAAAAATAAAAAATCTTTTTCATGCTAACAATTTTCTCTAAATTAAAACAAAGTTTCTCATTTATCTTTTCAAGCTGATTTTGTGAGATTTGTTTGTGTATGAAAACAATAAAAAAACAAACAAACCCAAAACTACAAACAATATCAATTCCAAAACTACAATTCATTTTAACTTGATTGCTGTTAAAGTTTTCTTTTCTGCCTTCTTTCTAATATATTAAGTTATCTTGTCAGATTTCCGATTAAATAGCAATTTATCTGACAAATCGATATTTGATTCCGACTAGCTTTTTCTTCCCTTTTATCCTTGCAGCTTGTTCTTTACACTAAAAAAAGTAATTTGCTTTAGTTTTTTTCTGAAAATAATTATTGTGGCAAAGAAGATTATTACAATGGAGATCATTTTTAATAAGCTAAAAAGTTCAAAATGTAAGAGATAATTACTATTTTACCTTAGGTAAAAATATTGTCAGGAATTGGGTTCGTAACACGAGTTATTTCCCTTATGTTTTGAGGATTTTGTCCTCCCATCTTTTTGTGACTTACACATTACTTTTTTTTTTAAATTAAAAATTAAAATGACATTAATGAATCCCAGGCTACGTTAGGTACATACAGATAGTACAATATATTTAGATTTACATCATATTTAGTTTTTTGTGGTTCATAAAACTATTTAAAAATTTTTATTGAATAATTTCTTTTAAGGGTGGGGGTCTATTCCTAGCTGTCAGCCAACAATGTTGAAAGTATTTCTCTGTACTATCGCAAGTGAAACATACTGCAAGGGCCACTCGATTTAGCAAGGCTTGTCCGTTAACAGAAATCCCACCATTCCGAGAGAACATAATTGAACAGCAGCCAACAACTCCAGAAGTCTCCACTGTCACTGGAGGAAAAATAAATTTGCCATTACAATAACATATTTTGCTACAATTTATTTTAAAAATTAAGTCTTGCCCCGAAGACTGATAATATGAAACATTCACATAACTCATATTTTACATTAAAGAATATAATACGAGTTCTCTCCCTTACAACTACAATTGTATTCCTTTTTCTATATAAGTTTTAAAATGTGCGAACAAGCAAAAACTAAAATTATTTCATTGCATCCCGTGCAACACCAGGTAGATACAACTAGATTATTTATAAATCAATTTAAATTATTAATTTCTTTTTAGAAAATTGTTGTCACATGTATCAGTGTCACGCTATGGCGTTCATTTTCTTCGAAAGGCCTTTATTCACGGAAATAAAAATTTAATTACACAATAATTTTTCATTTTGAGAAAAACTTTGTATAATTATTCACTTGCCTCAAGGAAAGAAATTACCTGTAAAAGTACAAAATAGTTAATACTGAAGAACTTTTACCCTCCTCCAAAAATTTTTAAAAACCCACACATTATTCATATAAAACACAATAGAATGAAATTCTCTACCGAACCTGCCTAATTTTAACACATGGAAGCAATTCGTAAAATTTTTTACTGTCTAAAAAAAAAAAAAAAATCTTAATCATTTCCACACTTAAAAATGATGTTTTGCGCGATATTTTTTGTAGTATACGAGTTCTTGAATGTTAACTTTTCAGTAATTTTACCATTTTTAAAAAAATCTTTCCACATTAAAATTAGCCGGATTCAGTAAGGAATTTCATTCTAATGCGTTTTACATAAATTATGTGTTTTTTTTTTGTTTACTAGTTCTCGAGTGTTAATCATTCTGGACTTTTACCAAATTATCCCCCACAGGAAGCAGATGTTGGTCAGAATGAGACATGGTGATTTAGTTACTCCTAACAGAACTTAGTCCAGTTCAAGTATTTGCGACTTCTTAGGTGTTTAACATTTGCTTTATAAAGTCTGCAGCATAAACTGATTTCAGCTACAACGTCAGGTTTGGTTTGCTTTCTTACCTGCTACTAGTGTGGAACCTGTTTCAACAACAACAACAATGCCAGAGAAACAATCTCTGAAATATTCATGTTTATTTGGTTGAAATACTTAATACTGATTGGCTAAAAATTTTAATTGGGCAATAGGAAAGAGTCACCTCCTGGAGCTGGAAATCTGATCACGTTATCTATAGAAGTGAGCACCAAGTGCTGTCCCAAGAAGCTGCAGTGAGAGTCCCAACTTGCTACAGGAACCTATGTCATTCACAACACGGTGTGTTTACTAACTGGCGGGCAAACAAACTTTGGTTGTAGCCAAGGACTACCAGCATTTTGGCAAGCAACACAAGTCACAGTCATGGACTTGTAAATATAGTGACAGCTTGTCCGTTTCACAAACTCACAAGTCTATGGACATAACACTTTCTTTGAAAACTTTTGAAAACTATTTTTAATTCTTTACTTTTAGTTGTTCTATCAAGTATTAAATAAGTTGATATATTATGTATGGATGGACTTTGTAATTACTTTTAATATTGTCTATATTCTACACCAGTACTATGTAGACTAGTGCTATCTGTTCTATAGTCGGGCTGTCGGTCGGTGACGAAACTAGCACCCACATCAGACAAGCCAAGGCCTGTCTGGTGAGGTGGATGTGTGGACATCCAGCAACACTAAAAACAATGACTGTCAATAGGTGGACGAGCTCCACGGGAGTCAACGGCTATCCATACTGATGGAGGGTAGAAAAGTAAACCAAGGTCTACTTTCGGCAGTCTCGTAACTCTCGCTTCTCGTCTAATTTCATGAGTAATGTTTCTGACAAACAAAAAAAAAAAATTGCTGTTTTGTAAGTTTTGAAAAGATAGTATGTTGATATTTTGAATCCTCTCATAATATTCATCATCATTCAACTGTCAATCTATTAATGTCATTAACCCTTATCCTCGAGTGTTATTTGACCTTAATAGGTGATGCAATATGTCAATACAGGAATTTTTTAGGGGTAGTATTCTGATGAAGCAATAAAAAAAATAGAAATGGAAAAATAGAAAAGGAAAAAGAGAGAAGAAAAAAGAAAGAAAAAAGAGAGAAGGAAAAAAAAAACGAAGAAAAATAGAAAATTTTAAAAACTTAAAAAGGAAATAGAAAAGAAAATAGAAAAAAAAAATAAAAAAAAATAAAAAAGGGAAACAGAAAGGAAAAATTTACCTAAGTGAACTCTTCCAATAATTTTTTGTGTGCCAACACCTTTTGCAATTCCTGCCCATCTGTTGTCCACTAAACGCATTATGTTACAGCGTTCAGCACAAGACTGACTCATTATTGTCATCTGAGCACCTAAAAAGAAAAAAGAAAATCATTTATACATATTATATATCGATTTTATTTGTAAAAAAAAAAAAAAAAAAAATCATATTCCAGAAGGTTCTTTCTCTTTATTCACTTTTAATTCTATGTATTATGTTGAAAAGGAAATGTTAGATTCTGTTTGAACAACTTACCTGAATCAACAAAAGCCTTGACCGGATGACCATTTACTTTGCAATCAATATATAACATGTGCACCTGGCCAAAACTCTCCGGGGCAAATTCCATTGCAGTCTCCATGTTTGTCTCAACATTTTTTAATCTAAACACACAAAAAACAAAAAATATTTTTTTAAATTCTATATCCATTAAAATATATAAATTAAAGAGGAAATTAACTCTGAATAAATTAGTTACGACTAAAAAAAAACTTCCAAGAGTCTAGATGGTTTGTCTAGTATATATATCTGAAAAAAAGACAAAAAATAAATAAATAAACACAGGAATAAATAATCAAAAACCGAGAACTTTACCGATTTCGTTCGGATTAACGAAAGTCTACAGAACAAGTGGAGATTTTAAATTTATTGAAATAACGGCAAAAATTTAGAAAAAAGAAGATGCACAACAGGATATTTTGGTAGGTAGTTTTGTTTTACGGCATATCAACCCTTTTTGGGTTATTTAATACCGAATCTGGTCATTATAGTAAAAGTTTTTATGCTTCAAGTTCTTTATATCTTCAAATGTTTAATCATCGTTTTTGGTTTGGTAGTTTTGTTTTACGGCATATCAACCCTTTTTGGGTTATTTAATACCGAATCTAGTCATTATAGTAAAAGATTTATGTTTCAAGTTCTAAAAATAAAATAAAAAAGGGGAGGGAGAAAGGGAGAGGGGCTGTTGTTTTTGTTTTTGGTTTTGTAGAACATAATTAAGTTTTACAAAAAAAAAAAAAAAAAAAAAAAAAAAACGTCAATGTAGGTCAATTTCGTCTCAGGGAGCCACAGGGCAGCCTGATCTGGTATCACCAGAGGATATTTTGGGCACATGGGTAACTATTTGAAAAAATAAAACAATTATGCAGCATGTGCAACAATGGTAATGATAGAAAGATTACAGCACTTTCGATGCCTTTGCGGCATGGGAGAGAGAATTCAGTTTTGAGGAGGGGGCAATTTGTAAAAAAAAAAAAAAAAAAAAAAAAAACAAACACTTTTACCCACAATTTTTACTTTACAAATTGAACCCTCCTTAAAACTGAATCCTCTCTCCCATGCCACAAATGCATTGAAAGTGCTGCAATCCTTCAATCATCACCATCTAACGTAAAACTCGGATCTTATTCCTTAAGCAAACATCTGGCAAAAACTGCACTCAAACAATGCAATATATCTCGCCACTTCATAAAAAAAAAAAACCCGATCCCGGTTCAAATATTACTCCTTTTAAACTGCATTTCATCCATGTTTCATTTTTGTTTTCCTTTGCTTCTTTTTCCATTCCCCCCACCCCCTTTCCCATTTTAACATCCTTGTCACACACGCTGCATAATTCTTTTATTTTTCAAATAGTTATGTATATGCCCAAAACATTCCGTTTGTCTTCTTTTTTGCTATGTCTTTGCTGTTATTTAAATAAATTTAAAATCTTCACTTTTTCTGAAGACATCTGTTGATCCGAACGTAACCGGTAAAGCTGTTTTTGAGGATTTATTCCTGTATTATATTTGTTTTTTCTTTTGTCACTTTTTTCCACAGCATTTTATTTTATGATATATCGTGTATTTTATCTTCATGTGAATATATATATATATATATATATATATATATATTCACTGTCACTTTGCATCACTCATTCTCTAGGTTCCGTTTTAATGGATGAAGTCATCATTTTGTTACATCAGCATTTATGTAGTCATAAAAGATTTTGTATTCCATCTATTTTAGTGGATGATGTCATACGTTTGTGACATCATAGAATGAGCATGGAGACAAACATACAAGATAACAAGCAAGTCTAGATAAAAGATCCTCCCATCTCTTTGATTTGATGGATGACATCATCCACTGCCTGATTATCCTCCATCTGATTTAATGGAAGATGTCATCAATTTGCGATGTAAAAAATTCATGACATCATCCAGTGTACATTTTATCTTCTGTTTTCCATCTGATTTAGTAAATTAACTTTTGTGACATCCAGTATGCACAAAGGCAAACATATAAGATTACAGGCAAGTCTTTATAAAGGATCTCTTTCACCCACCCCACTTTCTCAGATTTGATGGATGATGCCATTCACTGTGGCTGGTTATCCCCCATTTCTGTTTTAATGGATAAGGTAATTTTGTGATATCAAAAAACGATGACATCATACAGTGTGTATGGAGACAAGATAACAAGCAAGTAAGATTCACAAAGTTTGTAGATCGATTACAGATTCTGACTTGCTTTTCAGCTACTCTATGATTCAAGGGAGGTAACTTCAGCGGGTATTTACAACTGTAAAAAAATAAAACAAACAAAAGTTTACATACTGAAAACTTCTTCAATAGCCTTGGTCTATTAATGAGATATCACACCGGGGACTATCGTGAATTGACTTGGCTTCACGAGCGCTTCTCCATTTGAGCCTGCTTTTGGCCTACCAAGCCAGCAAGCAAGACATTCGATAAAAGTTCCTGATATTGGTTTTGAAAAAGGACATTTTATTAATTAACTATATTACTTGTTGTTTCACATAGTACCTAAATGTCGAAATAGTAAAAGTTTTGTGCTGCCGTAGTTTACAAAAGAAACAAAAAACAAATTCTGTTAAAAATCATTAGTTTATGTTATGTATACGTACAGGGGCATGTTGGTCTAAAATCAATACACAACCCCATTTTAACATTTGAAAAAAATATATTGTAGACGGCTGGTGTTGAGAAAAAATGTCTGGCTCAGGATATACCACCCATTACTTGATTTCTCTATTTGGAAAAATTATTGCCTTTTTTAAACGGGGCTTCAGGCTCAGAAATCAAATCACTTCAAAGCTAGAAGAATTAATGTCCGTTCCAAATATGAGACCCCCTGGTCAGTAAGTTTTTATGTCCAGTGATGAAACAGCTCAAGCCTTTTCAAGTAAGCTGGCTGTATGGTCTACTCTTAATGAGACCTATATCTATATATCTATTCCAGCAAGATTGGCAAAGGGAGTCAGTTTGGTTTCTGTGGGTCTCTGTGACAGATGGGCCTTTGGGCCTTAAGCAGAGAGACTGTTTGTGTTTGGTTGGAAGAGATGTTTAAAATAAAACATTGTTGCTTTTTTAAACTTGAGTTGTAATCTTATTTGGAAGGGAAACCCTTTTGTTACAGCATTGACCGAGACCACATAAGTGACACTAAAGTCACTGCCGAAATCAAGCACCTGATGATTCCCTGCGGGGGTGAAACATGGACGCCTCTGTGTAGCTTAACTGCCATAGATATATTTTCATACTACTACTATATATATATATATATATATATGTTTATGTATATATATATATATATATATATATATATATGTGTTTGTGTGTGTAACAATACCCACTGATCATAAAACACTTTGGATCTGCAGCGACAAAGTTCACCCTTCAGTGATCAAAATGAAAATGCTTAAATTCGTTTGTGTACACATGGCTCGACGCATGCACTCACCTGAATTAATAAAAACATTTTAAGCCAATCAGTTAGATTTCTCTGAATTTATTAAATTTACTGTCTTTATCCACCCCGAGTAAGTTATGACGTTCGTCCCCGTCACGGTCTCCTTGTCCAGATAGTGTCTCGGCGTTGAGGTCCGTGAATCGTCCGGCGTGGTTCGCGATCGCTTACTTGTCCACCACGTTGTATTGTGTTTGATCTCGGCGAGATCTGATCACACGCCGGGACTGTCAGATTGCTAAAGAGAACGTTCAAGGTAACGACGTCACAGATATTCAAAAAGAATAAGGATCGACTCGAGTTTTTAAAAACAGGTCAGAAAAAGAATTTATATACACAACAAGAAATCAGAGAAAAAAATACAGTCAAAACCCTTCCCACTGTTGGTTGTGTGTGACACGGATTGGAGATCAAAAAGTTCTTATCGAAAAGTGCGGCTTGGGGAATAGCAGAAAATGTGGGCTCAGGAGATGGTTGGAGACACGTAGGCAGCAGCAGGTTGAGCGTTCGTCTGATGTTCACCTTCAGACAATTTCTCTGACTCTCACCCAATCTGCTCTGCCCGTCTGCTTATATGGACACGGGCTCACTGTTAGCCTCGCCCATCTATGACGTCTTGGTCTTGATCCCGCCTTTCGCTTCACCCATCGGTGATGACGTCGTCCAAGAGCCCCCGCTCCTCAGATCTCGGTTAATCGAAATTAAGTTTTTAGAATTTTCCATTCCTTCTTTTTCTGAAACAGAATCCAATCAAATGTTCTTAATTACCGTTATCGCTTGGCCCAGCCTGGCCACAAGTGTTCAGATCCTTCCAGATGGTCCGCCGTCCAGTCAAGTGTCCCTGTGTCCTGTGACTAATTACCCCAGTCACGATTCACGACTGGAAAATTTGATAAGATTCCCAATCATGCTTTTGGGAATCGTTTCGCCCCGAGTTCAAAAGGTCGAGAGTTAATTTATATTATTTTAATCTCTTTGTTCTACAACGATTTCCTCAAAATGGCCACGTGACTTTAAACAATGCCATCCGTTTGTTTTTGGTCAATCAGCGGTCATAGCCGTTGTCCAGAGGCCACTTGACTCCAAATAATTCCATTCTAATTATCGTTGGTGACCGGTGGTCAGCTGTGTACGTTTATCAGGCATTTGACCCAAAACAATGCTACTTAATTTGGAGCGGTCTGTTGAGAATTAATTTTTATGATTTCCATTTCTTTGTTTATTTCAAAATGAACGATGGGGCTTTGAATCTCCAAGATCGACCATGTCACATCATAAAAAGACGGATTTTTCCTTCAATAAACATGTTGAGTCGAAATTCACAACAGAGCTAACATCAATATTTCTCCAGCTCCTCTCGCCCCTCTGTCGAGCTTTGGGAAAGCTGAGAATGCCCTTTTTCAACTCATGCACACAGTCATAAGCATACACGCACTCTGACACTAACACACACACATACACAATGCATTAACTCCTTTACCTCATCGTCTGCTAATTAAAAACAAATTACTAACATTTCTCAATAATGAGCTTTCTAGAATGAAAAAAAAAAAACATTACTTTTATTAACTTTTACTCAAATGTAAATTTTATAACCGAGTGAGGAAGTTTTGATTACAATTTTTCTGATCCGTGGATAATTCACAGCCCTTAAATTATCGACTTAAACTTCCTCGATATCTCAGCTAATGAATCTCCTTTGTTCTGCAAGGACTCTCAAAATATGAACAACCATTCTATGTTATGTAGACTTCTATTTTAAATATAAAATATCTATTTTGTGAACTTATACTTTTGAATTCATTATTTTGCTTGTGTTTATCATATAACATTTCTCTCACTCTCATATTTGAGTATTACCTAAAACTGTTTTCTTTAAAATGTTTCTCTAAAACTGGTTCTTCCCAACGATCTACTCAAAAAAACAGAACCCTAAAAAGGGTCCTCCAAAGATCAGCATAGATTTCAAGGGGGTTCTACTAAAATAGTCATATTTAGAAAACCAAATCACTTGAAGTCCTCAAAATACCACCATTTTGTTTCGATAGGAATATACTTTGACATGGATCAATAAATAATAATCTATATGATATATTTGAAGAATTTTAAGCATGTAAAGTGATAAAAATGCTAACAGGCCATTTTTGCAACTTTTGTGAAGAATGGGGGTGCTTTTTAAAATGTTCATTACCACTGAAATTTGGAAACCAATTAAGAGGTAAAGCCCTTAATCATGATGGGGGTACAAAACAAACTGCTCCCTTTTTTTTCTCCTATGTCAGAGAACTAAAACAAACTATGTTTATACACTTTTTTTTCAAAATAACAAATAAAATAAAGAAAAAAAAAAATAAAGAAATTTAGGTGCTTATGCTGATTAGCGGCCATATGAAAAAATTATTTTTATATAAAAACAATAATATATACTTATTAAGCATTATATTCTTACTCACTGTATGAAAAAGTAGAAAGAAATATCCACTAGAACTTTAATTACAAGTATTTTTCCATTCTGTGTATAAGAACAGCGACTCGTTCAGTAAGCCTCGATCTTGTTTTTAAGATTTCAAGGGCAGATAACTGAAATCTTAAAAAACAAGATGGAGGCTTAATGAACGAGTCGCTGTTATAATACGCAGAATGGAAAAATACTTGCAATTAAAGTTCTAGTGGATAATTTTTTCTACTTTTTTGTACAGTGAGTAAGAATATAATGCTTAATAGGTATATATTATTGTTTTTATATAAAAATAATTTTTTTATATGGCCGCTAATCAGCATAAGCACCAAAATTTATTTTGCTCAGCATTCGAATATTCTTCAAATAAATTGACTCAAAATGTTGATGCATTTTGTGGTTCTTTTATAAAATAATGGATCCTTCTTTTTCCAAGGTTTAAGAGTTCAAATACTCAATTTTCAGCCTTTAATTGTAGTCAGAAATTACTTTCAAGCTGGCAATTAAAAAAAAATAAGATTCTACTTATTTTAGGCTATTGCTCGTGAACACCCTTAAAAAACTTGGTGAAAAAAAGAGAAAAAACAAAAAAACAAAAAAATAATTTAGAGTGAGGGGGATCAGTTTCACATATACATTAAATGTAAAATGATCTCCACTTTTCGGGCCATTCTAAGCTTTTTAGAGCTGTTTAAAAGAAAAAAAGAAGAAAAAAAAGAAAAAAAGTTTATTGTGGTTGGTATTGCTGTTTACTATTGCTTTTAAAAAAGAAAAATCAAAACTAAATAAATTACCGAATTTCTTCTGCAATCAATTTTTGTACTTCTGGATTGAAAGGGTTTGCAGACATCAGTCGCATTCGTTCCTGCGCCTTTTCCATCCGTTCACTTTGTTGCTGCCGAAAAACCTCAGAAAATTTTTCTATTAAAAGAAAAACCAAAAAAATATTTATTAAAATTTTAATTACTGAGTCTATCAAAACAAGTTTGCCTTTTATGTATTAATCCAGAGTTAAAATATTCTTTATATTACAGGTTTTTACAATTGAAATCTTATCGTTATAATATGGATCAATAAAAAATAAAATCATTAATCGGTAAAATAATTTTTGCCATAAGTAAATATATCAATCACGCGATACTAGAGAGAATTAAGCATTCCATTTGTATATTTAGAATTTGTTGCCGGCCCAATTGGTTTAAGTTAAGCATGAGGCATGTAAGATGAAATTCAAAGATGGAAGATACATTCTATCTTGAAGATTTATATTTTGACAAAAAGGTTTACATTTAAATTTCATGACAATTTATGACAGGAGTATTCAATAAAGCATATTCTAAATACCCCTCCCCAATTCATGCATCAACTTGCAACAATTGAGAGTATCTGTGGTCACACCAATTTGATTAGGAAAAAATAAAATTATGTAAGCATGAATGAAAATGGCGATATCCCAAAACCCTTAAAATATTTTGTATTGCTATTAAAGTGGTGATTATGTGAAACTTTAACAGTATCCGTTTTGATACTACACTTCATCTTTTGTCTTCGGTCAGTGAAAGAGAAATTGTCTTTTATTCGACGGCGCAAGAGAAATTCCTGTAGATAACTGGAATCAAACAAGCGAAAATGATGAGGGACCGTTTTTTGATGAATACTGCTTGTCAAATTCCGATTTCAAGTAGACTGTTTCTCTTTTACCAAAATCTGTTGCCGGCTCAGTTGGCTTCAGCATCAGAGATAAGGTGTAGAGTACTAAATAAATTAGAGAACGAACCAAGCCTTACACTGTAAAAGTTGGCCGAGGACTGTCAAAGATTTATCAATGTAAAACAGGACTCAAAAGACATTGAATTATCGGGCATTGCACATATAAAAAAAGTACATCAAAAAACAAAAGTTCAACCTTATAAAAAAATAAGTAAAAACAGAAATAGTGATTTTTATGCTGCAAAGACGAGTCAACCAGGTAAAAAGTAAATGGGCACCGAGCCCTTGTTCACGCTGTGGTAGCCCACATTGGTACAATGACTGTCCTTTTCGTTTTAAGTCCTGTATGAATTGCAAAAAGGTCGGACATAAAAGTTCGCATTGCAGAACAGGTAGAGGTAATAAAACGCAGATTCAAGCCACTAAGACAAAGAATGAAAAATGCATGAACATAAAGAAAATTTATACAGGTGAAAATCCTGGATAAAAACATAATTTCAATTGGATTCGGGTTCAGATGTCTCCATAATAAATTTAAATACGTGGAGAATCTTATATAAACCCACTTTATTAAGAACAAACAGGATGGCTAGCACAGTGACTGGGGAAAGAATTAAATTTGAAGGAGAATTAATCACAAATGTGCCCTTAATGGGAAATACTAAAAAATTAAAAATACTGGTGCTGAAGGATTCAAATAATCTTTTCAGTTCGGACTGGATGCAGGCATTTGATTTATGGAAATTGCCAATAAATTCATTTTGTCAAAAAATAGTCGAGCAACGGAATCGGAAAAACAGCAACGAGAATTTTAAAAATCTTTTCCCGTGGTTTTTTCTGGCGGTTTTGGGCGCTGCTCTAAGATGGCTGCCAAATTTCAACTTAAAGAAAATGTACAGCCGGTATTTAAAAAAGAAAGAAAAGTACCCTTCGCCTCGATTGAAAAAATAAACGAGAAACTAGACCGACTTGTAGGGACTGGTATTTTATCAAAAGTACAACACAGCCAGTGGGCAGCACCCACAGTTTATGTAAAGAAAAAATCTAATGAGATTCGCGTATCTGCAGATTTTTCAACGGGTTTGAATACAGCTCTAGAAGACTATCACTACCCACTGCACAGCCTCGAGGAAGTGTTCTCAAGTTTAAATGGAGGAAGATTTTTTTCTAAAATAGACCTAACTGAGGTATACCTCCAAATACCGGTGGATGAGGATAGTTCGAAGCTGTTATGTATAAACACACATTGTGGTTTATATAAATTCGAAAGGTTAGCTTTCGGAGTGAACATCGCGCCAGCCATTTTCCAACAAGTAATATATACAATGCTGGGCGGACTGGATTTTGCGATAGCGTATCTTGATGACATTTTGATTAACAGCAAAGATATCGAACAACACCAGAAAAATGTAAATCAAGTGTTTGCGAGAATCCAAGATTATGGGTTCAAAGTAAAAGAAGAAAAATGTGATTTTTTCCTGGAGGAAATAAAATACCTAGGTCATGTTGACGGCAGAAGGCCGGACCTAGAAAGAGCTACCGCGATAAAAAACATGCCGGCGCCAGAAAATGTCACGACATTACAGAGTTTCCTGGGGCTAGCAAATTACTACCAGGCCTTTATCCCAGAAATGCATAATTTGTGCGCTCCATTAAATGAGTTATTAAAAAAAGATAAAGCCTGGGTGTGGACACCTGAATGCCAGGATGCATTTAATAAAATTATAGAAAGAAATAACTGACGTAAGCCTAACACATTACAACCCAGAATTGGACATAATCGTGGCTAGCGACGCTAGTTCATATGGTTTAGGAGCGTGTATCCTACATATAATGCCGGATGGGACCCATAAACCCATTGCACATACATCTAGGACCTTGCTCCCGGCAGAAAAACAGTATTCTCAAATCGAGAAAGAGGCCCTAGCAATAATATTTGCGGTAGACGATTTACTTTACAGACAGACCATAAGCCGCTAATTATAATTTATGGATCTAAAAAAGGCCTATCGGTATATACGGCTAATAGGCTACAAAGATGGGGCACTATCTTATTAAATTACAACTTCAAAATGCAGCATTTGCCTTCAAATAAAATCTATCATGCAGATGGGTTGTCGAGGCTAGTGCCAAAACAGAGAGAGACTCTAGAAGACACAGTGATCGCGTCCCTTCAAACAGAAGGAGATTTTAAAGAAATTTTGTGCACCGCAGTGAGAGAGCTCCCGGTGACGCTATATGAGATAAAAAAAGAAGCTCACGAGGATGAATTTATCACCAGCACAAAAATGAAAATTGTAGATAAGGATGCACATGTGGCAAAGAGTTTCTTACTCTGTGATGAGATACTCATGCACAACGAAAGGGTGGTCATCCCAGATAAACTACGAAAGAAAATTCTAAAAGATTTTCATGTTGGCCATCCAGGGATAAGCAGGATGAAGGATTTAATGAGGAGTTTTGTGTACTGGCCAGGTATGGATGATAACATTGAAAAAGCAGTAAAACTGTGTAAAGGCTGTGCCTTGGCGGCAAAAGCACCGCATATAAAACATAGCCCATGGCCAAAAACCGACCGTCCGTGGGAAAGAATCCGCGTGGATTTCGCGGGACCACTGGAAGGTTTATACTACTTAATCGTAGTCGACAGTTTTTCGAAGTGGCCCGAGGTACTACGTTGCAAGAGTCCCACGTAGGAGGTTACGATAAGATTCCTACATGAACTATTCGCCCATTTTGGGGTAGTGGATTGTCTGGTGAGTGATAATGGGATGCAGTTCACGTCATCAGATTTTGAGGAGTTCTGCACGACGTTTCAAATCAGACATATAACGACTCCCTTGTATCATCCTAGGTCAAACGGCCAGGTGGAACGTTTTGTAGATACGTTAAAAAGAGCACTAAAAAAGGCTGGTAATACTCCTAAGGAGAAGGCTTTGCAACAATTTCTGCAATTATATAGAATTACTAAAAACGTAAACGTACCATCTTCATTATCCCCCGCAGAGATGATGTTTGCGTGGAAAGTGAAGTCCGTGTTTGATAAGTTACTACCTAAACAAAATAATTATGATCGAATCTCTACGGTACCAAAGAAAAAATACAACCCAGGAGATAGGGTATACTTTAAGATATACAAAAACAACGCATCGTTCTGGGAACCCAGTACAATTGAAAAGAGGATCGGGTCGATGGTCTATATTATAAAAGGACCACAGTTCTCGTATAAGAGACATCTGAATCAGATCAGAAAAAGACTGTCAGATGACACTGACAGCTCTTCACAAGTAGAAGACATGATGGACGTGATATACGACACTTTCAACTTGCCAGCACCCAAGGTAATCACACAGAAACGGCAGCCAAAAAAAAAAAAAACGAATGGCTCCGGACTACATAGAGATAAATCCGAAAAGGAAACGTTACTAAGACTCCTGAGGAGGTAAGGCTTGGAAGGAGGGGGGGGGGGGGGTGTTATGGTGCCGTACCTGTACGAAGAACTAATGGACTCGTCCATCCATAATAAAATGTGAGAAGCATTCCAACTCACTGACTTCTTCCACCCCAGTTCTATACTGGCAATCCAGAATACCACTTGTATATATATTCTTTTTCTTCAATAATATATCTTTGTTCCTGTAACCCCGTGTTTCCGTGTCTTTATTTTGGCCCCTAACAGGGTCACAACAAAAATAAATAACCCCACAAGATCTGATGCCTCCGCAGAGTCAAGGGCACCCATGGCCAAATCAAAGGAGTCTGTCATATTTGTTTTAATCCATTGGCTATCGTTATTGATTAAAACAGATCTACATTTTTTAATGATGTGGATTTCATCCTTGGATATATTGGTATATATCTCGGCAATTCTAGGGCGATGTTGAAGAGTTCTTCTGATATAGACGAGTAGAAGTCCACTATGTCAAATTGTAGGAAGGTACATTTGTTCTTATTTTCGATATTGTTAAACCAAGCGATTGCTTCGGCAGTATTCACGCATTGGTTTAATTTTAGGTCTTTTTTTATTTGTTTGTTGATTCTAGATAGAATTGTTTTGCTGATTCTTCCTATTTCTGGTTTGGTCGGATTAATTAAGCCGGTGCTAGGGTTATTGTTAAAATTACTTATGAGATCTTTAAATAAGATATAGGCTTCCTTAGGTTTTAATTTACTTACTTTGTCACTAATTTTTAGTTTATCGGTGATTTGTTTACTTTCAGTATTTATTATATCTATGTAGTTACGTTCGCTTGTATCTAATTTTTTGTAGTTTTTCGTAATGTTTACTAATATATATATATATATATATATATAGTAATTGTTAATCCAATGAAATTCCAGTGTTTATTTTGAATTCGAAGAAAGGAATGTGTACAAAATGCGCAATCTATATACTAGACAAACTGTCAGGACCCTGAGGGTCTAGTCTATATATTAATAACATATGTTGACCACTTCTACATGACGTAGACATTTTTTTATATTTAATATTAATCTATTATCTGAAACAAATTTACTTAGATTTCTTTTAACTATTTTGTTCACTTAATCTTTTAACAATTACTAAAAACAAAATAAATCCCTAACTAGTATTAACAACACTTACTCAATCTGTGCCAGTGGTATAAGGTGAGGATCAAGGACAAATGGAGCAATCCAGGAAAAGGAGTGGCACCCTCCCCTACACCTTGGGGTAGTAGCCAATGAATAGAGAGCTTTCAGATCACTCTCGACTATCATGATCCATTTATTTTAATACTTTTTTTTTTTAATTATATATTATAGAATTTTGATTTTAAAGAGGACAAGTGTTAAGTGAAACCTAACGATCAAAGGGAAACAACTCTTCATTAGTGTGTGTACATCCTCCTTTTTGATAAGATAAAGTTACGCCTTTGCTTTGTGCAACTCTAGCAAGCAAACAAAGGAAATCAGATCAAAGGATTAACAACATAACATGGCTGCCTGAACAAACAAGTCTTTCTCCACATGTGCATCACATGCCTACTATTAACATTTTGTATATATAAAAATCATTAATAAATAATAGTTTATGCCCGCTTCTTGGGCAGTGTTAGTACAATACTTGGTTATGTCAATTTCCATCTTTACCTAGTTTCTACTGCTTTATAACTAGTCAAAAGAAAAATATGTGAAATTTTATATAAAAAAATATGCAAATACTACTTAGTATTTGCATGAAAGAGTAAGTAACTATGATGAATGTATTTACATAGTTTTTTTTTTTTTTTCTTAGCAAAAACATTATAAATTTTTTTTAAGCAAAACAAATGCCATTTATGTTGACTTTTTTTGCAAATTATCAAAAAATTATTTTTTAAATATTTATGTAATGTTTTATGTTATGTTAATTTCTTTAAATTTATAAAACACATTCAGCTGAAAAAAAAAAATATCCTTCAGACTTAAGTGAGATTCGAACTTGAATATTGATATTGTAAAAACTACTGCATTAGTGATGTGTACTCTGCCTATTTCAAAGAATCATGTGTTTCTATTTGCGTATGAACAGAAAAACATCAAAACTTTTTAATAGATTACCATTAACAAACTTAACCCAGAATTAACTGTGATTTATTTTCACGATTATCATATCCTATTTTAACATAAAAATGGCTGTGGAGTCAGAAGCCAAATCAACAGTTGACTCCTGGAATAAAAAAAAAGTTTGATTCAGATAGTGGTGATGTTGCCGATTGGCTTCATAGTCCAGCCAAATACGCAGCCTTTTTACTTTATTTTATTCATGCAAGAAAATGAGTTTATAATAAATATGCACCTGAGGAGGTTGACAAATCTATCTGACTAATCACATACACATTTCTACAATTAATAAAAAAAATAAGAAAATTAAAAAAGTCTTACCAAGGCTTCCACTAACAAGGGCTTCAGCCAATGGAGGGTTTCTCTCTTTCAAAAGAGCAAGTTCATGAGGGTTGCTGAGGAACATGTCTCGCACAAGTTTTGGGTCTTCCATGACATTTTGGGTAGCACTACCAACACCAGTAACAGCAGCAGTTCCAGCAGGAATGGTTGCCTGTTCGGCAGCCGCCAAAGGTGCCTGACCAGATGATGGGCCAGGTATTTGGATACTGCCAAAGTCAATCATTGGGGCATTGCCTGCAATGAGATGACAAAAGAAATGACATTCATATCAACATAATATTACAAAGAATGCTCACAACACACCAAAAACGAGACATTAACGATATCTTTGATATCATATCACAATATTTTTATTTCGGATTGAAAGGTTCACGTATCCATAAGGTACACTGATGCAAACAATATAATTCTCCTATCAGAGAATATAAATCGAATAATAGGATTATGAATCATGATTAACCCTGTAAACATGCACTAGGCTGCATGTTTTAGTGGTGCATGCAAATGGCAGATGCTGCAGGTGATAGATGTTCAGCCAAAGGAAAAATGAGGTGCACAGTAGAAATTGAAAATATCATTGATTGTGAGTTAGGCCACACAGAAATTGTCTTTTGTTTGAAATAAAATAAGTACCTCATTAAACAGGGAATTATGCTGAGACCGGCTTACTTGAGAAAATAATGTTCCTAGATGGGCTCCAGATAAACCCTTTTCAATGGACACTGTATGGCCGTTATCTCTAGCAGATAACTCCAATGGTCTGTTTTGGGTGGTCAAATGGTGACCACTGAGAAAGTCCAGAATGCAAGATTTCCGGTCAGGAATGAAAATATTCCAGGAGATGGGAGGGGGGGGGGCATAGCCGGCCCTTGGGACATGACAGAGGCAGTTTGTTTTTCTGAGCACCGGTGGTCAGTTGGGTTGATGTGCCTCTTTGGGCAGGGTGGGCCCTTGGGACTCTTAGCTAAAGGATTGTGTTGATTGGACTTAGATTTTATTTCGCCAGGATAAAAGATCTTATTTTGAAAGTCTGCTATTTCAACCTAAGAAAACGAGTGTCATTTGTAATCTCCAAAACAAAAATAAACATCTGTTAATTGTTTATAAACTGGGATTATGGTTTTACTTGGAATGAGAATTCTTTGTTGCAGCACTGACCGAGTTGAACGACAACATTGCACCAGGCACAATGCAGTAAACACACTCATGCATGTTCATAACCCCAAAGGGTTCAGAATCCCATTGCTGATCGTCAGTGCCCTGGAGAAATTCTGACTAAACCAAGAATTTAGTGGCCAAATGCTAAAATGTACGTACGGGATAGAAGTGACAAGCGATGATCGTTTTAATGCATAATGTCATCAATGACCAAAATAAACGCATATCAATAATAGTTTGAGCAAAATTGCTAAAAAAAAAAAAATTAAATTTACCTTTGTTGGTTTAAGACAATGCACCATATTTATTTTTTAACTTTTGGTGCATTTTCAAATATCTTATTGTATTTCACCAACTGCCAAAGATGGAATGCAAAAAAAAGTAATTTAAAAAATTTCATCTGATGAGGCTGTTGTGTCGAACATGAAACTCTACAATACTATTGCAATGTCTGCGTTTGCACCAGACATCCATAGAATGAAATATTTTTAAGCATGGCGGCAATACAGAAAAGATAAAAGATGCAACTGTGGAATTTCCACAAGTCTCCCTAGTATTTATGAATTTCATTATTCTGGAATGACTTGAATTTTGACACTTATCATTCGGTTATATTATCTGTCGAAGAAAATGGGGGCATTATTTATTGTATCTAATAGAACGTAAAAGAGTTGAAAAGGAAAGACAAGATACTCGTCTACCTACCCGGATAATTTTTTTTGTTTTAACTTATTTTAAAGTTGCGATGACTGGATTGGGCTACAAAACCGACCCAACCATCTGTGAATGTGAAAAGGAGGATCATATAATGCAACACTGCCTAGTCTGCATTCTATTGTCCAACCAGTGCAGCTTGAGAGATCTTGCAGAGTAAAAAATGCAAAAGACTGCATAAAAAAGTGGGAAACTGTCATATGACCACATGCTTCAAAGACACACCATCACAGATCCTCCCAACCAAAGTATGTAAGGTGTTAGCCGGATCCAACGTTAAAAAAAAGAAGAAAAGTTAGGTTTGTTGTTTTTCTCTCTCAGCAAAAGTGCAAAGTATGCCAAATTAGATGAAAGGCGAGAAGTGTTTGTTTTTTCTTTTTAAACTTTAAAGAACAATAAAGATTAGAAATATAAAACAAAAGGAAAAAGGAAACAAAGATTCACATTATAAAAGACAAATATTGGTTTGATGCCAGGCCGCTTGGCAAGAAAACAAATCTTCATTTTAAGGCATTACAATTGCCTTACTTTAAAGAATGTTTGAAGACAATTGATTTTTCTTACTCATTGGTGTCATGTTTCAATTTATAGTGTTACATGTTTTATCAATTTTGTTAAAAGAAATCTCTGAACTTTCAAAATTGGTTTGCAATTTTACTTTGAGGATAGAAGATGAACATATTTTGATTTCATGCTAGTGTCTGTTGCTATTGTAGCAGAGTTGAGGACAGCCAGTGTGAGTTGGCACCATGTTTTGACCCGGCTCCTGTCTGATGATGTTCTCTGATCGTCTAGTAGTGATTTGATTTTTCCAGTCCGCCATCTTGAATTAGGATCACATGCGCTTGTCAATCTAAAAGAAACCAGTTTCATGCTTTTATTAAATTTCCAAAAAATGAACACAGGTAACCATGGTTGTTTAAAGTACCCACGGAAAGGCATAATCACGTTGACACACCAGTTCTCGTTAGATCACCGGAGGAAGCCAGGTTTAATCAACCCACCCGAGGTGCAATACTGTAGTACGACCAGGATGAGGGGGAGACACTTCACAATGACTTAGACACCAACTGTTGGAAAAAACGTCTGCCCCTGCTGAGACCCAAGAGAAGAACGAGAGCCAGACAGGAAACGGAAGTGACTTCACTGTTATTCCGGCCATGACGTCACCTTACAACTCTGCTGCCTAGTGGAAAGGGACAGTAAGTCACCTTTCACCACAACTACAGGAGGAAGCGTGACAAACAGATTTTTACGGAATCAATAAAAACAACCCTTACAGTCGGTGGTAAGAACAAACAGGCCAACAGTCCATTATTCTAACATTATTGCAAAAACCAAATAAAATGGCATATCGAATGGTTTGAAGGGATATATAGTAATCCAATTGTAGATTTAGAATCAGTTGCTGATCTAATTTACGTAAACATTAACCGAAGATAAATTTCATCATAAGAAACATTTATGTATCAAAATGCATTTGAGTTGCAATTTGAGAGTCCATGTTTAAATAGCAAGTATGTCATGCTATCATCTATAATACTAAATGTGCGTTAATCAACATTTGTTTCTCTAAGGCCTTTTCTCTATATACTTTAACACAAAATACATGATAAAAATTCTGCTTTAGTTTAATTGTTGAGATAAAATGGAAAAGGGAAGATCGAAAACTCAATACATCTCAATGCTAGCATCTATATATTTCTCTTGCCCCTCTAGTTGAATCAACCTGGAATACCAAGTTGATTCAATTACTCTAATATTTTTTAATGTTTCTGTGAGCAGTTAGAGAAAGAATGACTCTTCAGCTAATTTACATGTGTTTACAGTGTGTACGAACACACTATGTAAATTAGATAGCAAAATAATACATCATTTTACTTCTTTATTATATTTATGGATAATACAGGGTGATTCATAAGTCATTTCACTTAGCTATTTAAAATGATTACCATATGAAGCACAAACATACTATGAACTTTTGATAATTGTTATCTTACTCTCTAATTACTGCTATTTGTTATTTTAAATTTGTTCGTTTATATATTTGTTTCTATATATATTTATTTCATAATCAATCAAATATGCTACAAAGAGTCGTAAATTCCTTGCAAAAAAGAATGGAGCTATGCATGCAGAACGAAGATGGAAATTTTGAAAATTTGCTGTAATTTTAAACTCCCATAAATGAATTTGTTGAATAAACTCTGTTTTGTATTACCATATTTTTTAACTTTAGAATTTCAAAAATAAATAGCTAAGTGACTTATGAATCACCCTGTATATTAGGTTGGCCTAAAAGTTTGTCCGTCTTTTGAATGTCATCTTTCCAGCATACGAAAGATCGTTTTATACCCCTATTCTTCACATTTTTTATTTTGTGTAGAGAGTATGTTGATGTCAATGTGTAATAAGCCTCCGAGCAGAGGAGTTCTTACATTTTTGCTTGTATTTCAGGCTTTCAAATACAAGATCAAGCAGCGAACTACTGACATCTGATGCTTTTTTACTACAGAAAAGAAGAAAAAAAGCTACAGAAACTGTTAGATCAATCTAACAAATCAAAATCGAGTTATTTCTCTTGAAGCAAAGTAAGAATTATCGCCCCTGGGATTGAAGGAGTCGTCTGCCAAACAGTGACAAGTAAACAGAATGGTTTCACAATCAAACAAGCATCGCGCGTTCAGTGGTTTTTCTACATTCTAATTTTATCAGTGTGTTTGTTAAATAAATCTGTTAAAGGTTCCACTTCGTACTTCCTTCATTTTTCTGAGTTGTAATTGAACCGAAGCATATAAACATCAAGACGTAACAGAAACCCACATTAAGATATGTCATGTGTATGGGGAGAATGATGTTATAGGACAGGTGTGTGCCAGAAATGGTTTACTCGATTCCGAAAAGGAAATTTTTTAGTGAAAGATGCTCCTCACTATGGCCGACCAAAGATGATCAACAGTGAGCAAGTGAAAGCCATAGTTGAACAAGATTGCAATATGACAACCAGACAAATCGCAGACATTCAAGATTTCCAAATCGGATGTGGAAAACGAATTACATAAACTCGGTTATGTTTCTAAACTTGATGTTTAGGTTTCTCCTTCCTAAAAATAAAAAAAAACAACAAACTTTTTGGTCAACCGAATAGAAGTAAAGAGACTTATTTTTAGTTATGAAAGAAGAATGTCTTAAAAGATATATCACAGTTTATGAATTTTCAAATGCAATCTAGTAGAATAGTGCTAGTGGTTATGACTCAACGGGTCACGGGTACATCTAATCTCATCTCAAATCAGAGTTCGAGAGGATATTGCACTTCATCTGAGAACTGGAACTTAACTTAGGAAGGATCGCTCTATTTTTCTCCATTATCAGTTCACTGAATGACCGATTTATTAGTTATTTTAAGAAGTACTGGCAATAGGCTGAACTGTGATTGGTCAAACAAGATCAAGTGTTTTAGAAATAGTTATGTTCAAACCGTTGGAGAGACAAAGCTAGCATATAGGTAACCATGTAGGACACTCTTCCTCATATACACCTGGAAAAGGAAATAAACTGTTAAAACCCTTATGAACATATGGGACAACTAATATGCCAGTGATCGTGAACTTTAATTAATGTTTCAATTATTCTATGTCATTCGCAAATCATCCTCAGGCAGATTCTACAAAGACAGTAATGACAGTACACACACATAGGAAGTGCACAGGCACTATATGCATCACGACAGGAATGCATTAATTATTGGGGAGTGTAGTGTCTTGCATTTGGAGACAACGACGTGTATCATAATTACCTCACTTACATTGTATAATTATCTCCCTTTGTATATTTCTCTTGCATATATAAACGAATGCTGACGAAGATCGCGCTCTTTAGAAGGTCTCGGAAGCGTAAACATCAAACCATGTCTCTCTTTCTTATTCATTCTACGTTCTCGCTTCGCATTGTATGTATAAGTATCTATTATGTCGCTAGCCGAATATTAATAGATTCACATAACAATTGACAAGCGAGAACATTATAGGGAGATCATTCACATGGCATAGCTGTGATAAAATAACTATCTAAAAAAGAAGTCAGTCTGGTTTTCAAAGTGTATTTTTATTTTGATAGTATTTAAGCTGACAAATCAATATTCGATTCTGCCTAGTCAATTCTTATTTATTATTATTGCACCATGTTCTTTTGCAACAATAAAATGTTTCTTTAAAAAAATACTTATTCCAGCCCGGTAGATTGAAATATTTTTCAATAATGACCTAAAAAGAAAATACAGCTTATGTCATTAATAATAAAAATGAAATCACCATTGTTCTATCTATTTTAGCTATAAGATAAACAATCATATTTATTTTAAATACATATTAACCTCTTTATTTCTTTAAATTATTTGAATATAATAGTAAGTAAATATTTTACATTTATAACTTACTGAACTGTTGCTTTACTGTAATGATGAAAGCCGCAGTAATTGCTAATGGCTGAACAAGTATTTTTTCTAGAGATGGGCGGTTTTACCGAAAAAACGCGGTTTTTCGGTTTCATCTCCATACCGAATAGGTTTTTTTTTTTAAACCGTAACCGTTCGGTATTGTGTTTTTACTACAGTAAGCCACCATATACAAGGAAACACGGTTGAAAAGATTTTCCGATTTGAATAAAATTGAATATTACCAAAAAATGTTATATTAGTAAGAGGACAGATTGAACAAATATATTACTGCAATTACTGCTATAAACACGAGGCGATTTTTGTTTATTTTCATTCTAGAACGAATTTTAAACATTTTAAAATATGAATATAGAAAATGTTGTTACATTTTTCGTACCCAACTAGTAAATAAATTAATCTTTCATCTTTTTTTATGCATTAAAATTATAATTGTACATTGTTTTGTCTTTCGGTAATAGTAATTTTAAATTATCTTATCCTAAAAAATATTGTCCTTTTTTTGAGCGAAAGTCAACAATGGCTACTAGTATTGCTGATATAACAATCAATCAGCAGCAGCGTCTTGTAAAAAAAGATGAAAATACTTTTTGTGCTTAAAAAAGTTAATCCTATTTGGTTCTTTTATAAAAAATACTTTAAAAAATACTGGTTTTCACACAACTTTCGAACTTCTAGTAGTAATGAATTTCTAGTCGCCAATTTAAAAAAAGAAATTAAGATTCTACTTTTTTAGGCGATTACGTCTTAAAGTCTTGGCGAAAAAAAGAAAAAACAAAACAAAAAATAGTTTAGAATTTAGAATGGGGGATCAGTTTCGCATATAAATTTAATGTAAAATGATCTCCGATTTCCAGGGCATTCTTGCCTTTTAGTGAAATTTATAAAATAAATAATTACTCTACCATTAACTCTAGGTACGACTAACAAGCGCACCTCCTAAAAATGCCTTCTTGAACGTATCGTACCATTAACCTTAAATATGAGTGGCAAGCCACTCCTAAAAAACTCCCTTAACTCTAACACTAAGTTCGAATGGCAACCTCCATCCAAAACAAAACCCCTTCCTTAACCTTATCACTAACCCTAAGTCCGAGTAGGAAGCCCTAATCCTACAAAAAAGCCGATTAAAACCACACATAATCAACTAAAAAATAAAAAATAAAAAATAAAAAAAAGCAGACGCCCATAAAAAAAAACGCACAGGATTTATTTGCCATAGAAAAAAATTGATTAATGCCCTAAAACGCTAGAATGGCCCGGATATTGTGAATTATTCTGCATTAAATATATGTGAAACTAATCCCCCACTCGAAATTCTGAATGAATTGTTTTTTTTCTTCTTTCTGCTAAGTTTTCAGGGTGTTCACACTTAATTGCCCCTAGCCCTACCACTAACCTGAAGTTCAAGTGGTAAGCCCCCCTCCTCTCACAAAAACCCTTATAATCGTCTAAAAAAAAAAAGAAAAAAAAAACACAAGAAAAACGCACAGGATTTATCTCCCATAGAAAAAATAACTGTCCTAAAACGCTAGAATGGCCTTGAAATGGGGGATTATTTTATGTGAAACTGATCCCCACTTTAAATTCTAAAATAATTGTTTTTGTTTCTTTCTTTCTGCCAAGTTTTTCAGGGTGTTAACATGTAATTGCCTAAATAAAAAAAGTAGAATCTCATATTTTGGGGAGGTAAGGGGGTGAGTTAGCAGAAGGTGTAAATCTACAATAATGCTAAAGAAATCTTGCAATATATTCATTTTTAAACAGTCCTAGTATTAGATTTTAGTTTCTTGTACATAAAATGTATTACAATTCAACTTTGAGTTTTCTAACTTCTTTCTTTTAATGGATACATGGTATTTTTAAAGTATTGCAGCATATTTATGTGCACTTAGTGCAGATTACTTGGAAACCATTAATTTCTGGAGATTTTCAGTGACACATTCTGATTCCTTGTACAAAAATACATTTATATGGTAAATTTCATTGCTTAATCTTGTATTTTAACAAAGATATAACATTTTTACTGAAAAATCAGTGTAAAAAATGTGACGAAACGCATATGGTCTTAAAGAGGGGAAAATATCCAATCGTGTGAGGCACAAAAATAGTCATAACTTCCTTATTTTTAGTCAGATTTAAAAAATTTAAATAGATTCTTTCTTAGATCATCCAGCTCTTTCTATATATGCCATTATTGAGATATTTTAAGCAATTTAAATTTTTTCATGTGTATTGCTACTTGTAGGAAGAAATCTTTGTTTACAATTTGTTTATTAACATTTTGAAAAGAGAAATACGACAGACAACATGACATCGTATTTTTAGCATAAACTATTTTCAAATGAAAAAGAAAAAATCAAACGCGTTCCGTATGATGTCGAAAATCTATTTGATTCAACTCAAAATTGTAAAATAATTATTTGTTTGTTTCAGAGTTATCTAAAAAAATAAGTTATTAAAATGAAATTTTAAAAAAATACTTGTAAAAGTAAATAAACGAAAAGTAGTGAGTAAGTATAAACATTTAAAAAGAAAAAAAGTAGTTGCCAATGCTAGTGTCACATTATTCGGATTTTAAAAATTATTTTAAACATTAGGCATTTCATTGTTTACTTTTGAAAAGCCACTTCATACATCAATTGTACTTTCTAGAGAACTATCTCTCAACTATACCGTTTTCTCTCCCAAAAATGGGTTATTCAAAAAGTAGACTATGCAACGATTTATATTTTACTAAATTGTTAATATGGTATTTATTTAGAGTTGACAATTTATTCGAAAGTTTAATTATTAAACTTTAATCCAAGTCATGAATTCTATGACTAAAATTACCTTAAAGCTTAAAAAATGACTTTAGGTGAATTAATAATCTCTACTTTTTTTTAACCATCCTTCCTTCTCCCTTGGCGCGGTTTTCGGGTGTACTACTAGTCTTTTACGCATGTCTATAAAGTTTTATTACCCTGTCTTAAAAACAAATATTAACCCCAACACGCACCAGTTGACAGAACTTCGAGCACACAAAATGACAGACATCCCAACAGTCAACACCGGCAATTCGAGAAGTATATGGTGTGTTTATTTTACGCGACAAGACAACATTTTCACCTATTAAAAAATTAAAATTTTTATCTGTCAAATAATTTTGACAATATTTCATTTTCATCATCATTTTTGCTTAATTTTATTTGTAAAATTATTTTGTTTGTTTAAATAAATTTTCGTTTTTTAATTTCTTGCATTTCTGAGTTATATTTTAGCTTCTGATGGGTTAAAGAATTAGATAGAATGTATATTAAAACTCAGTTTTATTCTTCATGAATCTTTGGTCACTGTTTTAACGAGTTAACTGTTAAAAAGGTATCAGAATTTTGATTACAACAGTCAACACCTTAAAACTTATATGATTCATATCATAGAGAATGATTCAGTCAAAAATTATCGAAACAGTGGCATAATTCAACTAAACGTTGAATAATAACTAATCATCACACAAGAGAATGAATAGCTTCCATAGTAAAAAATTTTTTTTCAAAAAAACCGTAAACCGAGGTTTTAAGGGAAAAAAACCGAAACCGAAACCAAAATTTCAAAACCGCCCAACTCTAATTTTTTCTTTCTTTGAGTTTTCCATAAAAACAATTAAAATAAATATTTTCAATGCAAAACGCGATAAACGCCATTTTCAAAATTATGAAGCTATCACTACAAAAAGTGGTGCATTTCAATCATGTTTTACATGATACCAGCATAATTTCTTTTGCTATCAATTAAAATAAGCTTTTAGTCAAAATCTAGATTTAATATATACGTCTTTTTATTGTTGCTATTTACTTGCCTCCTCACGAGGGCAAAGTTAGACACAGGGTTTGTTTTTAATGTGGGGAAAATCCAACTCCTGATAAAGGAGAACTTTGGATTGGAACAAAAATAAAAAATTGCCAGTCTTGAAGAACTTCTCCTTCACTGGCCGAGGACAAAATAGACTAAGAACAGATACTACACTTTCTTCCTATATTAGATTTATCGCGTTTTGCATTCAAACTCTTCAAATATAAACTATGTTTACTTTGACATTTTTTGACTGAATATTTCCATTTTCGATTACACATTTTTAAAACAAAATAAAGACATAACTCATGATTCACTTAAATTAAATTGCAGTCTCTTCACATGAAAATAAAAAAACAATTATAATCTGTTACTTAACATTTGGCCTTTTGGCTAGAGCAAGGTGTAGTATCTGTTCTGATGTTGCATAGTCTTTTTCTAAATTCTTCTAGACTGAGGCAATTTGAATTTTTGTTCCAATCCAGAGTGCCTCTTTTTGGGTAGCTGGATTTTGTCCACTTTAAAAACCGATCTAGTGTCTAACTCTGTTCTCATGGGGAGGCAACTAGATAGGAACATAACGTTACGGCATTTGCAAGCTTTGTTAATACAGCAAAATTAAAAATGACTAAGATTGTAATAAACTTTATATAAATAACAAAAATAATTTAACCGTTATTATTAAAAAATTTTGGTTGATTTTTAGAAGTTATAATTATTACCTGCCTTTATTTTTCTTATTGGCTGCGAGCCTGCTTACCCGGGTGTCCATCTTGGATTTTGTCTGCGAGATCAAAACTATGACTACATAGTTTTTCGTCCATTTTGTGAGAAATCAGATTTGACCCCCCCCCTTCCAAGTTCGACTCATCCCCCCCCCCCCTTTCATATTGCCGCCGGCCTCGACCACTTCTCTAAAGAAGCACCAATATTTCATTTGACCTCCACCAAAGCAACGCTGGATAAATACCGCTCATCCGTTGTGTGTATATGTGTGCATGTCCAGCTAAAAGTCAAAAACGACAAAACAAACACCCACAAAGTTGGTATATCTTTGATCAGCATTGCCCGGATGTATAATATCTAAAATTTAAAAGAAATTATTCATTCCCTGGAGATCAACATCGGGGGAGGGCAGTTTTTCAGTCATTTTCAATGTTATTATGTACTAATTTTGGAAGGAAAATGCTGACTCATTCCTCAAGGAATCTATATAAAGGAGATTTGTCTGTGTGTATGTGTTAGGTACTTGAATGGCCGATCACCAAAATGTAAAAGCATTTTGACCCCTTACTTCAGTTAAATTCAGTAAATCAACCAATTTTAATGAAATTTTCAGTATGTAATAATTAACGATCACAGAATCTAATGAACCAATTATTCTTTTCAAAATATACTGAACATATATTATTTTATGTAAACAAAAAACACATTTACTAAAGTTATATCTCAAAGTACTAAAAAAACAAAAACGCATGGATTTATTTTTTATGAAAATAAAGCACCGTAGATGTTAACACTTAAAACAAAATTCAAAAATATTTCTTATATGTTATGAAAAAAAGCCCCTAAAGTCCGTGTTAATAAAATCAATATAACTAAGAAAAATTAATTTCTCGAATTAATGCTATAATCATTGAATTAAACAGTGTTTATTCAATATTTTCACAAATAAAATGATATAATTGCAAAAAATATTTTATGTAATTTTAATGGTTTATGGTAAATATTAAAAAGCAATATTCTAATATTTCCCTTGAGCGCATGAACGTGTCATCATCAGCGTAATAATTTTTTTTTAATCTTGAAAAAAATTGAGAATCTGGGGCATAATGAAAAAAAGAATTTAAAAGATGGGATAATTTCTTCTAACGATTGACTGTGAGAGGTACGGATGCCCAGTTCTGCAATAAACAGACGAGATTTGCACTTCACCCATCGTCATCCGAATCGTTAGTTTCACAATTCACTTTTTCAACCAGACATGCAAAATAAAAGTGATCTTTTGTGATTATAATAAATAATGGATAAGTCTTGGATGGTATAGAATAGGTTAAAAAAATTGTAACTAATTTGAATTTTTTTATTTCAATTTAACTATATTTCTTTAGCATTTTTTGTTTAATAAATCTTGATTAGTATCAGATCGAGAAATTAAACCTCATTGAGCTAAATGAAATATTAAATGGCATTAATAGGTAAAACTTAATTGTTTTACCTATTAATGTAGAAGTACCTTTTTCAAAAAATAATTAACTGTTTATATTTAGTCTTATAAAACTAGGGTAATGGCACAGATTAGAACACAAGCTAAAATCGACTTGTTAGGGTTCTAATCTGCACCAGTATTTAAACTAGAAATAAGGGGAAATTATTACAAAACCATCTGTTAAAGATAACAAAATGGGAAATTGTGATCCGGGTCTTCCATACTTGTCAATTTAATGTTGACATTTTTTTTATAACCTTAAAAACTAAAGAAATTAAGGTATAATCATTTTTCAACTTCTATAAACTATTACAACACCATATCTTCTATATAAAAATAAAAATAATAAAAAGTATTAATCCAGTTCTAGTCTTCCATACATTGAGATTTGATAGCCATATTTTATGTTTACAATTATATGCAACCGTTTTTAACATGACTTTCACTTTTTTGGATAATGAAGCAATTTTTAGTTTAAAAAAAAAAAAAAAAGTACTTTTTTAATTCACTCTTAAGACTTTAATTAAATAATTATCCAGAAAACTGATATTTATCTTTCCAGCAAATTTTTAAAATGTTTTATTGAATCTGCAATGTTAACTGATTTTTTTAGCCGTTGCGATAAAATGTTTCATTCTAATTTTTTTTTTTCACACATAAATATACATTTTGTCCATTTAGATATTAGCTTTAGGCTTTTATCTTTCAAACACAATAACAAAAACTACTTAAACAATTTATAATCCACTTTTAAGAACTATAGTACGTATAAGCGATGCCCATTTTTGCACGTACCTAGTATGTGTGTATGTCCATAGAGAGGAATAGGCCGGGCAGAGGAGAAAGAGGTGGTGGGGGAAAGAGAAAGATTGAGAGACGGATGGAGAGAGGTAGAGAGACAGAAGTTTTCATAAGAATATTCTAAACTTTTGCTCCGGGTAATGCCGGGTAGCCCTGCTAGTCTTAAATAAATCTGTATCATTCAAATGAATGCAATCAAATTCTAAAGTTCATAAATTACCAGTTTTTAATATTCAAGCATACAAAGGTTATTAAACAAGTCTACTGATGAAAATAAAAACAAACACAAATTGAAAAAAAACCCACAAAAAACTAAGTCTATCGACAAAAATAAAAAACAAACACCTCAATTTACATTGGATACGAATTGTTGATTTTATTTACTAATGCAGTAAAAACATTTTGTATTCTTTTCTAAGCAAATATTCACAAATATATTCTCATTGATGAGGAATTCTATGAGTGTCCCTTTCTCTCAAAACCGGCAGCACTTTTCCACCCCGCCACACCTCTCCACTGGCCGCCACCGGGCATTTGGCTCACGTGATTCAATCGCAGTCATTTAAAAATAGAGAATAGTCTTCATTATGAAAAATAAGCATATAATTGTCATTTTATTCATCCCCGAATACATTTTTTCTTTTTTCTGTTTATTTTTATTTTGTTACTTTTCGAAATAGAATTAACGTTGATGGATTTTCCGCACATTTCTAAGTCTGCTCTCGATTTAAATAGATTGTACTTTTTGGTGTTTTATTGCAAATACCCGGCGGCGGTCGGTGGAGGGGTGGAAAAGTGCTGCCCCTCAAAACTCTTTTTAGGTGCAGCCATGAATTTTCGATATTTTGTGTATGAACACTAGTATCATTGGGGCGTGTTTGCGCACAGCCGTTACACTGCACTGTTATCCTTTTTTTGTTGTTAAATCCCCAACAGAACATCATTCAACGTAACTCGCACACCATAAAGCTAATTTTGTTTGTACTCTTATAGCTGACGCACCATGTTTCAGTGACATCACGTCGTCATCGTTCGGGCAGGTCTCAGAAGCGCCCGAGAGTTGACGAAACTATTAACCAAGCAGCCGATAACTTTTGGAAGAAATTTATCGCGTTCAATAACAAAAATGAATTTCTATAATTTCTGTCAGCTCGTTGAATCTCCCGAAGGACCAATTGAGGGTGCAATTTTAGTTAAAGGCGGATGCAGTTAATTATTTTCATGTAAAAGCATTATTTTGTACTTACTCAGTCATATTTTATATCTCACGCCACGAAAAAGAATTTAAAAATATCAAGCAGAACTTTAATTAGAACGATTTTTCCATTTCCATAAGGGCGATATGAAATGTCGAGTCTGCCATTTTCGGAGTGGCCGGTTAGCTAACTAAGGGCAGATAAGTGTCGCAAAATTGTGTCCCCTAGGTAGGCACGTGTGACCTAATTAGTACTTTTGAAGAAAACAAGAAAATTATATCGTGGAAAGTATCCCGGTGAACAAAGTAAAAATAATTATTTAATTTTCTATTTTTTTTATTTAATAAATATATATTTTATTACTATTGCTTATGTGTTTCTTTCTTTTTATAATTCTAACAATAAAAACGGAGTTAATGCCCTTGTCTATTCTACCGACCGCTCACAGCCCAAAATGTCGGCTCGGGCACAAATACAGGTTGTACATCGAAATGGAAAAATCGTTCTAATTAAAGTTCTGCTTGATATTTTTAAATTCTTTTTCGTGGCGTGAGAGATAAAACATGACTGAGTAAGTACAAAATAATGCTTTTACATGAAAATAATTAACTGCATCGGCCTTTAACTAAAATTGCACCCAATTGAGTTTTTTGAAATAGTGTAAAACAAAAAACATTGAAAAAAAAATTTAAAAAACAAAAACATTTGCTTAAAGCAAACAAAATCATCTTTTGAAACTTTCCGGTTCACAAATAAAAAAAACTTATTTAAAAACATTGGTTCCTTTGACAAAAAACAAACACAAATAAACATCTAATTAATAATAACAGTTGTTTAGCTATGGTTTGTTCGTTCTTTATTTTTATATATGTATTTTAGTTTGATTTTCTTCGTCGTAATTTATCGGCTGTCAGTCTTCAATTTAGCGTTTGGCAGTTTTCGCCTCATCAACTCTCGGGCGCGTCCATAACCTGTCCGAATGTTGACGCAAAGTCACGGAAACATGGTGCGTCATCTATAAACATACTTTTTTTTTTTTAATTTTTTTATTTAAACATGTAATCTATTATTATACTAAATGTGAGTTAATCAACGTTTGTTTCCCTTAGGCTTTTTTTTTTTTACTATAAAGTATACTTTCATAACACAAAAGTACACATAGCTTGATTCTGAGATATGTTTGGAAAAAAAGTTTTGTCTTTTTTAGCCGTAATTTATAATTAACTGAAGTTATTTCCCCCCTCTCTTTCTCCAACCACCAATATTTTTAATGCCTTAAGAGAAAATGGCACATGTAAATTAAATAGCTAGGGACCTCCAAGCGCAGCCATAGAATCGTTGACGTCACCAGTTTTTGCTTTCTTTAAGAAATTCATACATTCGCGTTCCTTTCAGCATTTTTTAAAATCTCCCTAAAATAAAGTATATTGTTATAGGAAGTTGTTTTAAAGTAAAATAGTTTATTTAAAGATTAAATTATCTAATTTGGAAAGAAACCCTTCTTAATCTTGCGATACAAGTACAAAATTGTCTTTTTCTACAGCTGGATGTATTGTTTACAGATGTTATGTACCTATGGATGTCCAAAAGTGATAGAATTTATTTTCATTATGTTGTAGACAAAATTAGCAAGGGTTTTTTTTTACCCTCTCTTTTTTTAAAAATTTTCCCTGAGTTGCACATTTTTTAGACAGATTATTAATTTTGTTTACTGAAAAAAAAAAAGAATTGCCTAAATAACTTATCTGCTTAAACTAGTACTTACTTTTGTTTAAGGAAAGAATATATATATATATATATATATTTTAATAATAAATTTATATATATATATAAAAGGAGATTGTAGTTTGCTTGAAGCATTGCTGGTAAATATAAGTGCAGATTAGTCGTCCGAGGCTGTAGCAATGCGATGTAGTTGCCATAAGATGGAAAAAGTGAAAAGAAATAAATGAAGAGAGAAAGTGAAACTCAAAACGATTTATTAATAATTTCACGAAAAACTGATTAGATACCAGAATAGTAAATACTGTCTGGTAAATAAAAGTTCGGCAAAGGGTAATCTTAAATTTTCGAAAAAGAAACTTTAATTTTCAAAAGACAACAATAAAAGACCGAGAGGGTCAAAAAACAGGAAAAACCGGTGTCAAACCATTGAAATACCGCAGCAGACAATTGGAAATAGGAACGCAGAAAATGTCAAAATTTAATTTAACAATTATTCAACTAAAGTTAAAATATTATAAACATTTGTTTATTTATATACTAATTATTATAATTTTATTATATTTTATTTTATATGATTCATTAATTAATTTTTTTTTTCTCACTTTTTCTTTATTCAATTCTAAATTTAAATTTACATGTGGGCCGTTATTATTATAATATGTGCCATCAAAGGGGGATAACTTAAGGGAAAATATATTTAGAAATGAGATTTGAGAAGGAATTTAAATTGTGGAATGGATCAATGCCAAGGAGGTAGGAAGGAACCGTTGGAATGGGGGGGGGGAAGATGGAATAAGGAGAAACGTTGGAGAAGGGGGGGAATTAGGGATTTAAAAAAATACATACACACATATACATACATAAAGTGTAAATATCTAAATACATATTTAAAAAAAAAATTTTTTATGTTAATTTAAGAGTATTCCAAGGGTATAATACTCCTAGAAATAAATTTATATAAATTTATTCTATTGATTTATAGATTTTTTTTTCCTTTAATATTATTATCTATTCATATATTAAATTTATTCTTTTATTATTATAATTTCTTCTTTTTATTTATTTTAATTTTTTTTATTATTATTTTATTTTATTGAGCATACACATACACACACATGAGAATACACCCATATTCACATACATGTATATATGCATACACATACAC
>OY744522.1:153290487-153485487 GCA_963556195.1 Sepiola atlantica | reverse complement strand
AGCGTGTGTATGTGTATGTATGTATATGTACATATTTTTAATAACTATTTACACTTGAAAGTGTGTGTGTGTATATATATATATGTATATTCGTGTATATTGTGGATATATGCATGTATGTGTGTCTGTGCATGGGTGTATATATATGTATGTATGTGTATGTATATATGTGTCTGTGTTCATGTATGTATATGTGTGTGTGTGTGTTCATGTATGTATATGTGTGTATGTGTATTTCTTGTTTTATATACTGAAAGTATATTCATGCGCACGTACGTATTTTAAATATAATTTTGCTTGAAAGTGGATCTGTGTGTGTGTCCATGTTTAGATGTGTGGGTATATTTATGTCTGTTTGTTTATATGTACTTGTGTATCTATTAAATCTGTTTACATCTGTGTATTTTATATATAGATAAGATATTTATACCTAAATGGGTTTGTAAAACTTGGAAGGTTAAGCAGAGTTGAAAGGTAACCAAAGCTAAGTAGGTAATAAAACAAGGAAAAAAGGATAGGCAGGTCATAAAAAGAATAAAAAAGATAAAAGAGTCAACAAGTAAAATAGGTAATCCGATACTAATTGATAAGAAATAGAAAATAACCAATCCCAAACAAAGATTTATTTGGGGGAGAAAGGTCTCCAAATCCATCCCACTTCTCTGGAATCCTTGGTCTGATGAGGTTGACTTTCTGTGAAGAGTGCAACCAAAACATGTATGCACATATGTAACCAATAATGGTTGTATAAATAAAAATTTATACTTATATATATATATATATTAATAATAAATTTACGTGCGTGCATGCGTTTGCAAAAATGTCACTTTCACTTGAACAATTTACTCACTAATCATGGATGTATTTGGCTTCCATAGTTTAGTATCTCCAGAGAAATAAAAGAGGGGGGGGGGGGGGGGGGTCACCTAAAAAAATATTTTCCTAATATATTTTACGAAAACAGCATATTAAAGATAAATTAGTCCAATAATGCATGAGTATCGAAAATTTCGTGAAAATCTGACTATTACTTGATTTTTGCTAGATTTATTAAGCAGGGGTTATTTGACTAAGACATTTTGTAGAGTTCATATTTTTAAGGAGTGCAAAAGGTCTGTTTGTAAGTTCATGTTTGTACGAATGTGTATATGCGAGCATGTTTGATGTAAAGTGATTTTTGTGGCAATTGAAATGGTGTGAGTTTGAAGAAAAGTTCGCTATTCGTGGTAGGAATTAAAAGAAATTACCTTTTGCCTCCCCTACCTCCTCGGTCGAGCCGGTGGTGGTGGGGAGGGGGCGACGATCTCCTCTGTGTGCATTCGGCAGGAAAGCGGAAGAAAAGAAAAAAGAGGGTGCGTGACTTGTTTTATAGTGAGTCAAATCATGCGTGGTCAAGCTGACCTGTTGGTCCCTGATTGGCCGGAATCTTCGGCCAACATGCTTTCACGAGATCACCCCCTCTTCTCTACCTCAGAGACAAAGAAGGGCCGAGTAAAAAAAGAAAGTCACAACATAGTGTCTGTTACAACTACATAGGAACGTCAAATAAAGGCGTAAATAAAGTATACACGTTTTTAGTTTCTCATTTTCATTATTTTCGTACGCTGTTACATATAGGGGAGTAAATTCTATGGTTAACTTTGGAGGTCCCTATAGTCATGCTGTACAGTACACACACATACCACAAACATGCATGTAAATTAGATGACAGAATAATGCTAATAATAATTCTAATAATATAAGAGTAGAGACTTGATTTTAGTTATGCAAGGACAAAGTCTTAACATATATGTCACAGTTCATGAATTTTCAATTGAAGTCAAAGTGGAATAAACAGTTGTGGTTGTGACCCAACATTCACAGATATGTCTAATATATATATATATATATATATATATATATATATATATATATATATAAATATATATATAAGTTAAATTTAGAAATCGATATGCTAACAAAACATTCAAATAAGTTTCGATAAGGATTACATTTTTCAAGGGATCTAAAGACACCATCGAAATTTTCTTTCAACTCCATCTTAGAGAAATTAAGAAACGCAGCATCAACAAGTAGGGTTTTTTTTTTTTTAAAACACCACTATGCTGACAGATTTTTTTTTATTACTTGACCTCATATTGAAAATGTTATTTTTAATGTTTTTTTTCAATGCAAAAATTGTAAACATAACATTTGAGATTATTTTTTTCTAAGAAACCTTCTGAACAGCAACACAGTGAATATGGCTAATTGGTCCCCCGATTTATAAAATCGGGGGACTTACGTTTTGAGGCATGTCCGTCCGTCCGTCCGGATTTTTCTCTGCAACCATTCATTGAATTTCTGAAATTTTGCATGAAGTTGTAACTTTGGTCAGGTTAGAAAGTGACATTCTCCGATTTTTGAAAAATATCTGGTTAGCCCCCCAGGGGGTCAAAAGGCCCAAAAATGGCAAAAAATGACATTTTTTGCCCCATAACTTTTCATCCATCCATTCAATTTCTCTGAAACTTGGCTAAAATGTGCAGGCAATTGTTCCTAATAGAAAATAAGTATCGCCCCCAAAATGGCAAAAAATTACCCTTTTCTCCCATAACATTTGATCCATCCATTCAATTTTTCTGAAACTTGTAGAGGCAATTGTTCTGGATATAAAATGAGCATCCTTGACCTCAGAAAAATTATGGTTCACGCCCCCAGGGGGTCAAAAATGCCCTAAATTGCCCAAATTTATTGCATTTTACACTCGCCACATACAGAGGGGCACCACGCACACGTGGCTTGTTATATATAATTATAATATATATATACATATATATCTAATATATAAAGTAGAGACGTTTTTTCCCCTGTACCTTCTCGGAGAATAGGAAAATAACCACAGGCTACTAAACTCACCATTACATTACACTTATTCACTCGAGCGTGTTTCAGTATATCTGTTATTCTTTATTCCAAACAAACACTGAATATTACATTCGGCCCGGCCGCCACGACTCTCCGAAATACCAACTCCATATAGGTGGTAGTAAAAACTTTTCTCCCTAACAATTATGTACTGTGACTACACTCATCGACACCGGGAACTAATAAATACAGTATAATTTTAACAAAACACCCATTGTTATTTTGTATTTGTCTGGCATTATTATACTACATAATATTAAGCAATACGCAAAAACTTAACAACCGCTCCCTTACACTCCAATGATTATTCGCGAATATCAGATTACGTTACTTGTAATTCTACCTATAACTACTACATTTACATTCATTCCGGAATTAACCGAATGAAATTAACGAACACAGTTCCAACGAGATTTAATCATTCAAGATGGCCTCTAGAATTTTTTTGATCGAATCGACTTCTTACTTAATTGAATAAGCGCCAACATACCGGTAGAGCCCGAAATATTTACATTTTCCAAATCATACACCTACAAGACGTATATTATAGAAATCTTGGCCAACTCCTTTACTTCATCACCAAATGTCGTAAACGCTGTCATTGTTGAACTTTATATTCGGCCGATAAACAAGCTTAGCTTAATTGGGGTATTTACACATAGTTTTTAAACTGGAACCATTGGGGCAATGGTTTAGAAGTTAGGCTTCATAATCGGCAGTTTCAGCGTTCGATCCCAATCTACGCTAAGACTTTTTTTTCTTTTTCGCTACGACTTTTTTTTTTATTATTTAAAACATTCCCCAACACGGTAGATGAACAATAGACCGTTTTTTTTTTATTCGACGTCATGCAATAGGTAGTACTTTCTCCCGTGCAACGCCGGGCGACGGGTTCCGCTAGTATATATATAAAAGACAAAAATTGTTTGTGTCTATTCAACTAGTTTTAGATTATTAAACCTACTACTTTAAATTTGATAGGAATAATCCATTATCTCTAAAATAGGGGTCATTTTTGTCTTGTTTAAAGAGGTCTCAAGGCAGCATAAACACCTATCCTCATTAAATTTTCTAACCACTGATTTCAAAAAATTTTGAACTGTACAAAAAATTGGAGGAAATTGATAATTTTACTGCATTTTAAGACCTTTTAGGAAAAGGAGGGGGGCACAAAATTAAAACCTTTAGTTGTTTAAACTATATTTTCAGTCAAACCAAGAAAGGAAACAGGCCTCTATTTTGAGTATCGCACCACGCATCTAGTTCTTTTGTTGTATATTATTTCTGTGTTTAAAAGAATGTCAACAAACACTTATGTACAAAAAATATAATGATATATTTTTTTATTTCAGCAAACAAGTGGGTGAGAGATCACAGGAATTCACGGTAATTGATCTCTTGAATTCACTAGCCAGTGGACCATTTTATCTCAATTTGACACTAGTTGAGAAATTGAAATAGGTCTGCAGGGTTTTTTTTTTTTTACTAGTCCTCTGCAATGATTGGGACAGACATTGATGAACGCAAGGGTGATACACCAGGTGTACAAACGGTCACCTTTTCCCCTCTTTGTTTGGTGTGATCAAGAGATCAGGGTGGAGAGTAGCAGCAAAATTGAACCTGTGAGAAGAGATCCCAAGTTGGATGCATGTGGAGCAATTCATCAACTCAAATTGGATAATTTCTTCTCTACAAAATATTGAATTTATGAACAGATTCAAGGATTATTTTTTTTGTGTGGAAGTATTTCAAGTCTAAAACATGATCTCCTTCACCAAAAATATTTTAGTTTTCTCTTGCATACTATCTATTTATAAAGTGATCATTTTTCAATATAGTGACAATAAAGATCTTAGATGCAGAGGTGATTAGCCAGTCGGGTCTTTTAAAACAGACTGCGAAATTGGATTTATTGTTTAGACAATGGAGGTAGGGGAGTCGTCAATTTTTGTAGAGTCTGAATCGTGATTTCTTTCAGCCAACATCCTTCCTCTGCTGAGAAATATATATTGAACTAGTGGGGCATGTATCCTGGCGTTGCCTGGAAAAATTGAGAAAATACCTCCTCTTTCAAGAAATAAATCAACCGGAAAGAACTGGAAAGACTCTTTTCACCCAAAATACCAAGCATTTATAAGTAAAGCTGTAGGTAAAATGAAAACAATGATCGAATAAGAAAAACGAAACAAAAAACAAATAGTTAATTAATAAGAGTTCATTTTGCAATGTGTTATATCGTAAGAATAAGTAAATAAGAAACCCAAGACAGGAATTGAAAAGAATAGGAATTATATTAAGAATACTTAATTACAATAAGTTAGTCACCATTACCGGCTCTAGGCAGACGTGCTAAGCGGTTTGTTAAGCGGTTCTCCTTGGTAAGGGAAAAGGTGTCGACTTCATAGTGACCTGACGAATCAATCCTGTCACTATGGGTGAATCCGGATCAGTCCACAACACAATATTAGTTCACCTTTAAAAGTCAATCACATCGACATGACTGAGTAGATTAGAAAGTTGTTTTTGTATCGCAAACAGGAAGTTGGTCTTTTAATCTCACTGTCAGTGCGACAAATGGCTCAACTTTATAAATATTCAGATGAGTGTTTGCTAGTTCAGTATTTTTTATTCTACTTTTTATTTGTGTTCAGATTGAGCAGTTGGCGAACAGCTGTTATGATCAATCAGTAGAGACAAAAAACAAGAAAAATATCGATTTTATGCGCAAAAGAAGTGCGTACAGCTAAGATGCAAACGAGACACTTTTTGTAAGTTAAACAAAAACATTTGACATCTATAAAAAAATATAGTACTATTAGAGATCTGCACCATAGAGTGCACAGCTCTAATAGTACTTTTTTTTTTTCACAATAAAGAGTTATAATTTTGCGAATTGGCAAAAAAACAAAAAAGAAAACAAAAAAGAAAACAAAAAAGAAAACAAAAAAGAAAACAAAAAAGAAAACAAAAAAGAAAACAAAAAAGAAAACAAGCACCGACAATTTTATAATGCAATATTTACAAAGTACTGAAAAAATGTTTAAAAATTAAATAAAAACATTAATTCACCCAAAAAGAAAAATGCGATTCTCCATTTTTTAGCCGATTACATGTAAACAGCCTGAAAAACTTAGTGGTAAAAATAAAATAAAAACAACAAAAAATCCATTTTGCATATAAATTTAACATAAAATGATCAACCCTTTCAGACTAGACAGCGTTTTAAGGACATTAACCAATTTTGTTTGTTTTAAATCTTGGCCATGTTAATGTACCTGATCAGACTTTAGTATAAAATATGCCATTGTTAATAGTCATTATAAAAAAAAAATGCCTCCTTTCTATTACTAAACCTAAGTCCGGGTGGTAATATGAAAAATAGAGCGATTATGTGTGGTTTTATGATTTTGCCGGTCGGACTTCGGGTTAGTGGTAAAAAAAATTAATGAACTGTCCTAGAAAGTTAGAATGGCCCCGAAATGGGGGGGGATCATTTTACGTTAATGTATATGCGCAACTAACCCCTCACTCTAAAATAATTGTATTTTTTTTTCAGTTTGTTCACACAAACTAAAAAAAGGAGAATAACATTTTGGGGCGGGAGGAGTTACTTTTAAAATGTAGATATAATTTCTTTTTTAATTTGACAAATTTCTAAATGTGTTTCCTTTATGTATTGTATCAAAGATTTTGATAAACTGATTGTGAGATTTTTATCTATCTTTTTTGCTTGTGCCAAAAGTTAACACCGAAAAAAAAAAGTTCTGGGGTTCGAACCTCTAGATTAGTGTATTAGTTGGATAAAGCCACATTAATGAGTCTTCAGAAGATTAAACACACGTCTGTTGATATATTGGGGAGCATTAAAAATTGACCTTGTGTCTAACTGAACCCTTACTTAATCTTGTTTGATCCGTACATCAAGGTGCTCATGCCTTGTCTGGAGAGATTTCCATAACATTTTTTTTTTAAATCCACTGAGATAGAATGTTCTCAGTCATGACGTGTTAAAGTATGATATTCTTAGTTCTTATCACTTGTAGTAAGGATTGAACCTGAAACCCCCAAAAGACTGTCGCTTAGAACTGATTGTAAATAGTTTGTCACCTCATAAATTTTAAACTTTTTTCTGACCAACAGTATGGATTTAGGCAACTCCGTTCTACTGTGGATATCCTAATGGTCATCTCAGAATGCATATACCATACAATGGATAAGACAAGTAAAGCTAAGGTGCAACAGTTGCACTTGTTATATCCAAAGCCTTTGACAAGGTCTTGCAGGAAGGTATTACTGGACAAAGATTTTAATATAATCAGATCTTTCTTAGCGAAAAGAAAAATCCAGGTCATCCTCGATGGCCGTACATCTAAATAACATGAAATTAATGCATGTGTGACCCAAGGGGTCGATCTTTGGACCTTTATTATTCATGATTTTTATAAACGACCTCCCTGATGCAATTGCGTCCGAGATGGATAAATTGGCTGATTACACTACACTACTCTCCACTAAACAAACACACAAATCCAAGATAATGGGGTAGATTGTTCTCATTCCGTCAGCCATGACCAGGTGGAAGTGTTAATGTATGTTATTCTTAGTTATCATTTGTAGTAAGGATTGAACCATCAACCTGCAAAAGACCGATTCACTAAGAACCGTTATGTCATGGATCCATTAACTAAAGGGTTCAGTTTGAAATTCCATTCAGATCCCAACAAGTTCAACTAGTTGGAAAAAATGCACCTGAAGAAATGTTGTGTATATAGCAACCAAGATGAGAACAGTAATCTAAATTATTAAAACAGAAAACTAAAATATTTTAAAGATGGCTAAGATATTGTAAAGATTGTTATATGATGGCTAAATAGAAGGGTTTAACAAATTGAACGATGTGCTTTCAGCCGGTGTATTTTGGGAATAAAATGGATGTCTTGATTGTGTTGTTTACTTTTAAAATCGCATAACCTTTTTAATTCATAAGTCTTACGTTTCAGCCTTGTGCCATACATGAACGTTCACAATCATACCTTAGTTGTTAGCTGCTTTCTCCTGCAAACTTCTTTCATACCTTGAAAAATTACCAAATCAAGATAAAACTTGGAAAACAGAGAGGGTTTATTTGTCTTGATCTTCATCCCAAATCATTGATCAATAAGGCCCTCCTTACTGAGAGACACAGAGAGATTGATAATTATTGTTTAATCATATCTTAGTGCATTTTTAAAACCACACGTTCATACTTCTAGTGCTTCCAGGGAACTGCTGACCCCTTACTCATTCTCTCTTTGAGTCACGTTTCTATTACTTCTCACAGCCGAGTAAAAACTAACCTCATCAATTTGAACCCGACTGAACTTTCATTTGTTATTTTCAACTAACCAATTTATATACTAGCAGGTCTACTTGCCCAATATTTCACATATGATTATTATTAATCTTTATTAATCCAAATATATGATGGGTTTTGCATACAAACACTAAAACAGCATAGTTTATACCTCACTTAAAATTAATAATTCAGAGATGTAAGTGGCCAGTGGCAAAAAAAATCTGAAATCGAGATGAATTTCTTGACCTGGGGATGAGGGGGTGGGTTCACGGGAAGGGTGTTAAAATTTACAATAGCATTTTTTTTTTCATACTGAAAGTATCGACCGATACGTTTTAAAGGAGACAGGGAGGCATTCATTGATGAAACAAGTCTTCTACCCATGAATCGTTTGAAGCCTGGCAAAATTAACATTTTCAGAGAGTGGAGAAAGAGAGACGAAGCAAGGCAAGGCAAAACGTTATGAAAAGAGAAAAAGAAAAAAGGAAGAGAAAAAAAGCTAGCCGAATGGTGGAAAAGTAAGGACGTAACAGGACCGGTGCGACAGTTATAAAACTTGGGGGGGGGGGGGGGGGGGGCTCTCCTAAAAAATGGGGGGGGGGCGGCGGTTAAACACATGCATATATAACTTCATTATTGATGACCGTAAAGTGGGGGAGGGGGGGGCAAGTCAAAAAGTGGTGCCGCCGTCCATGCGTAAAGTTCTAGTGATTAGCCTTTTCTTATAAAAATTAGAAAAAAAAATGGAATTCTGCTTTTACCGAATTCCAAAAGAAAAAGCTGAATTTCGCTAAAAAGCGGAGAACTCACATCCTGACAATTTCACCCTTTCAAAAGGTTATGTTTTTTAAGTTTGTAAGAAAATAGTTTTTAAAGAATATATTTGAATCTGTTGTCAATGAACAACATTGACTTAGGTTAATTCCTATTTTAGTCGCGTAAATTATTTATCGTTACACGTTTCGCTATTACTCCCAATCAACTTACACATGTGAAATGCCAAAATTAAAAATATAGTCGCCTTCATTATAGACAAATCGAGAAAAAGGCTAGCTAAGGAAGAAGGACGACTCAAGTTTATAATTCTCTAGTTAAGAGACAGGAATAACCTTTAAGTTATCGTTCTTCCTTAGCTAGGCCTTTGACTTGTTTATAAAAAGGTGACAACGATGTTTACCGGCGATTTTCATTTCGGCGTTTCACGTGTTCGATGAAACTCGCTATAACTTAGTGGGTTTTTTTATGTGTTTTTTGTTGTTGTTGTTGTTGTTTTGGTTTAAGTGAAAATAAGTTGATTGGGAGTAATGCCGAACCCCACTAAATCATTTACTTAACTGAAATAGGAATTAACTGTCAACATGATTTTTATCCAACCTTTTGGTAAGGATCAAAGTGTAGTATCTTTTCTGTCCTCGCTCAGGAGGGGGAGAAATCCTTCTAGACTGAAGCAATTTCTATTTTTTCCCAAATTCAGAGCCCTCCCGCCCCCACACCCCACCCTACGCACATTAAAAACCGACCATGTGTCTAACTTTGTCTTCGTGGGGAGACAGGTAAATGTTTTAAATGCTAATAGGGTCCCTATTTATTTGTGGGGATACGAGGGCAGAGTTAGACAAGGTCCATTTTTAATATGTAGGAATATTCAGCCACTTAAAAAGGGACACTCTGGATTAGAACAAAAATTTAAATTGTCTCAGTCTAGGAGGATTTCTTCTTCACTGACCGAGGACAGAAAAGATTAGAATGGTATCACAACAGATACTATTCCAAGCTAATAGGGGTCATTAAAAATAAAAACATAGCCACGTGACCCTAACCCTATTCCGTATTTCATGAGACTACTAAAAAATGTGTCAATGTTTGTCCCACTTTGTGATGAAATGGTTGAAGCAATGGATAAGAAATAAAAAGATGGAAACAAAATTCGTCGTTGAATATGTGTTCAAATATTTCTGGCATTTTGAAAATTACAGATCGTTTTTATTGTTATAATTAGTATTGCGGATACCTTCTGGTTTAAAAACATCTGATTTTTATTTTCCGCCGACAGCGTGGATGCGGGGGGGGGGGGGAGAGAAAAATACCGCAAATTTGAATAAATTCCGATTGAATCTAGTATTTTGGGGCAGTTTGCACAGAGTACAGTGACTGTATACAGAGACACTTGTCCATATTGTGACTCAGGCGCTTGAAGGATTTTTCAGAGTAATTAGCAACCTTTCCAAGTAAAATACATATATAAAAATAAAGAACGAACAAACCATAGCTAAATAACTGTTATTAATTAGATGTTTTTTTTGTCAAAGGAACCATTGTTAATCAAATGTTTTTAAATCAAATGTTTTTTGTGCGCCGCAAAGTTTCAAAAGATGATTTCTTTGGTAGTTATAAATGACACGCCTGATTTCCGTGACTTCGCGTCGACAACGATCGGATATGTCACGGAAGCGCCCGAGCGCTGACGGAATAATATCATTTTTTTTCTTTCATCTTATAAAAACATTGACAAAATTTTATCCCCCCCCCCTCAAAAAAAAATAAAAAACATTTTCACAAATGAAATTTTTTTTTCAAAAAATGATTTTAACTTATGTATTTTTTCTTTGAATTTATTCGTCTTATATTAGCGTCTGCCAGTCTTCCAGTTAGAGCTTGCCAGTTTGAATGCAGGGCTTAGCTATCGCAAAGAACGGAAGCCCTAACCATAACCCTAACTTTGGCACATGTTCGTCTTTAACCACTGTCCGTTTTTCACAACTTTTTACTGACCAGTTTTCTTTACTTTTTTCGGTGTACACTTATCTATCAGGCTGCTAGGGAATTCCGGCGTTTTTGGAAAATATTTTCAAATATTTTACATTTTAGGAGGGGGGATCAGTTTCCAATGTTAATTCAACGTAGACTGATCCCCCTCTTTCTGACCATCTCAATTTTAAAAAAAATCTTTTTCGGTGTACAATTACCTATCATGTCAGTAGATAATTCCGGGGGTTTGGGAAAGAAATTTTTAAAAACTGTGATTTTAAGACAGGGGATCAGTTTTCAATGTAAATTCAACGTGGACTGATCCCCCTCTTTTTAACCATCTCAAATTTAAAAAATTATTCTTCTGCTTACAATTACCTATCATGTCACGAGAGAATTTCGGGTTTTTTGGAAAGAAATTTCAAAAAAATGAGATTTTAAGACGTAAAAAGTTGTGAAAAACGAACTATGGTAAAAGACGAACAAGACTGATCCCCCGTCTTAAAATCTCAAAAAGAAAACATTGACAAAATCTATCCCCCCCCCCATCCTTTTTTCTTTCTTTCTACACATTTGGGGGTGCTTATGCATATCAGCCCTGACATTGAAATATTTAAACGCAAATTCATCCAGTAGTTATTTAATTATAAGAAAAAGAAAAAAAATGGGTTTACGTACATTTTGACATTTTTGTAAACAATGGAGACCCCAAACCCCGAAATCGTGAAAATGAGTTATCGTCCTTGACCACTGGAAAATCTAAGATACAAAATGGTGGAAATATCTACCGAGTGATAAAATCGTTAAAATCGTTTTTTATTTATAATTAAATAACTACTGGATGAATTTGCGTAATTTTTTCTGCACAATCTTATTTTCAGCTAACACGTAAGTACATAATAAAGTTTATACATTCTTTAAATATTTCAATGTCAGGGATTATATGCATAAGCACCCATTTGGGTACTGATATAGATCCTGACCCTGTGTTCGTGACGTTCGACTCGGAAGCATTCGGCTGTCCTACGCAAACGCCCGAGTATTGACGAGCCCATTGTCGTCGTCCGCTGTTCTTAGCGCAAAAGAAAACAAAAGAAAACATGGAACAGTAAGCAAGTAAAAATAAATAAAATTTAAAAAGTATGTCGTGATAACAGTAATTTCGGTACTTTTTTTTGTTTCTTCAAAAAAATTCATGAAAGTATGTTCAATTTTCATTGTTGTTTCTTTAAAAAATTCCTTGTAAATATAACGTATCAAAATAAAAATACAGTATTCATTTTATAACAGTAACCTCGCTATGTTTTGTTTGTTTCATTTTCTTTGTTGTTTCTTTACTTTCTTGAAAATATAACTTCATATGTCGTGATAACAATAATTTAACTTCATATGTCATGATAACAGTAATTTAACTTCATATGTCGTGATAACAGTAATTTCGCAACGTTTTGCTTGTTTTTTCCCCTGTTGTTTCTTCCAAAAAAATTCATGAAAATATGTTTTATTTTCTTTGCTGTTACTTTAAAAAATTCCTTACCCAAACCCCTAACAAAAAAAAACAAAAAAACATCATAGGACGCAGCACCGTATCAAAATTGTCGTCTGGTACAAATCGGCTCATCAACTCTCGGGCGTTTGCGTAGGACAGCCGAACACTTCTGAGTCAAACGTCATGAACACAGGGTCAGGATCTATATCAGCACCCACATTTGATTGAAAATGGTTCATTTGACCACCCCACCATACAGTGTGTTCGGTTTTATCTTTTTATCTATGTATTTTTTCTTTGAATTTATTCGCCTGCAAGTCTTCCATTAACGCTTGGCGTTTTCGTCCCGGCAACTCTCGGGCGCTTCCGCGACCTGCCCGATCGTTGCCGACGCGAAGTCACGGAAATCACACGCGTCATCTATAACAGCACCTTCCTTATATATATATATATATATATATATATATATATATATATATATATATATAAGAAACAACGAAATCACTGTTTGTTACCAATTTCTCGTTTGTTGTTTTTTTTTTTCATTTGTTTGTTTTTTTTCAATGCCGAAAAATAGTCACCTGTGTAAAGAAAGTAATCAAATAGGTGGTTTGATTTTTTTTTGGGGTACTTCTGCAGTTTACGAACCGTGCTGAAATAACGTTATTACTTAGAAAGCCATTCTTAACACGGGGGGGGGGGGGGGGGTAACTATTCTTTACTAACAATTTAATAAATTTAGGGGTGCTTATGCAGCTTAGGACCCAAGCTAATTTTAACCCTAACCGACGCCAAATCGATTTTAGCTTGGATCCTACTCTGCATAAGTACCAATTTGAGAAACTAAAACTTACGGATGAAGTTTAACAACGGAAACTAAATCTGACACAACACCGATAGTCGCTTAATGTTCCGGTTTGCCAATATTATTTAAAAACTTATTAACATGAAGGGCAGGATTTGTTAACTATTCTGCACCTTCACCAACTCTTCTACTCGATCATGGCTGACGGGATAAGAACAATCTACCCCCACCCCCCGTGGATTAAATAAAGTGTTCAGTTCGTAATTCCGCACAGTCCGAATAATCAAAAGGCACTTGTGCAGTTTAGTAAACAGCAGCAGATAATCCACAGGAAGTAACGACCAATAGATTAAAACATTTTAATCAATTTATTTATTTAATAAAATATAGTTTCTGAATGAAAAACATTGTAATACAATTTTACTTTATTGAAAATAAACTTTATTTTATTACAATGTTTTTCTCAGAAAATATATTTGGCACATGTTCGTCTTTTCCCACAGTCCGTTTTTCACAACTTTTTATTGACCAGTTTTTTTTCTTTTTTCGATGTACACTTACCTATCAGGCTGCTAGAGAATTCCGGGGTTTTTGGAAATTTTTTTCAAATATTTTACATTTTAGGAGGGGGAATCAGTTTCCAATGTAAATTCAACGTAAACTGATCCCCCTCTTTTTGACCATCTCAAATTTTAAAAATTATTCTTTTGCTTACAATTACCTATCATGTCGCGAGAGAATTCCGGGGTTTTTGGAAAGAAATTTTTTTAAATTTACATTTTAAGACGGGGGATCAGTCTTGTTAGTCTTTTACCATAGTCCGTTTTTCACAACTTTTTACGTCTTAAAATCTCAATTTTTAAAGATTTCTTTCAAAAACCCCGGAATTCTCTGACATGATAGGTAATTGTACACTAAAAAAGATTTTTTTTTTTAATTGAGAAGGTCAAAAAGAGGGGGATCAGTCTACGTTGAATTAACGTTGGAAACTGAGAATTCCGTGGTTCAAAAACCCCGGAATTCTCTAGCAGCCTGATAGATACACCGAAAAAAGAAAAAAAAAACTGGTCAGTAAAAAGTTGTGAAAAACGGACTGTGGGAAAATTACATATGCCATATATTTTATTAAATAAATAAATTGATTAAAATGTTTTAATCTTTTGGTCGTTACTTCCTGTGGATTATCTACCGCTGTTTACTAAACTGCACAAGTGGCAATCAAAATTATCAATCCTCATCACCCGAATTCCGAAAACGTGCTTTAAATACGCATTTGGTACTTTTACCAATGACGCACCATGTTTCCGTGACTTCGCGTCGTCAACGTTCGGGCAGGTCTCGGAAGCGCCCGAGAGTGGGTATCTTTTACAATACTCAGTTTGGCCTTTTGGCTAAGATCAAAGTGTAGTATCCGTTCCGATGGATACTAGACCCCATAGACTGGTATTGTCTTGGCCTTCGGGGCTTGATTTACGCCGATCTATGGGTCTGTCCTGTGCAGTTCTAGGAAGTCCACCCTCCCAGGCTTCGCCTCCCCTCTTTGGGGAGGAGTAAGTTTATTGCTTACTGCCTGAGGCGCCCCTACCGGGGAATGCCGACGGGGCTGCCCAGGCAATTTTTAAACCCCACTTTCCCGACCCAACTTTGGGTCACATCTTACTTGTGGGGGTAAGATAAAAACTGGCCTTGTGCCTAACTCCTGGAGAGGAGTAAATTAATGAACAGCAGAGTCGCGGACGGGGTCCAAAAAACGAACGAGAACGGGGTAATAAAAGTAAATATACAACAAGTGATGGTGACCTACGTCGAGAATATATATTTTCCTACTTACCTATGAAATTTGTTTGTATTTTTACGTAGTATAAATGGGGTTTTATTAGATGTAAAAAAAAAATTCTTGTTTTTTGTGCACAAAAAGAAAATGGCGGCCGGTCCTTATTCTCTTACATACATCGCCATTTTGGATTTGTGCGATGTTGGTGTGACGAATAATTTAATTTCTAATAAATAGCAATTGGAACGGGTTAAAAATATAAACAAATGCCACAGGTAAGTTTGAAAATAACTTTTATCGCCTACAGTTACTTTTATTTGTTGTATATTTGTTTTTTTTAGCGTTTTTACTCTGAGTATTGTAAAAGATACCCAACAACGGTTATTAATTAGATGTGTATTTATTTAATTTTTATCATTGTTAATGAAATGTTATTAAATATATAGGATGATTTTGTTTGATATTTTAAGCAAACGTTTCTGTTTTTATCATTTTTTTCAATTTTCTTTTAATAATTTTTTTTCAACGTTTTTTTTTTTTTACATTTTTTCTTGTTAACATAAACACCGAAATAATTGTTTCTAAACAATTGTTTTTTTCTTAAACGAAATGTTTTTTTGTTCTTTTTCAATCTTTTTTCTTTGTTGTTTTTCCTTTTATGACAGTTTCTGGGTTGCAGCTGGCCCAAAAGTTTTCTTGTGTACTGGTTCTGTTGCTGGAGGTTCAACGAGCTGACAGACATTATAGAAATTCATTTTTTTTAAATTATTATTGAACGCGATTAATTTCTTCCAACTGTAGTCTGTCTAATGCCTGCTGCAACCTGATTGATTAATAGTTTCGTCAACTCTCGGGCGCTTCTGAGACCTGCCCGAACGTTGAGGACGTCACGGAAACATGGTGCGTCACCTATAAGAGTACCCACCTTTTAGTTTAACTAAGTTAGAGAAATCAAAATTGCTGAAAGCTTCTAAGAGGCACACTTTTAATTAATTTTAAAATTAATTAAAAGTGTGCCGCTTAACGGTGAAAACAAATACATTTCTTTTCTCTTACCTGTTCGTTGTGCTGTGCTAGTGTTTGGGGAAGATCGGACCCCAGTCGGGTTGGCTAGTCCGGTTACCCCTCGCATATGCTGCAAGAGCAAAATATCATTGTGACGAATCCCATAGGTTTTGAGACTAGTTTTCCCATCGTGTAAAGGTCTCCCGTTCCATAAGATCGCAATTTCCTTGGCCGGAATACCCGTTTCGAATTCGCATAGCGCCTTAAAATTTTCCAATTCAAGGTCTTCACTTACTTCAATCGTAAAGACCTCGTCTGATAAAGTTGTCACCGTTACTAGCATGATAATAAAAAGTTCATCCAGCAAGTGGTTAAAATGAAAATAAATTAAATTTATGTGAAGGTAATTTTAAATTCTTCGCTTCTCATGAGACAGCGTTTTCTTTATAGTCTCAGTATGTTGTTCAGTAAATAATCTCTTTTGCTTGTATATATAAGAAAACCAAAAAAAACTTCCACCCCCTTTCTAAAACAATACGAGATTTTTTTGTTTTGTTTTAATAAATCTCTTGTTTGGATCCAACCGGTTATTTCTGTAGAAAAGATTAATCTTCCCCCGTTTTCTTTTCTCTTTCCCCTTTTTTATAAACGGGATCTTTTTTTCTTTTTTTTTTTTTTTTACAAAACAAAGGGAAATACACGTGTTATGAGTAATGGTAAACCAATAAATATCTAACTAACAAGATGGAAAGGTGATGGCTGTAAAATAAAGATAACCTGAGCGAAGATTTGCATAATTTCGACGATGTTCCCTCGACATGCTATATTTGAATTATTGTAGTCGTGTTCTTAAATGCGGGCCACGCGACTTCCTTTCTGCGTAACGAGCATGCGCTCGCCGACAGCCGTTGCGAGAGGAAACCCTTCACAATTTCCAGTCAAACACACATATAAATAAATCCATATATTCGATTAAAAGCAATGTTAATTTACAGCTAATACAGAAATTACGACTGGTATTACTTTGAATGAAGTTAACGAATGGAAATAAGGATAAATAATTACGAAATCTATATTTAAAGGGATTATGCCAAGGGGAATAACTCGCAGTGTTTCCTGCTTAGTAGGCTGGCTGTCATAACTCATCTGGGAAAATATATTCTAGGTACTTCTTTATAATAAGCCCGTCATAAAAAAAAAAAAGCGTATTACACACACATCTCTCTCTCTCTCTCTCTCTCTCTCTCTCTCTCTCATATATATATATATATATATATATATATATATATATACAGGGTGTTTCAAAAGTCTTGGGAACATAACGATTTTTAATAAATCAAAAACTATTAGGAGTTGAAAAATGAAATTGGTACCGTTGGAAAGGTTAAAGTTTCAAGTTTTGTGGGGAATCTTAAAAGTTGCTCAATATGAGCACCATTCGTCACACGGCAGACATCTAGTCGATAGTCCATTTCCTGCCAAACGCGTTCCAGCATCTTGACGTCAATGGTTCCCACAACTGCCGTTACTCGAGCCTTTAGTTCATCAATATCTCTTGGAAGGGGAGGCACATAGACTTGTTGCTTGACAAAGCCCCAAAGGAAAAAGTCACACGGGGTAAGATCTGGAGACCTAGGAGGCCAGGGCATGAGAACGTCATCACCTCGCCCAGATCTCCCAATCCATCTACCAGGCAGCCTTGTGTTAAGAAACTGCCTTACTCTAAGACTCCAGTGTGGTGGTGCACCATCTTCTTGAAAAATGAAGTCATCAGATTCTGATTGTTCCAACTGAGCCATTAACCAGTCTTCCAGCATGTTGAGATAGGATTCACCAGTGATAGTTGCCTCTTCAAAGAAGAACGGTCCATAGACACCTTTCAAATTGCACAAAACACGTTCACTTTTGGTGAATCTCGCTCGTGCTCAAGAAGTTCATGAGGATTCTCAGTACCCCATATGCGAGTGTTATGCTTGTTAACTTTGCCATTCAGATGGAAGGTCGCCTCATCGCTAAAAACAAGCCGGTCATCAAAGCCGTTATCTTCCAACTTCTCTTGCATTGCAATGCAAAAGTCACGGCGAAGTGGCTTATCAGTGTCCTTCAACTTTTGGACCAACTTGAGCTTGTAAGGTACCATTTGCAGTCGTTTCCTTAAGACACGCCAGACAGTTGCTGGAGCAAGCTGAAGTTCCCTGCTGGCTCTTCTCACTGATTTACGGGGGCTCCGCTGAAAGGCTGTCCGAACTTGCTCAACTGCATCTTCTGAAGTTGAAGGGCGACCTGTTCGCTTACTTGGGCACAAACACCCATCTTTCACAAATTTAGCATGCCATCTGACAATGGATTTCCTTTCAGGGGCTTCTTTTTTAAATTTCCTGCGAAATGCACGCTGAACACATGTCCACGATTCAGTCTTTGCAAATTGGAGGACGCAAAATGCCTTGTCTTGTTTAGAGAACGCCATTACTGCACCTGGAAAGATAACACGAAAATCATTAGTATGACCAAAAACTTGATTAAGCAAGCTTTAAAATGGCACCAGTTTCATTTTTCTACCTGGAATAGTTCATGAGATATACGCATTTGTAATGTTCCCAAGACTTTTGAAACACCCTCTATATATATATATATACAGGGCTTTACGCGCTCCACTACTTTTGGAGCTGCTCCCGCTCCTGCTCCAACGCCCAAAATTGGAGCTAGCTCCTCTCACGCTCCCCATTTTCAAAAAGGAGTCACTTCTGCTCCAACTCCTATAAAAAAAGGGAGCGGCTCTTTTTCAGCGCTCTATAGCGCTGAAAAAGAGCCGCTCCTTTTTTTTTTAAATATACCTTCTTTCATAAACGTTCTATTCTGCCAATGAGTGGTCGAAGGATAGGGATGGGCGTCAAAGGATCTCGTCAATATGGGTTGAGATGTCACTTTAAGTGTAAGACCGTAAGATAATATTTGACAAAATCTCGCTAATATTTTGAGAGTTATAAGAGAACATGTCGGACGAAGTATAGGATTATACGTAAATTTTCGTTTCCTGAGAACAAGAAAACAATTTTGCTTTTTTAAATACATGGAAATTTTCTAAGAATTTAAAGCCAGTTTAAATGACTTTCTACTCAATAGTTTATAAATTCCTTTCAAGTTTTGCACACACACGAAGTAACTGATGTTTTGTCAATTAAAATGGCTGACTTGTTTACGAAGAAATCTAAATGAATTATGATGGATTTAATCTCGTAACTTGATTACGAACCGGCTTGAAATAATAACATTATTTAGACAACGATTTTTTTACATAGGGAGAATGGGGGGGGGGGTGCTTTGTTAACTATTCTGTACTTTCACGTAACAATTTAATAAACAGAAGATATCGTAAAATCGAATTTAACTTGAAGATTTTATGTAAAAAATAACCCGGTCCAAACCTTTAATTTCGTAACGTAATTACGAACCGGATTGAAATAACATTATTTAGAAAGCCATTCTTAACATAGAGTGAGGGGGGCTTTGTTAACTATTCTGTACTTTCACCTAACAATTTAATAAACAAAAGATATCGTAAAAATTTTATTTAACTTTAAAATCTTATCTAAAAAATAGCCCGGTTCGTAAACTGCACAAGTACCAAAAAAATAATATCAAAAATATTCTTCACTGGGGAGGGGGTAGCCCCGTATTTACAAGTATATCTCCTGTAAAAACGGTTCTAAAATCTATTTTCAATCAATATTTATTCGATAATTGCCGAATTTTCCTACTTGGCCAAAATTGCCGAGTTTTCCGTTGCCGAATTTTCCATTGACGAATTTTCCTAAATTGTGTATTATACATACATACTTCTATCCAGTCAAGCAGACTATCTAGTCTAAGAGAAGAAAAACAACATAACTTTAACTAATACACTTAGGAACGGTATGAATCCACATATATCCTCCCCAAAGTTATATGAATTAAATAGTAGGGTAGACTGTACTCTGAAACCTTGATTGGGCAACTTATGGCCGGGGTGGAAGTGTTGTTAATGGCGGGAGATTCAAAAGGGGGAACAAAGGATTATGAATATTAACCACAGTGGCGAAGAATGCCGGACAAATGGTTTTGCGATAACGAATCTCCAGGCCATAGGTAGTGTGATAGATGCCTTTGTAACGGCACGTAATCTCACTGTAAGGATTCCACTGGACCACGTGTGAATTAAATAAAGAGAAGGTTTAAGACAAACAAAGAAGAAAGGAAGAAAACAATAGTATTTAAAACTTATATTATTTGAAAGCAAAGGAATGATGAAGCTAAACAACATAATATGCATTTTATAAAGTTAATAAAACGTAAAACATTTATATTAACAGAAACAACAATGTATTTACTTAAACATAATTGTAAGCGTAAATATATGTATATGTATGCGAGCGGGCTGAAAGTCTTTTTGTGTTTTGAACGAGCATGAGGAATGTCTTTTTGTGTGACGATCTTAACGTGTATGTTTGGGGAAAAAGTTCGTTAAATTGAAAGATAGATTCTTGAATAAAAGGGATTACCTTTCTCTTTCTCCCCCACCTTCTCGGTCGAGGCCGTCGGTGGGGGTGGAGTTTGTCGACGAGCGTTCTTTGTGTGTTCGTTCGTCTCAGAACGCTGAGGGAAAAAGAGGATGAGGAAGGGACGCGTGTTCTTTTATTGACCCCAAATGACGCATGGTCAAGTTGGTCAGTCAGTATTTTATTGGCCGAAATCCTTTGGCCAACGTGATTCTGCGAGATTTCGCAAGTTTCTCCACTTCAGCGACGAAGAAGGATTAAACAAAGAAAGAAAGAAAGAGGGTACCTAATTGTGGTGTTCACCACACAAGCTCCCTACCGTGTAATGGAGTTGATTGATCTGTTGTAATTAGTCCCTTTTGTAGCAACAAATAAACCGACTTAGGCATTTTATTGATAATTCGTACAGGGGATAGCCTATGACAGAACTTTTAAAATTAGTTGTCGCCATTTTGCCATCCCTGCATAGAATCAATTTTTTTTTGTCCGATTTTGGCGTTTTGCCAATTGTATTAAAACATTTTGGGTTTTTTTTTATATAAATATAATCCTAATCAGCGAGGATTTAGCGTTTATACTGGAAGGATGAAGCTGTATATATATGGTTGTTCCAGCAAAAATTAGCGTTCGCGGGCGAAATTTTAATTTTTGTGCACATTGGGATTTTCTGCCATGCGAAGCTGGTAATGTTTAGTAGTTTTGGCTTGTGGCTGTGTATTTTTCTGCTGGAACTTAGCGTTCACACCAGAGATTCTTGGGCTGAGAAATATCAGGTGAAAGAAATGTCTCTAGCATGAAGCTGGGTATTTTTAGGAATTAATTTCGAGGCCGCGTTGAAATTTGTGCGTCCGTGTAAGTATTCTTGGGCTGATGCAGATTTTCTCAGGTTGTAGATTTCTTACACGAAGCTGTATTTGACTTGGGAGATTCAACGCTTGGCGCCTTTTGTTGCTTCCTTTGTTCCTCGACTGATAAGACATTATTATTTTATTTTTTTTTTTGGTTATCGGGTCGACGTCGTTATTTTTCTTTAAAAAAATTATATAGCTTTTTTTTTCTTTGTATTTGCCTATTCGTAGCTCCATTTTTTTTTAAAATGGCGTTTGGCGGGATTTTTCATTGTTCAGTACATTTACGCCACGTGGGAAGATTTTTTTTTTATTATTATTTTGTAAAGGGATTCCTGCTTTTTTGTAGATCCATCTCTCCTTGTCTCGCAAAAAGCGCTTTTTTTTTTTTGTTCAGTGAAAGGATGTTTTTTTTTTGTTTCGTTAAAATTTGTTTCGTGAAAGAAGTTTTTTTTTGTAAAAAAAATTCTTGTTCTTTTCGTTAGAAATGATTTTGTTTTTAAAGATTTTCGTGAAAAGGATTTTTTTTTTGTTGAAACGGATTTTGTTGTTTGTTTTATGATAAGGATTTTTTTTTGTTTTTTTGTTGTTTGTTTTATGATAAGGATTTTTTTTTGTTGAAAGGGATTTTGTTGTTTGTTTTATGAAAAGGATTTTTTTTTTGTTCAAAGGGATTTTGTTGTCTGTTTTATGAAAAGGATTTTTTTTTTGTTGAAAGGAATTTTGTTGTCTGTTTTATGATAAGGATTTTTTTTTGTTGAAAGGGATTTTGTTGTTTGTTTTATGAAAAGGATTTTTTTTTTGTTCAAAGGGATTTTGTTGTCTGTTTTATGAAAAGGATTTTTTTTTTGTTGAAAGGAATTTTGTTGTCTGTTTTATGATAAGGATTTTTTTTTGTTAAAAGGGATTTTGTTGTTTGTTTTATGATAAGGATTTTTTTTTTGTTGAAAGGGATTTTGTTGTTTGTTTTATGAAAAGGATTTTTTTGTTGTTGAAAGGGATTTTGTTGTTTGTTTTATGATAAAGATTTTTTTTTTGTTGAAAGAGATTTTTTTAAATTATTTTTTTGTTTTTGTTTTTACTTAACAAAAACGATTTATTTACTTAACATTTAAAAGAGAGTGTAAGTTCGTAATTGGGGCATATAAATGCGATGCGTGTTGAAATGTCTTTTGTGTGTAGAATGCAATACGTATGAAGAAATAAGAGTTCGTTCGGATGGAAGATAGATTTCTGAAGAAAAGTGATTACCTTCTTCTCCCCCCCCCTCCACCTTTTCGGCTGATGCCGTCGGTGGGGGTGGGGGTTGTCGACGAGCGTTCCTTGTGTTCGTCCGTCCAAGAACGCTGCAGACAAAAAGAGAAAGAGGAAAGGGGCGCTTGTCCTTATATGGACCCAAAATCACGCGTGGTCAAGCCGGTCAGTCAGTATTTTATTGGCCGAAATCCTTTGGCAAACGTGATTCTGCGAGATTTCGCGAGTTTCTCCACTTCATAGATGAAGAAGGGTTAAACAAAGAAAGAAAGAAAGAAAGAAAGAAAGAAAGAGGGTACCTAATTGTGGTGTTCACCACAAACTTACCTCCCCTACCTAGAGTGCTAATTTTCGGAGTTTTTATTCAACAGAAAGATAGCAGTGTACTTTTTAAAAGGGCCTTAGTAATTATCTCAGGTCAGCTAGTAAACATTTTGAATTCTCTCTCTCGCCCCCCTCCCAACCTGCACTCAGATGGTGTCAAAATCATTCGTACCCCTAACTCAAATGTATTTCAACTTTGTTTAATCTTTCCAATGAAATAGAACGCTCAAGTCACTGACTGCAATAAAAACTTTAATGGCGCCTTTGATCTGTCTCATCGCTTGATAGCAAGTCAACGGGGTTGGGGGTGGGGGTAACGAATAAAACAATAAAAAAAAAGATTGTTAAAAACATTACAATTAAATCGTCTTCCGCCTGAGCCCCCTCCCTCTCTCTACCAGAGATATAGTTTTAAAAAATAATTCAGAGTAAACTCTGAGACTTTCTTTACTTTTCCTTTATATTGCTGAATAAAAAGCTAATGTTTAAAAAAAAATCAAATAATTTTGGATCGAAGAGCACGGAGCGATAAAACCACCGCTCTTTAGTCCCAAATGGAGTTGCTCCCACTCAACTTCCGCTGAATATAAAATGAGCCCTCCTCTCCGTCGCTCCAGCAAAAAGGAGCGTGCTCCTGGAGCATGCTTCTTTTTGGAGGGCTCTGTAAAGCCCTGTATATATATAGGCATAAAGGCCATTGAACGTGACTTCCGCTTACTTCCTTAAGTTTTAAACCAATTGTTTTGTATATTTTTTCTCATTAAAATACGCATTTTTTTTTTATAAAATTTATATAAATCTAACATTTTCATATAAATTATTTAATTTCATTATAAATCTTTTAAGTATAAAAAGAATTGGTTTAAAACTTACGGAAGTCGGGTTCAATAGCTTTTATGCCAATTTACCATATCTAATCTAATATATAAAGTTAAGACGATTTTTCCCCTGCACCTTCTCGGAGTATAGGAAAATAACCACATGCATCACAGGCTACTAAACTCACCTCTATATCACACTTATTCACTCGAGCGTGCTTTAGTAAATTTCTTCTTATTTTTTTCCAGCTAACACTAAACATAACATTTGGCCCGCTATCTCCGACTCTCCGACACACCAACTCCATATAGGTGGTAGCAAAAACTTTCCTCCCTAATAATTATGTACTGTCACTCCACTCATCGACACCGGGAACTAATAAACACAGTTTACTTTTCACAAAACAGTCCGTCCTTATTTATTATTTGCCTGGTATTAATTTACTACATAATATAAAGCAATACGCAAAGACTTAACGACCGCTCTCATTCACTCCGATGATATTCCGCGAATATCAGATTACGTTATTTCTAATTCTACCAATGACTTCTATATTAAAATTCATTCCGGATTTCAGCGAATGAAATTAACAAACACAGTTCCTGCAACATTTAAGCATTCAACATGGCAGCTACAATTTCTTGATCGAATCGACTTACTATTTATTTCAATAAGCGCCAAGATACTGGTAGACCCCAATACATTTACATTTTCAAAATCATACACATTTAACACACATATTATAGAAAACTTGCCCAAATAAATTACCTAAACCATGTCATTTTTTAACTTTATATTTGTCGGCAGAAGCTGCCAATAAACAAGCTTAGCTTAATGCGCCTATTTTCACATTCATTTTTATTTCAAAACCGTGGCGCAGTCGTTAAAAAGGGAGGTTTCATGATCGCCAGTTTCAGCGTTCGATCCCATTCTACTCTACCACTTTTTATTTTTATTTTTTAAATTTAAAACATTCACCAACACGGTAGAGGGGGGGGGGGAGAACAATAGGCTGTTTCTTTTTTTATGCAATAGGTAGTACTTTCTCCCGTGCAACGCCGGGCGACGGGTTCTGCTAGTATATATATAAAGTAAAAAAAAATGGTAATTAGAACTATGAGCAAGTCATTTGTTTGGCTGGTGTCCTCTGACTTTGAAAACAAAAAAAAAGGAAATATTTATTTTTCTTCGATAACCCATCAGTAAATAACGGAGGGTGATTGGAGTTGCATGAATCTAGGCTAAGCTAGTCTTAAGCCCCTTACAGCCTCTGCCTCCTAACCGCTTGCATGCTACCTTCCCGTGGTCCCTCCTGTTTTATCACAAAATGCATGCAAGTGAGCGAGCAGACCGACGGTATATTCTGACCTCCCATCCATGCTGCCTTATAGGCTATGCCCCTTTAGACAAAGGCTACGAGAAGGAAAACTACAAAATCAAACCAAACAAAACCCCAATGGCTGAGCTACTCAGCGTCAGCAGAAGAGGGCAATGCCTGTCGGATAGGCATGGGGCGGGTCTTGGTGGATCAAGAACTCATCGGCCTGATGCAACTAACATAGCGGAGGCTGCCTATCATCATTTTTGAGCCATAGTGAAAATGGTGTTGGCAAAGTGAGTTTGTGTGTGGCCGTCGCGCAGCCACAACCACCCAAAACAATATACCCAGCGACTGGCATTCTGTCACTTTTTCCACCCCTGTTCATCCTTCACCTTCATCATCACCACACTAAAGAGTCCTGTGGCGACTGTGCTGTGAGTGGTTAGGGCAGGCCTGGAACGCTGGAACCCTTCAGCTTGCAACTGCACTCAGCCGGCGGATCTAAGATGGTCGCTCTGTGCCATTTAATTATTTATTTATTTGTTTGTTATGCCTCCTTGGGCATCTTCCCTTTAACTATCTTCTCAATTCAACTGTTAAAACAAAACAAAAAATTAAACTCTTAGTACAGTATCGACATCCAGATCAAATTCTGTCAAATATTTCATTTGACAACTCCCAAAAGTGCCCCCTCAATTTCCTCAATTTCTCCCTCCTACCACTTTTTCTGAATTCATCCAACCTCATCTTAAACTGATCCACGCTATTGCTGTTCTTAATCTGATCTAGTAACTTATTTCAAAAACATATTACTCTGTGAGCAAAAAAACTTAACTGGTTAACAGATCTAGTTTTTGAAAACTGCCATGACAATAACCTTCCAGGTCTAGGAGAAATACTAAAAAAATGCCCACCATAGTTAGAAATGCCATTAATTGAAAGTCTCAATCATATCAGCTCTCGTTCTTCTCTCCAGCAAAGTAGTCAATCCCAATTTGTCCAATCTCTCCCTGTAACTGCATTCCTTTACTGTACTTATTAGTTTTGTCACCATTCTTTGCACGCCTTCCAGTTTCAATATTACATTCCAATTTCCATATCTAGTCGCTGGAGCCCAGACCTGGGTGCCGTATTCTATATGAGGTCTTATTAGAGCTTTATATATCCTTAACACAACATTTGTCTCCCTCGAAATAATATTCCTAACTATCCACCCGATGATTCTATTTGCTCTCGATACAATGGTCAAAATATGATTATTTGCCTTAAATGTATTATCAAACCGCATTCCCAAATCGCACTCTCCATCTACTTCTTTGATTTCTCTGTTATTTAGTACATATTCAACTCTAAGATTCCTGGATCCTACATGTAGTACTTTACATTTGTCTAGGTTAAATCCCAATTTCTAAATGTCCTCCCAATATGATCATTTATTTAGATCCATCTGTGTTATTTCTTTTGATAAAGGTCTCACAAGTAGTTTAACATCATCAGCAAACAGTTCTATTTCTGAATTTATATTATTAGGTAAGTCATTTATGAATATAAAAAACAACAAAGGACCCAAATACTGAACCCTGCGGAACACCGGAGGGTATGTACTGTGATTCAGAATAATTGTTTTCAACCTTTACCTTCATAGTTCTATCCTTCAAAAATTCCCTCACAATATTTACCATTTTGTCAGTAATACCAACATTTTTCATTTTCACTAATTCGTGACTGGGCTGGCCTATTAAGGACCACCACAGCCCACCCCACATGGGGAGACCCATAGAAAAAGTGGGACAAACTTCGGTCACAGCAAACTCAATTTACTGCAGTTGGCGGACATCCCATCAATGCGGTTGCAACAACAAGAAACTTTTAACTATAAGTGCGTGGAACATCCACACCCTCCAAGATGTGGCAAATGCAAACTGCCCTGAACGGCATACAGTCCTTGTCTGTAAGGAGCTTGCACGTCAATGTTGAAGCCCTTGGCAAGACCAGACTACATCAGGGAAGCTGGAACAGGATACACCATGTTCTGGAAAGGGAAGACCCCCAAGGAACCATGCACATGTGGCATTGGCTTCACTATCTTGTCTCAGCTTGTGCAATAAAACGTCACTCCCACGGCCATCAGTGAGCGCATGATGACTCCGCATTTCCATCACGTGGAAGAGACACATCACCCTGATCTCTGTGTATGCACCTGTTGATTTCTGTAACATCATCATCATCATCATCATCATCATCATCATCATCATCATCATCATCATCATCATCATCATCATCATGTGGTGAATGCACAGGACAATTAGCGTCACCCAGTTATTTCCCTTGTTGCAAGACGGTTGGAACTCTCCTGTTTGTGTAAACTTCAGTCTAATAAAAATCTCTTGTCTTATAGCACGTCTTTACATCCTTCTCTCTCGTTCTCGATCTATTCCTTTCTGTTCATGCTTGTTATATATATATAACAACAACAGCACCGACTCTGATCTCAACTGACGAAGACAAAGCAGCTTTGTACACCCAGCTCGATCACACTATGCAGGCAGTGCCCGCCAATGACAAGCTCGTTGTGCTGGGTGACTTTAATGCCCTAGTAGGCAAGGACCATCGCCTGTGGGAGTGGATCTGTAGCGGGCAAGAGGTAATTGTTGCGACTTCTTTTCTTTCTCTGTTTGTTCAACCCTTCTTCGTCTCTGAGATAGAGAAGAAGAGGTTATCTCGTGAAAGCATGTTGACCAAAGATTCCGGCCAATCAGGGACCAACAGGTCAGCTTGACCACGCGTGATTTGACTCCCTATAAAAAGAGACACAAGTCACACACTCTCTTTTCACTCTTTTTCTCTTCTGATTTTCGGCCAGCAGGCACTGAGGAGATCGTCATCCACGCCCCCCCCCCCTCCCCGCTCGACCGAGGAGGTGGGGGACGCAAAAGTAAAAAAGTAGGTAATCTTGTTCAATTCCTACCACGAATAACAAACTATTTTTTCAAGCGCACACACATTACAATTGCCACAAAAAAATACATCTCGCATATACACATTCATACAAACACAAACTTAAACAAACCGAACATTTCACTCGTACACGTTCATACAAAACAGAACTTTTCACTCCTTAAAAATGAACTCAACCATTCTCTGTAACTGATAGCTCTACAAAATGTCTTAGCGAAACAAATTGTTTTGTTTAATATAAATGTTTAACTTTAATTGTTGATTTTACTAAATACTATTCTTGGGTGTAGCTTTATTATTCCTTCGCTTTCTTTCCAATATAATTTCCAATCAATAGTAATGTTTTTCTTTCTTCCCTTTGTTTGCTTAATCTGTTAATTTTATCCACACGTGGTCAGGCCACTTCGAACAGTGGGAATGACATGCTGCTATAAAGGCATCTCTCCCACATGGGTCTATGTGCAGAACATAGACTGGTGGTAACCAACACCATCTTTAGGCTACCAAAATGACAGACGACAACGTGGAGACACCTCCGATCCAACCACTGGTACATTCTGGACTACGTCTTAACCAGAGCCAGAGACTAAGGAGACGTTCTCATCACCCAATCCATGCCCAGGATGTACGACTGCTGGACGGACCACAGACTCCTGATCTCCTGACTTATCATCACGACCCCTCGACCACCTAGAAGGGCACCTGATAGCGTACAACACTGATGCTTTGACTGTAGCAAATTCCACAACCTGTGAATGTCACCTTATGGACCCTGTAGGTCAGGACACAGTAGAATACAACTGGACCACCCTCAAAGACGCCATCGGCTACATAACTAAGAAAAGACAGGACTGGTTCGACAAAAGTGATGGTATCATCTCCTCTCTCATCGAAGCTAAATATAAAGCACGTTTGACTCTAGGGAACCAGCCTCCAGCTGCTAATAAAAGTGCTCACAAGAAAGCTGTAGCAGACTGTCAAAGAGGGATCGGAGAAGCCCAGAACACCTGGTGGCAAAAAAAAGCTGCAGTGATATGAAACTACGCTGACTAGCGAGATCTGCACAGCTTCTATCAGCAACCAAAGAAATTTTCGGTCCTACACGGTCATCAGCGAGTGGCCTGAAGGACGTAGATGAGGCCACAACCATCACAAACAGTGAGGGCATTCTAGCAAGATGGAGGTCCCACTTTGAGAACCTCCTTAATGATCACATCAACATCCCAGATGATCTCCTGAGAATAACCCCTCAGCTTCCTGTCTGTCACTGGATGGATCTTCCATCCTCCATCCAAGACTTCAAAAAAGTTCTAAAGCAGATGAAACCTGGGAAAGCTACTGGACCTGATAACGTCCCACTGAAGCTTCTCACTCACGGCGGCCCGAGCTAAGGAACTGTCTTATGCTCCTCATATTGAAGATCTGGGGAATGAAGAGCCTCCTCAGTGATTTCCGCCATGCAACCATTGTAACAATTTTCAAAAAGGGGGACCGGGAGAATTGTAATCACTATCGGGAATATCACTACCGAGCATTACAAGTAAGATCTCATTCAAGTAAGACCGCATTCTTCTTGACGGCTCCTTGTCCTCGCAGATGTCTTACCAGAGACCCAATGCGGCTTTCGACCTTTCCCTATAGACATGATCTTCTGTGCGTGGCAATTACAAAAGAAGAGCATTGAACAACAGCAGCCTGTCATATTTATTTTTTGGTACTTAAAAAAGGCCTTTGATAAAGTACCCAGACAAGCCAAGTTTGACTACCCACCTGATTTCGTCACCCTAGTGCGCGCCCTCCTTGACGGAATGGTGGGAAGAGTATATCATCAGAACTCTCTCTCTCTCTCTCCCTCTCTCTGACTCATTCCCTATCAATAATGGCCTGTAACAGAGGTGTGTTCTGGTTCCAACATGTTTCTCTCTCTACACAACAGCAATACTTAATGAGATTCTCCCAAACATGCCCTCAATCGACCTTTGTTTCTGCATAGATGGAGGCGTTTTCAACCTCGTTTGACCCTGCACCAGAACTAGGACAGCCATGTGTTTGAGTATGCTGACGACAATGCCACCCCAGGTCAGACTACAGAGGATCTTCAGATGCTAGCAGACATATACAACACAGCTTAAGAACGTTGTCCATATTTTGCTACCATATGTCATAACAGCCATGATGTATTCATTGAACACTTTCTGTTTAATGAACAGACAATAGACGAAACAAAATACCAGATCGAACAACTCTAAGAGGCATCTATAACAGTGAAGAATGAGAATATCGGATATTCTCATTTTACCAAGATAGGCAAAGTGTAGTTAGTTTTTATTTATCTCCTTGACACGGTGATAAGATGTGACACAAGGAAAGCGAGATTTGAATAGCCAGCACCCTAGAGGAAAAGCACTCTGGCCTACAAAAAATGCTCGGGCAGCCCCGTCAGCATTCCTCAGTAGGGGCGCCTCAGGCAATTAACAATAAACTAACCCCTTCTCAAAGGATGAGAAGGTAAAGCATGGGAGGGATAACAAGCCACCTCAACAATGGTCTGTGCTCTGGTGGACTGATTTTCGTATGATGTGGTTATGGAATACAAGAAAATATCCTAAACACATGGGGACCAATATGCATGCGTTGGCAACAAAAGACGACAAAAGGGGATAGTTAAAAGAATATGCATTTATTAATAGCTTGTCTCCACAAACAAAGTAAACATACAATGTAGATTGTAAATACAGTTACAACACATCCCAATTAAATTGAATGCACATAATTGTAACAAAGGTAAGAAAGTCATATGAAGCGCACAAGGAATTACTTACAGTCGCCCCATGGGGGTTCGTCTGTAAGGGCCGGGCTGGGCTAAGACCAAGTAAGTCCCTTCAGTTTGATGAACAGCGAACAAAAAGAAGAATTTCTAACCCTCAGACCTTGTGATCTTGCGAGAGCGAAGACGAGATCATGTATATTTGCGAGATTTGGGGGTCTCCCTGACCCCTTTTTTTCTATGGTACAATTCTGATCCCAAAGCTCCATTCTTCCGAAGGGAGATAACTTTGTCGTCTCTACAGTGATACATTACACCAAAAAATGTGTTTTAAATTTCTCTATAGAAAAAGTAAAATAATTATTTGCGATTCTAAAAGACTTCTTATCATAAAAAAGGGGAAAAACGGCTGACTGCACATTTTACCATATTCTCACAATCGGAGAAACTGAATAACATACAACAACAAAACATGCAAAATATAGAAGCAGCCAGCAAATGTTGCTTAACGATAGCAACTCTCGGTTGGATCAGATCTCACTAAATATCTTTCAGCCAATCAGAAGCACAGCAAATATATGCCTCTTCATATTTAAAATAGAGTTGTCTCAATATTTTACACCCAATATAAAAACTAAATGTATAAGCTTCCTTTCTCTCACTTTTCAGTTTGTTTTGTTTTGTTTTTTATTAATGAGTCACCGCTTATCAAGACCCAAAAGCCACTCAAGGATAAGGATTGATGAGATTGCCAGTTGGCGATGAACAACACCTCTATCAAAGTGGACGAATCGACAAGAATTTTTTAACATTGGAATTGAAAACGACCATGTTGTAGTCAGATGGGTAGCAGCCTCATGGTATTGTATTCCACAGATGGGAACTTTTTGGAAAGAAACTTTGTTCATGGAAATACTGTTTAGTTTTAGGTATATAGAGGAAGAAAAGAAAATTGGAGCTCAGTCAAGCACCTATCATGAAAATAACGATCATATGCATGGGAGAATGTCACTGAAACTTTGCTCTGGCCACTGGCCACTGGCCACTGGCACGTGGCACATGCAACAATAAACCATCACAAACTACTGAACATACAAACTCACACAACGACGACAGACACTTATCTACAACACTTTGCCTTACACAGACTAAATTATAATTCTTCTCACTTGGAACATTCTTACTCATGTTCTTGGATGTCTTAAAAAGCTGCTAATTTGTTGTCAATAAAAACTAATATATTTTTATATATAAAGACGATTTATAGAAGGCAATACAATGCAGAGTTGTAACGGATACACACAAACACAAACAAATTAAGACATATAATAGTGGAACAAGTCATGTAGTTTCACATTCTTTATTAATACAATGTATATATAACATAGATCCATGTAACCACTATTGCATGACAAATTGCGTTCAATAATTCAACGTTTTATATGATAATTTTATTTACACAGACATGTACAAAATCTGCGACACTGGCATGTCGATGTTATCGATCAACAGTTACTATAAACTGAGATCTCATCAGGCAGAGTTAACCTCAGATCATATTTGGAGAGAGAGGTTCTCTCCAAATATGATCTGAGGTTAAGATCAGATTCTAACTCTGCCTGATGAGATCTCAGTTTATAGTAACTGTTGATCGATAACATCGACATGCCAGTGTCGCAGATTTTGTACATGTCTGTGTAAATAAATTTATCATATATAAAGCTCTATTTTGATATTGAGCACTTTTTATGAACCCGGTTAAAATTCTCTGGATTGCCACCCTGTGGATATTTTTTACCTGGATTATTACCATTATTATATATATATATATATATATATATATATATATATATATATATATATATATATAAATATATATATCTTAAATGCGTCAGCATGGTCTGATAAGATCTCCGTACAGTAATGATATTTCGTCAGATGTATGTTCAAAAACTTATAATTATAAATTATAGTTGTACTATACAACAAATTATTAGAAAGAAACATTCAAGCCCTTCAGTTTTTTTTCTGAAAAATCTGATTCATTGGATGAGATCTAAATCAACATGTTGTTTCAGCTAATCAGTAGTGCAGAAATTATACGCCTTACGTAAACCGTTAAAATATTTTCGTGTCTAATATAAAAAGCAAACACACCAGCTTCAAACCGTCTTACTTTCCAGTTTTTTTTTAGACCTGATGCATTGGAGCACATCAGTAAAACACTGCCGTGGCACACGGTAAAGACAATATGAAACTGTTACAACTTGTGAACATACAAACTGACACAGTGACAACAGAACAAACATGTCTACACCACTTCGTCTTATACAGACTAAATTATAATTCTTTTCACTTGGAACGTTCTGAGATACACTGGACTCTCAGTCACTACTAACTCTTTATTTTGGTTATTTTAACAAGTTGTTAATTTGTTAATAAAACTAAATATATTTTTGTATGGATTGACTGTTATTTTTTTATATTACCTTTTTGATATTACATTTTTTATATTGCCTTTTTGATATTGCCTTTTTAGCATTGCCTTTTTGATATTACATTTTTGGTATTACATTTTTGATATTGCCTTTTTGATATTACCTTTTTGATATTACATTTTTGATATTGCCTTTTTGATATTACCTTTTTGATATTACATTTTTGATATTGCCTTTTTGATATTACCTTTTTGATATTTCCTTTTCGATATTGCCTTTTTAATATTGCCTTTTTGAAATTGCCTTTTTGATATTACCTTTTTGATATTGCCTTTTTGACATTGCCTTTTTGATATTACCTTTTTTATATTACATTTTTCACATTGCCTTCTTGACATTGCTTTTTTAATATTACGTTTTTGAAATTGCCTTTTTCATATTGCCTTTTTGACATTGCCTTTTTGTTATTACCTTTTTATATTACATTTTTCACATTGCCTTCTTGACATTGCTTTTTTAATATTACGTTTTTGAAATTGCCTTTTTCATATTGCCTTTTTGACATTGCCTTTTTCATATTGCCTTTTTGACATTGCCTTTTTGATATTAAACAAGTCCAAATTCTCTCTAGTGGGTTCAAATTTAATCTTCTCAGAATGGCGATGTATTCTGTATCAAACCAGGGTTTGTGTTTGGTTTGGTTTATAAATGACTTTGGTACACAATCTTCAGCTATTTCTACCAGTGAGGTGATCTTTTCAGTTTACATTGGCATGGGCTGTCAGTCTTTTTTAACATTTCTCTTGGAATCTCTCACAATTGTCTTCCTGCAAATACCGTCATGGTACTCTTTCCTCGAGTTGAGGACCTGCGCTTTCCTGAATAATTGTAAAGTGATCACATTTACATATCTTATCGTGCACCTTCCATGTGCAGTCCATGAATATTATCGGATCACACATAGTTAAATCTATTGTTGAATACGTTGCTGTTGGTGGATGCAGATATGTGTTGTTTTTATCGTTCTAGAGGCATAGCAAGATGCGACACAAGGTCAATTTAACATCCAGATGTTCCGAATGGTAATTCTGGAAAATCCACTCACACACACCCACTCACACTTTGTGCAACATCTTCAAATCACATCACATTTATTTGACAAAAATAGCAAAGTGCAAAAAGCCATGTAAAGAAACATGTTGCAGTTATTCATATCTACATATAGTCTAAATAGTGTGAATGATTGTCTAAGGCTGCTTTAAACCTGGATATGGTAGTCATCATCACAGCCTCCTCTGGCATGTTATTCCATGGTGCAGAAATACGGACAGAGGATGCTGCCTTTCTTTTATTGAGCCGAAAGAACACGACTTGGCGCTGAAGTGACCACGACTTAGCGCTGAGGTGAAAAACTCTTTGAAGTCTCCTCACATCCTCCGCTGCTCATGTGAGAATAGATTTAGGTGTTTAGACACGCTCTTTATAGGTAAGTATGGAGAGCCCTGTCACCGTCGGTGTGGAGAGTTCTGTTGCCAACCGTTGAACACACTCCTGGTGTACAATATCTTTTTGTAGATAAGGATTTGTTGCTTGGATTGCATACACAAGTGTGAGCCATACAAAAGTCATGTATAAGAGACGGAAAGTGTCTGCCATTGGGTTGAGAAAGGATCTCCGTATCAGGTAGAGAACCCGCCTGAATTTTTTTGCCATCTTGATACAATGGCGCATTGGTTTAAAGGAATTATCCACAACTGTACCAAGGTCCTTCGCATTAGCGACGATATTGAGTGGTCGGGGTGGAAAACTGATAGTCAGAGGGACATCTTGCTGCTGTGAACAGCAATTAAATACAGGGTCTTTGGGCTGAGATCAAAGTGTAGTATCTGCTTTTTATTTTCCATCAATAGAAATTCTCCACAATGCCCTTTTAGTTTTTTCCCCTCCCCTCCTGAAATTGTATTTTTCGTGAAATATCTTTTGTAAATAAAATCCACTAAATATATTTTTGTATCGATTGACTTTGTCATTTCTTTCGATAATCGCCTTTCTCTTTACACTATACAGGTATTTTCATCTCCAGTCCAAAGTTCCCCATTTTAGGGAGCTTGATTTTTTCCATATTGAAAAAATAAACTTGCGTTTAACTTTGCCAAGTAAATTGTGATAGTTTTTAGATCTGCCATAGCTAAGAGTTTGACGACTCAAATTTAAAAATAAATTAAAATGGGTTCAATTGTAGGATAGGGGCTGTTAGAATATCTCCACTATTTTGTTCGGTTTTCACTTTAAAACTTTTTAAACGTTTTAAAACTTTTTTCGTCTTGAGCAATACAAAAAAAACATGGCTCCATGAGCAATACAACACTTCCGGTCCCGTAAGATTCCACTTTGTTAAAATCTCGATTTTTTAGCATATTTACACATTCCAAGCATGTTTTTACAAGGATGATACTAAATAGATTTTAACTCGAAATGCTTCCTCATTTAATCATATTTAAAAAAAGAACACCATAAAAATATTTTGATCGCCTATACACATTTACCATCGTCTTATATTGCCTGAAGAAAAATTGTATTTTGCTTTTTAACGTATATAAATTTGAACTTTTATTCCAAAAATGTCTCCATGACCGCATTTCTTTTAAACAATTCTTATTAAATTATCGACTAGTATGTTTTCTCTTCATCTTTGCTTTTAAATTCCTCAAATTCTGTGAAAACTTGTTTTTTTGTGTGTAAAAGGAATGTTCAAAGTTTATTTTTTGTGTAAAAAATATTTTGAATTGTAAAAACACAAAAAAGCAATGAGTGCAAGCGATTAAATTATATCTCTACCTCGTTTCTATGTAGGGTCTAGCATCATCACCAAGATGCATACTAGTGCGCCACTGGGGTACCCGATCCCCGTCGGCCTCGATCGCTGTGTCATAATAGGAAGCTGTATTACAATGAGGTATCAAAACAGCGAATTGATGGGGACCACTGGACCAACCAGTCAAACGAGCTGACACAAAAGAAGCAGGGAATAGATCATACAATTCCGAATAACACATGCCATAATAGTACTTATAGAAAAGACTGAGACTAACAACATAACGTCTGTGAAAGAGAGGATGTAGAGAAGAAGAAAGAGTGTGGCAAATTAAATTAGATACGTTTCTGCACCTTATCAAGATCCCTCAAATGGGACAGAGATTCACCAGCAGTGTTGCCAACTGAGATTTTCAAAACCCGCTAGATCAGGGTAAAAAATCTCCAGAAAACCGCTACATTTTTAACTTTTCGTCAGTGTTGCCAACTGAGATTTTTAAAACCCGCTAGATCAGGGTAAAAAATCTCCAGAAAACCGCTACATTTTTAACTTTTTGTCAGTGTTGCCAACTGAGATTTTTAAAACCCGCCAGAAAAAAACCCTCCAAAAACAAAACAAAAAACTAGATTTTAACATCGTACCCTATATAATTTTTTTATGAATATACAACATATTCCGTGTTTTCTATACACATATATTTTTGGGTATATGGAAGCGGTTAGCTTCCAAAATGGCTTCCAAATTTGATCGACTAGTTTTGTCTGACTGAACTATTAGCAAAATGTTGACAACTCTCCTTCTCGTATGTGTTGATGAAGACTCTTAATAAATTTATCTCAGAAAAATATGTACATTATAACTTTGTTGATGTGGAATTTTTGGAACTTGTATACTTAATAATACATCTGTCATAATTTTGTATTATTCTAAGTTGTTATATATAAGCACTTGTTGACTCAAAGTCCTATCCATGGAGCTGATTTAATACCTGCAGTATTCATTGGTATCTGACGGACTTGATTTATTTCACCTTTCATCTATGTAACTTTGAGGTGCTATTTTTTTGTCTAATAATACTGTCGGGGTTAAAGCATTTGACTTTACTTATATATATATATATATATATATATATATATATATATATATATATATATATATGTGTGTGTGTGTGTGAGCATGATTACAAAATATTAATTATGCCATGAATCTTGTATTCTACTGAATTAAAATATATAAGCTTTGATGTGTTAACCATTGAGCTTAATTTTATCTGCAGTATTTAATTATATCCTGGGGATTCATAATATCTTATTTATTAATAAAATTTGTGTTATGTAATTTCCTTGAGATATAGCAATAGTTCAACTTCTTTAACTTAAACCTTTCTTTAAATATATATATATATATATATATATATATATATATATATATATATATATATATATATATATATATATATAATAATGGTAATAATCCAGGTAAAAACATCCACAGGGTAGTAATCCAAAGAATTTCAACCGGGTATGTAAAAAGTGCTCAATATCAAATAGAGCTTTATATATTTTAAAAAATGGTGAAAGTTGTTAATTCTAATAAATTAAAGTGTGAAACATAAAATTGACTTATATACAACAAGAATACCTTCATTTTCCTTAATACATAACAATGCTGCTAGTGTCGTATGAATAATGGTTCCACTCGAGCGTGATTGATAAGGATACTATAAAGGTAAGTAAAATACCAGTTAAAATGGTTATTGGCAATGCTTATATCAACAGTGCTAAAATAGTAACAATGTTTATATTTTTTATAAGAAAAATTCCTACCAGTAAAATACATAGCCCTGTTGTGCTCGCACACTCTTAATGGCAATAAAAGTGTAAAAATTTGGGAATTTATTTGCTTTTGTACATTTAGTGTTTAGTGTATATGAATTTTCATCTTAACCCTATTAAGGGCATATGATTTCAGTATACTGGCATTTTTCATGGAATGTCACTACTTTTGTAAAGGCTATGCCTCAATACAATGGTCGCCCCATTTCATCGCTACTTTCTAATTTTGCCTTTTGCGAAAGCTGTTTCTTCCCCACCATTCCTCCTACGTTGCCCAGGGCATATTTCTATAAAAAGTACCACCTCTGTCTGCGCCTTCTATATAGGTACTAATCTCAGCCCCGGTGTTCATACTATATATGTAACTATCACCGCCCCAGTGCAGATAATATATAAGTACCTATCGCCGCCTTGTTCAGAAGCTGAATACATATCTATTGCCGCCCCAGTGCGAATGCTGAATACATACCTATCGCCACCCCAGTGCAAATGGATGACTCAAGACGAGATATATGCTAAATATGTACCTATCGCCGCTTCGGTGCAAATGCTAAATACGTACCTTTCTGCCGCCCCGGTGCGCATTCTATATACGTACCGATCACCGCCCCGGAGCGAATGCTAAATACATACCTATCACCGCCCCGGTACGCATGCTATATGTGTACTTATTGCCGCCCATGTGCACATGCTGTATACGTACCTATCGCCACCCCTGAATGCTAAATACATACTTATCGCCGTCCCGGTGCGAATGCTAAATATGTACCTATTGCCGCCCCGGCGTGCATACTACACATAAGTACCTATCGCTGCCCCAGTGCGAATACTAAATATGTACATATTGCCGCCCCAGTGCGAATGCTAAATACGTACCTATCGCCGCCCCAGTGCGAATGCTAAATACGTACCTATTGCTGCTCCGGTGCGAATTCTAAATAGTACCTATTGCCACCCAGTGCGCGTGCTATATACGTACTGATCGCAGCCCCGGAATATGTCCTATATACGTACTGATTGCTGCCCCGGTGCGCATTCTATATAGTACTTATTGCCGCCCCTTTGCACATGCTATATACATACCTATCGCCACCCCTATGCACTACTATATACGTACCTATCGCCGCTCCGGTGCGCATACTATATACTTACCTATCTCTGCAAAGGTGCACATACTATATATGTACCTATCTCCAGGCCAGTTCGCATACCTAAGAACTCATATTAATGTGCCCCTGTCGTGTCAGAAAAACAAAATAGCGTTCATTCATAAATGGAAATATTTTTAGGTTAAAAAAAGAAAAAAAGACATTTTTTGGCCCACCCTCAATTTGTTTTTTGTATCCTCCTCCATACATAGAAATATTTTTAATAAAAAAAAATTTTTTAAATTAAAAAATTTTTTTAACCCCCCTAATTTTTTTTTACCCTCCATACATAGAAATATTTTTAATTAAACAGAAAAAAAAAAAATTTTACCCCCCAATTTTTTTTTCATCCTCTCCCCCATATATATAAATATTTTTAATTAAAAAGAAAAAAAAAAAACCGCCCCCTCCCAAACAAAATTTTTTTCTTCCACCCCCATCCATAGAAATATTTTTAGTTTAAAAAAAAAAAAAATTACCCCCGCCCCCCCCAAATTTTTTCATCCTCCCCCATACATATATTTTTAATTAAAAAAAAAAAAATTTGGACCCCCCCTTTTTTTTTTACCCTCCCCCATACATAGAAATATTTTTAGTTAAAGAAAGAAAAAAAATTTCTGAGGCGCCTCAGTCATATCAAAGAACCATACTGCAGAAGCCTCCGGGTCCTATATTGTAGAAGCACCCCCAGTGCTGGGTCCTATACTGTAGAAGCACCCCTGGTCCCTATACTGCAGAAGCACCCATGGTCCCTATTCTGCAGAAGCCTCCGAGTCCTATATTGTAGAAACACCCCCGGTGCTGGGTCCTATACTGTAGAAGCACCCTAGCCCCTATACTGCAGAAACACCCATGGTCCCTATTCTGCAGAAGCCTCCGGGTCCTATATTGTAGAAGCACCAGAAGCACCACCTTACTGATCCCCCCTCCTTTTCATCTGTACAGTAGCTCTATCTAGGACATTGAGCACTTTTCTCCCGGACAACACCGAGTACTTAGAAAATCAAGGAGGCATCCAAAGCACTACTAAAATCACTCTTACTGTTTTCCCTTCATTTCCATGTGCACAATAGTCTGAAGAGAAACGTAGATGGCGTTAAAATATTATACAAACTTATCACTACAGTAGCTCTATCTAGGACATTGAGCACTGTTCTCCCGGACAACGCCGAGTATTTAGAAAATCAAGGAGGCATTTAGAGCACTACTAAAATCACTCTTACTGATTTCCCCTCATTTCCATGTGCACAATAGTCTGAAGAGATACGTAGATGGCATTAAAATATTATACAAACTTATCATTACAGTAGCTCTATCTAGAATATTGAGCACTTTTCTCCTGGACAACGCCGAGTACTTAGAAAATCAAGGAGGTATCCAGAGAACTACTTAAATCACTCTTACTGATTCCTCCTCCTTTTCATCTGCACACTCCTAACGTAGCCTTCCTATGATATTATTGATACATCCGGACAGAAGTTATGGTATGACCTGATGCAACCGGACAGAATTTATGGCAAGACCGGGTACATCCGGCAAGGGATTATGGGACGTTTTCAGTGACTCAGCATTTTTATCGGATTAGTACATGAATACGTTGGATAATAAGGTTTTTTGGAATTTTCTGGAAAACTAAGTTATATGGCAAACTGAAATTTAAATGCCATCAACTAGACCCTAGAACCTCTATCTCTGCCAAAAATTAGCTGAATCCATCAAATAGTTGATGAGATACAGGGTGGCACATACGTACATACGTACACACGGATAACATAAAATCATGCCTGACCTTTCTGGATCTCTGGGTTGCCTTGACTAATCATGCTGAAATTCTACACACTTATAGAACCTATCAAAAAAAAATTTTGTGCAAAGTTTTAACTAATTTGGTTCAGTGGTTTTTGAGTTATGATTGATCAAAGAAATGAGATTTCTAGCATAGGCCGTTTTTGAAGTCTATTAAGGGATAGAGCGCCTCCCTTGATATATATATATATATATATTGAAGTGAAATATTTTGAAAATCAACAATCGTGCAATTTAAATGAAAAATTCGTTCATTTAATTTTTTTTTTTGGAAGCTTTCGTTGTAGAACAACTTTGTCAGGCAAGACTGTCTTATAGTTTGTTTTTTCTTTCTTCTTTTCTTCCTCCTCATTTTGATGGTATTAACCCCGAGGGGTCGAATCACGATATGAGCAGAAAGAGACGTCAAGTTCTTAAAGACGTTAGGATAAGTGTAGTCTTGGCGATGTTATGCGCAGATTAGCGCTTTTTTTTTAAGTAAGGAAATTGACAACATCTTTGAAGCACACATTAGAATGTATTAAAGTGAAATGTTTTGAAAATCAACAATCGTGCAATTTAAATGAAAAATTCATTTATTTAATTTTTTTTTGCAAGCTTTCGTTGTAGAACAAATTTGTCAGGTGAGACTGTCTTATAGTTTTTTTTTTTCTTCTTTTCTTCCTCCTCATTTTGATGGTATTATATATATATATATATATATATATATATATATATATATATATATATATATATATGATAAAGATGTATAAAATGTTCTCGTGTGTGTGTGCAAATATATTAATAAAATAACATTTTTAAATGGGGTACAATATATGAAATATATATATATATATATATATATATATATATATATATAACTTTTAGGGTAAAAAAACAGTACATCTGTTTCTTTCAATTTTCTTATCTTTTTGTTTTTGCTGGAGATGGGGCATCCTGCCAGATGCCAGACATTCCCCTGCTATGTCAGATGTGCGAATGTGTGTGTAATAACATACATTAATATAATTTTAAGTGAGGTACAAAATGCAAAAGTGGTACATATAATATTTTGTTCTATAGTGGCAAAAGGACGGTATTTCGGATTTGGTCAGTGAAAAACAGAACTAATATTCTTCCTTAAAAATGTCTATAGCATAGAAGATGAAAGTTAAAAGTTTCTCGGAGCTTACCGGGTCTTTTCTCAGTCGGGAATTTAGTCACACATCTCATCCTCTCGATGCTGGACTTCAAACTACCCTACCTTACCGATTTAGAGACAGGGTGAAATTCTTAAAGATATTAAGTTCTTTTGTTCTACCAGACTGAATGGACCCTTAACATTTATCGCAACAAAACAACACAGCAAAGCAAAAAAACAAAGAGAAAGAGAAAAATCCAACAAAATAAATTCTGTATCTGAGGTCAGTCCAATTACAATTGAATGACACAGATCTGATTTTAAAAGTGACTCAGCTCATCAGACAAACATTCTCCTTGCAAAAGATTATCAAAAACTTAAAGACCCTAACCCTATCTCGTCTTGAGTCATCCATCAATTGATGGTGAAACAAAATAATCCTAAATTCAAAACTTACTGCATATAATCGAACTCCCATCCCAGTTCTCGGAAGCTGTACAGTCCAAATTACACACAGAAACACTGTATATGATGTCAAATTCATAGTAGCTGATACTGACGTCTGCCCTAACCCTATAAGTTTAAATCTTATCCAGAGAGTACTCACTATCACAGACAAAGATTTGTCGGATTTTGTTACAGAATTCAAAGATATTTGACGCAATAGAATTATTACCTGGATTTCACCACATAACAGTGGATCTTAATGTGAAACCAATCATCAATAATCCTAAAATATTACCTTTTGCACTCAAAAATAAATTGAAGCAAGAACTTGCATGCATGACTCAGTTAAATATAATAGCTTCTGTAACTGAACCTACAGGCCGGGTATCCACATTCGTAGTTGTGGAGAAATCCAATGTTCTCCTACTGGTGTGCCTTGATTCTGCAACTCTGCCAAACCCGCTAAAATCTACTGGCAACATCAAAACCTAAAGAAAGGAAAACCAATCCCTACTCATAAGCATCAAACAGACGATCTACATATATAAGAGTCAGATACGCCCCAAGATGGAGGTAGATAGTTGACCTGGATTATGTTTGTTGTAGATATCAAGATATTGCCTGCACAATCGATGGTTGAGCAGTGGAATATGTGGATGTAAATGGAGCACCACTTGATGTTGAAGCTACCTTTTGCTACTTAGGCGACATGTTGAATGCTGGTGGTGGTTGCAAATGCACTGCTCGCTGTTGTGTTGCTTGGAGAAGGTTCAGGAAACTGTTGCCAATCCTTACATCTATGTACATTTCCTACAAGATTCGGGGCAAAGTTTTTTAGCCTGTGTTCTTTTTACCATCTTGCATGATAATGAGACATGGGTTCCAAACACTTCTGATCTTCGGTGTAATGACCCTGTCATGATCAGGTGGATGTGCATCTACAAACTGGAGGAAATAATTCCTTCAACTGTGCTTCATCAGAAACTTGGTATTAGTGGGATTACGGATGCTTTACGTTCTCAGTGCCTCATGTGGTTTGGTTATTTACAGCATGCCACCTCTTGCATCAACTCCATAACATGCCTGAATATCCCAGGCACTAGGGAGCGTGGTAAAACGAGAAAGACCTGGCTTTAGTGCATAAGAAGTGTTATAACTGCATGCAACCTGACTGATATCAACCTTATGGATCAGATAGCAGGTGTGAGATGTTGCATAGTGTTGCCCTGTAGCAGTTTCCTACAAGCCGCCATATTGTTTAAATATCAATGATTTCTTGCTGATTGGTTAAGGCAAACTACTTGCTCCTTGGCTTGACCAATCAGTGGCCTTCTTTTAGGCGAATCTCGGATGGCTAGCATAATTATGTAAACACTTGACCACCATCCGCACTCTCTCTTTTTCTTTTGTGGCATGAGACAACACTTCTCTCTCTCTTTCATTCTTTGGCACTGCCAAACACATGTCCCCTCTCTCTAGGGACGCAACAGACATTTTCCCGGGCCTTTGGCCCTGGGTTCGACTTCAACAAGATGTCAAAATGGCTACTGCCTCAACACATGGACTTGATATAACACACACACATAATTGCTTACATGTGAACTAACTTTCACACCGGTGTACAAACACACATACTTGCATACACATATGGACACGTCCTGACACCATAGCTGGTGTACAAACATTCAATATCATGAACAATTCTCTTTTCCCAACTGGGGAATTATAATCACGGGAAATTCCTAGCTTTTGCCTTCGTCCATACTTATGGACACACTAACCCCTTTCCCTTTTGTTCACGTACTAACGAGGACGACCCAATAAAGTTGTTATAAAATGTTAGAATGAGAATTTGTCACTTCCATCCTACAGCCCATCCCAGAGTCTTGGACACTCGCAACACCATAAATACCAAAAGTGGATGATGAAGAAGAAGAAGGAGGAGGATTATGGATTCACTCTTTTGTTACCATTACTCCCATGGCCACTCTGACTCCACGGACTGGTAGTATCATCCTGGTTCCTATCCATCTATGAGTAAAATAGAATTTGCCATCGGTATGACATGATGCTACATCCGGTTGTATGGACTTCCAGTATATATGTATAAAAATTTAAAGCAGACACTATAAATAAATATTTGAAGATTTTTGTCTTTTACAAATGAGTCGTCACTTATCAAGGTTAAAAGCCACTCGAGGATAAGGGTTAATGAGATGGTTGGATTGTCAGTTCAATGAGGAAGAATATTATAAGATGACTGAAAATGATAAATGCAATAAACAAACTTTTATTACTTATGGAGACAGTTTATTACAAGTATTTGTTGATATTGGATTTGAAGATGACCATGTTGCACCTTGCAGTGAAGCAGTCCCGTGGTAATGTGTTCCACAGATGGGAAGTTCGGTTAATTTATCGTTTCCTAGCGGACAATGAATTGTATGCATTGTTCTGATTTTTTCCGACCTCACAAATGAATTGTTTTGGACTAATTTCCCAACTCTAAAATTTGAAATTTGTCCCAAACAATTTCGGAAAAATGCAGACGATTCATTGTCCGCCATTTTGGCTAGGAAACGACAAACTTACCGAAGGTTCTTGGAAAGAAACTCTGTTCATGGACATTCCATTTGATGTTAAGAACTTGAAGCATAAAACTTTCATCAAAATGACTGGATCCAGTGTTAAATCACCTGAAAATGGTTGATATGCTGTAAAATAAAACAAAATACAAACATCTGAATATCATCAAAGGTTTTGTTGCCCTTTTCTCTCCCCAGGATAATGCAATATACTATCTGAAGAGATAGATACACTAAGATCATCAGCCAAACTGGAAACACGTTTTAAAGCCATTAATCATCAGGTCCATTCGAACGAAAGCACATAAGTTATGTAACCTAGAAACGTAACAGATAGATACAACTTTTAAATCTGTTTAAAACTGTCTTTTTTTATTGACTTTTCTATCTTGACTTGACTTTATATTTTGTGGGTCAAACACGAAGCTGATTAATTAGTATCCATGTTTTGTCCATGGAAACATATTATTTAGAAATAGAAGAATGCCCATCCCAGGACGGGTAAAATAAATTCCCAGAACATAACAGTTTTGCACCACTTTTATGTCCCTTACAAAGATTAAAATCAAGATATAATGGTACTACACCGTATGTCTAAAATCCTTATTCTAATTTTGATCAAAATCCATTACATGATTTTGATTCTAGAAAATGTCTAAAATTAAGGAGTTTTAAGAAGAAATTGAAATTCAGGAAACCTTCCTTAATTTTTGTCTAATTACTATGGATCACATTTAATGTAAATCTGAAATATTTTAATTTTCAAATGGGAGGTTATGTCTATATTATGCCCCCTAAAAATCCTTTAAAATATTCCAAATAAACTTGGTTCATTTGGGGAATATTTCTAAATTCATGTCTAATACCTATTGTCCAAATTTCACAAAAATTGGAAGTAACTGAATTTTCATTAAAGTCTTCCACATCTTCTTTGCCCCCTTTGCATAAAACTAAATTAAACTAAATATAGCCCACATTACCCCCCTTACGCATAGCAACTGTGTTTCAAAATTCATAATGATCGTTAATTAGTTTAGGAGTGAATCTTATACATATAAACATATAAACATACCTAACTTTATATAAATAGAGTTAGGATAGCAATGAAAAAAATGTTTACATTAACTTTTCAAGTGTATATAATTGCAATTTTATGTCAGGTTTTGACGTAATGCAGCTTTTTTTATAATTTGTTATTCTAAAATTATTTACGAGTCGTATACTGTAACCTTTAAATTAATATTAAACCGTTTTTACATATATACACATTTATGCTCAAATAAACGTAAAAGGTGGATATGAAACATATAACGTTTTACTTAATATAATATACATAAGGGTAAAACCACAGAGATAATTATTAAAGAGAGAATACATCAAAGTCTCAAGACAATAATAAAAACACATGGGCTGTAAGGGTTGTGAATAGAGAGCAATCGATAAGTCAGCATTATTTACATTTGTACATTAAAGTTGTTTTGGAAGTCTATGCTACTGCTACCAGAAGGGAGTCTATATAACTGCTATCAGGAAAGGCACCTGATGGACACGGAATAAGTGTTACTTCGGTTTCAGCATGTACTTCCATTTTAAGTTTATGCCATTCACTTTAATTTCCTTGAAAGTATTTTGTTTGCACATGTTTGTGTTTTTTTACTGGAAAAACATTGGTTCCATTTTTTAGAGGGACGTCTAATATTTCGACAGTTTTTACATTAAGTTGACATTTACATATGGCAAGCTTGAAAGTGATTTTTATTTTTATACTTATTACATATTTGTTTCCATGCCGGACATTTCTCCCTATTTAATTGATGCTTGTGGCAAGGACAGTGACCATACAGGAGCATTTTTTGAATTCTGTTGTCTTCCATACGTATCACATGACCAGTCCAATGTAATTGTGATTTCATTAGAAAAGACTCAATACAATCAATACTACACATAGTGAAAAGGTCAGCATTGGTCATCCCATCACTAAGGGTTTTTCCACAAACTTCTCGAGGACATCCTTTGTGAAAAACATCCAACCGTTGAATTTGCTTCCTATACAATGTCCAAGACTCTGATCCATACAAAAGAGTTGCAAAAACTACAGCCCTGTAAACTTGTATCTTGGTTTCAAGCATTATCCCTCGGTCTTTCCAGAGCCGGTGACGAAGCTTCCCAAATGCGCTAGAGGCTTTAGCTATTTGGTTAACTATTTCATCATCCAAGGTTCCACTCGCATTAACTTTGCTACCAAGATACTTGAAGTTTTACACATACTTATGGTTATGGCCGGCAACTTTGATTGGCTTTTCAGGAAACACGTGAACAGGTGGATTCTATTCTACTCCTCTTATTTGCTTCGGTGCAAGGGAAGGCTGGTGAACTACTTCAGTTTTTGCGATACTAATTATTCATCCAAATGCTTTACAACAATCAGTTGTTGAGCTTCTTCGAAAGACGTAGCTACAAGTGCAGCATCATCAGCAATGAGTAAATCACGGATTATACCAGCGCGAGTTAGAGTTTTGGCTTTGAACCTCTGATGGTTGAAAAGGCCATCACTTGTTATAAATTGAATCTTGACACCAACTTCAGTTTCAGCAAATACGTGTTTCAGCATTACTGAAAAATAGGGGGCAAAAAGTACCGGTGCCATAACACATCCTTGCTTCATGCCATATGTAACACCGAATGAATCAGATTTCTCCATTAGAGACAAAATTCTCTTTCATGCCTTCGTGGAATGAAACTATCACTCGCAGCATATTCTCAGGTATACCGAGTTTTTACAAAACCTTCCACAAAGCAGTTTGGTTCACAGTGTCAAATGCTTTGGTGAGGTTTAAAAACACCATATACATTTCCTGTTTTTTTCACGAACTTTCTCAGCAACCTGCCTTAACGAGAAAATCATGTCCATTTTTTCCTTTTCAAAATTTCAGCCTTGTCCGTCAGAGGGTCTCCATCTGCCGAATTAATGAGGGACACACCATTTTCTTGCGGACCAAAAACTTTCTTCATACTTTCGTAAAAGGCGCTTGAGTCCTTCCTATCGAATGCGCCCTGAAGGAAATCAACCTGTGCAGACTACCATGCCTTTTTCATTGCTCATAGGGCTTTTTGAACCTGACTTTTGCAGGTTGTATAAGCCTTCTTTTTGTCAGACGAGTTTTTATCCTCAATCCAAACTTTGTGTTAACTGTGCATTTTTTGTATTAGAGTCTGTACTTCCTGATTGTTTTCATCGAACCAATCCTGGTTCTTCTGAATAGGCAACCGAAGCACCTCAAGGGATGTTGAGTGAGAAGCCACACGTAAAGCTTTCCAGGACGAGTCAATATCACTACAGATTTCAACTGTTTCCAGTTCTGCATCCAGCTCTTAAGCAAGTTTTGCTTGTTGATGAATATATTTTTAAGGCAATGTATTTATGCGCTTTGAAGCAGAAGATTTTTTTCACTCTTCTGTGACCTATACGAATTTGTGCTTTACTACGAAGCAAAGCGTGATCTGAGAGGTAGTATGTTGCATGAAAAGATCTTGTTAATGTAAAATCGTTTCTACCCTACCTTTTTGTTATAACGTAATCGATCATGTGCCAGTCTTTGGAGCGTGAATGCATCCATGTGGTTTTAAAGCAGTTTTTCTGTTGAAAAAAATGTGTTTGTGATGCACATGTCAAATTCTTTGCAGAAAGAAAGAAGTCTAAGTCCGTTTGGATTCATATGTCCAATACCATGATGACCCAAAACTTCCTCCAAAGACTGAAAATCACTGCCAACTCGAGCATTAAATTCTCCCATAAGAATGGTCTTATTCTTATATCGAATTCCCGAGATGACATTTCGAAGATGATCATAGAAGTGATCCTTTTCCTACAGTTGGTGCATAACCACTAAAATGAACAGCACGAGTGTCGTGTGCTAGCTCTAAAGTCAGTGTCATAATTCGGTGAGATATGCCCTCAGGAAATGATAGAAGAGTACGAGCCAAGCAAAGCCAACACCTGAATGCTGTGGCTCGGCTTCACCCCTCCCACTCCAATAAAAATCATATTCACCTTTCACTACCGTCAATTGGGATATGCCTGCAAGACGAGTTTCGCTAAGTGCCGCTATGTTGATGTTATATTTTTTCAGTTCAAGACATATAAGTGCTGTTTTGCGCTCTGGCAAAGAGTTGTTATCTTGAAGTGTGCGCACGTTCCAAGATCACAAGAAAAATCTGTTGTATTTCGAATTGTTTTGACTGCATGATTGGATACCCAAACGACTGCAGTTTGCTGCCAAGGTTGATGTGAGCATGCAATGTTTAGGACTCCTTTTCTCGCCCCCTCCCCAGCTAAGAGGAAAGCCGTGCTGATCCTAAATAGGGCTGCTTTGTCGCCAATGGAGGACACGAATCGCACAATTGCTCTCAGGTTTTGTGCGAGAACGGGCATCACCCATCGGCCCGCCAATGTGCAGTGATCCAGCTAGAGACTCCCAGCAATACCCTTTACCTGTCCCCGTCGCCTTCACACCATCGCCAATGGACTAGCTTTGTATGTCGGACTTATAACACACATATAAGTTATTAAAACAAATTTAGTTACAAGAAATCCACACAAGCTTTGATTATAGTGGTGAAGGCTTGTATAGCACCATCCACACTTCTTAATTTCTAAGCTTGGCGCTGATTGGTGCAAGTATTTAACTTCCTTTCTGGCTTGTCCAATTAAAGTGTGATGAGATATTATAAAACGGTTAACACAGGATGAACTTCCTCTTTTCTTTACCATGAGATGGGACTAACAACAACTCCATGTTGCTCGGACTAACCACACACTTCTCTATTGAGATGCAACAAAAAGTACCCGGACCAAAGGCACGGGGTTCGACTTCGACAAGAAGACCCAAGATTCCAACATGGCGACTGTTTCATACACGTGAACTTAATGACGCACACACCCACACAAATACACACATAACTATTTAGATATGACCTGACTTCCACACCTGTTTACTCTACTGTAAAAATTCTTCATATATGAACTCTTTCTCTTTTATAATGACATTGCCGGACTTCCACACCTGTGTACGAGCATATGTCCTTCATATATGAACTCTTTTCTCTTCCCTACTAACGGGACATTTATTTAACACCATGTGGATTTTCTAACCTTTCCTCTTTGTCCATACTCATGGACGTATTCATTCACTAACACCCTTCTCTTCCATTTCTCCCTTTTATTAACATGTGTTAATGAAGACGACCAATGAAGTTGTTATAAATATTAGAAATTGACTTTCGTCTCATTTTCTATAGAAACATTGATTGGTTAGAAGAATTAAAATAATTGAAAATTAAAAGCCTTTTCAGTACAAGATTAATTTATTTATTGATTTTTCTTTAATCTTAAACTTATTTTCAGAGATGACCAGAATTGTGTTATTTTTTTAGAAAGCAAAATATAAAAACTTTTTTTATATACGTCCATGTTATGTGGTTGCACTCCGGTTGTTGTCTTGCCGGTTGCTAAATTCAAATCCTTTGTGTTGAACAAGGAAGCATCAGGCATACTGGTATTTTTCATGGACGGCGGTACCGGGGGGGGGGGGGGGCTCAACCCCCCATCCCCCACTTTTTGACTTGCCCCCTCCCCACACACACTTTACGGTCATCAATAATGAAGTTATATATGCATGTGTTTAACCGGGCCTCCACCACTTTTTAAGAAGCCCCCCCCCCCCCCACACACACTTTTATAACTGTCCCGTCGGTCCTGTTTTTAAGAGGTAGAAGCATTGATTGGTTATTTATGCTTATGAATCTTATTTTTGAAATATTCTTCTTGGCACAAAAAATAAACTTTGAACATTTTTTTAACACAAAGTTTTAATGGAATTTAACAAATGTACAAACAAAAATGAAGAGTTTGAAACATGTTGATAGTTTTTTAAAAATATTATCGTCAATAAATTATGATGTCATCAATAAAAATGTTGAAATTTTTTAACTTTATATGCGTTAAAAAGCAAAGTACATTTTATTTATTTAAGGACAAGAAATACTATTTTAAAACCTTATTATTATTCAGAAATTTTTGCAAAAAAACAAAACAAAAAAACAAGTGGAATAGGGGAGATATTGCAACAGTCTACTGCAATTGAACTTAGTTTTTATTTATTTTCCACTAGTTCGCCTACCAGAGGGGTAAGGGTCATGGATAATAAAATAGAAGAGTTAAAAAAAATGTGTGTGTGTATCATCTTTCTTGTAAAACTTTCTCACTCTCTTTAACTCTACCTCAGATTGCCACCACCTCCCTTACTTTCTGGCAACTAGTTCAATATAACAGAAGGAAAGAAAAAAAGAAACTGACTGACAGTTTGACCTAGTTTTAGTGTTGTTTTTAAAAGCAACCAACTACCAGTGAGAATAAAACAATAAAAATTCTGGTCTCTGTTGACCCCAAGGGAATGAATCTTACAATATTTTGTCTTTTACCATAACCAAATCGGGGTCACACTAAATCCGATGATACCATCGGATTTAGTGTGATCCCGGTTTGTGGTTTTTAAGTGTATCTTGTATATTTTTGACTTTTAGTCGGACACATACATACACTCCAAACGAATTAGACAGAATTACGACTTTACTTTTTATTTTACATTAAATGAACCTGAGGGAAAGAAGGATAAATAAAAACCTGGTCAGAGATAAGTTACTTTGGAAGTCAATTTCTTAATGCCAAGCATGTAAAAACGGACATTAAACCGACGACGACGACGATGATGATGATGAAAAAAGATTTTTTTGAAAAAATAGACACTCTTTCTAAGAAAGTGGGAGGTAAGCGAGAGAGATTTGTGCGTTGGCTGCCAGTTTGTACGGGGCACATGGCGATCGGCAATTGCTAACACATCAAAGCTGGTGTCGCTAATTTGTCAAATTATTATTATTGTGTTTTTTCCTTCGACTGTATTCGGATAAAGTCATTATTGCTCGACATTTTTCTCTCATTGTTCAGCTTAGCTTGTTTAAACGCACCTTGCGCACTTGGAATAGGGAAGAGCGATCGAAAATTCAATTGTTCGCGTTTTGCTCTGTTGTCGCTTTTCTGTCAACTTTTCTGTTGGTCAGTTTATCTGTCCTTTTCTTTCCATTCCATTTCGCGGTCGTTAGCAAAATTCGAATTACTTGGTAACAATGGGGGGTAAAAACAGTTAAAAAGAAAACATAACAAGGGGAAAGAAAAAAATAAGAGGTTCGATTGAGTTAAAATAGAGTTTTATTAACATTAAAAAATGGGGCTGGCTGCTTTTATTTCCCAAAGCAAAGTTAATAACATTAACCCACAGTAACCAAGATAAAAATAAAAAATAAAACTTAAAACATGAAAATTCACAAAGTGGTTAGTTCGTTAGCACAACGTAATTGGAAAGAAATTAATTATTTTCCTTTTTTTGGGGTATCTTTTACGACGCTCAGCAGAGTCGCGAACGGGGTCCAAAAAAAGAACGAGAAAGGGTTTAAAAACATAAATTTGCAACAAGTGAAGTTGACCTGCGACGAGAATAGATATTTTTCTACTTACCTATGTAATTTGTTTTTATTTTTACGTAGTATAAATGGGTTTTTATTATATATATAAAAAAAAAAATTCTTGTTTTTTTCCCCACGACTTTTCACAAAATTCAAGATGGCCGATTCAGGTTCATTCTTACCAAAGCCCCCCCCCCCAAATCGGCCATTCCCCCCCCCCCATGTTCCTGTGACAAAACTATTGATTTCTAATAAATAGCGGTTGTAACGGTCTAAAAATACAAACAAATGCCACAGGCAAGTGTGAAAATAACTTTTACAACCTACAGTTACTTTTATTTGTTGTATATTTGTTTTGTTTTTTAGCGTTTTTACTCTGCTGAGCGTCGTAAAAGATACCCATAAAACAAAATATACCGGACCGTACTTTGCTGAATCTTCTCAGGCACAGTTTTTTTTCTTTTCTATCGAAATGTCCGTGGTAAGGCTTTACATTAAGCCCCCCCCCCCGCGGTAAATCACCTGTGCGCATGCGCTAACAAACGGAAGCTCAACAGTATAAGTGAAGACAGAAGCGCACAATTTAAAATTGATTGAAAATGAAGATTACTGAATTGCATGAACGCATGTCAACTACTACAAATTTATTTAATTTTCTTAAAGAATTAAAATTAAGAGTCTGTGTTTGTGGGTCTGCCATGAAATGGGTTAGTAGTACACAATTAACCGATGGCTTTATACTGCGATGTGGAATTAAAGTATGTAGGAAAAAAATCTGTGTATTGTGGAAATTTCGGTATATTTTCTAGTAAGTTATGGGTTGCTTCCCTTTGTTTGAGACCGTTTGAGGGAGAAGGCTTTCAGTTTTTGCTTACGTGCCAGGTTGAAGGTCACATGGATTATTTTGCGTAGGAGTTGGGTTAGGTTGGAGCCATTTTGTGTCACGTGGTTTCTATTTTTAGAAATGATGCATTAGTTCTGTCTCGATTTGATATTGGCGCAAAGTTTAACCAGAACAGACTTGGGCGCCGGAGTCGACACCTGTTAAAACTGTTTCTCCGTCCATAGTTGGGACGTTAAATTTTGAGAAGAATTTCTACTTGAAGAAATTTAAGAAATAGAGTATCTCTTGGCAAGAATTGCCTTTTATGTATGAAATATTCTTCCTTCGGTCAACGAATATTTCCCTTTGAAGATGTTTCAGGTCAGAGACTTGGAATGAAGAATTATGGAGAATTTGAACGAGATAAAAATATCTCCGGGCACGAAATTGCCTATGTTGAAGAGCTTAGCTCCCGGGAACTGGAATACTTTGCTGTTGAGAAGATTCTGAATCAGAGATTAAGAATCGTAAAGTGTGATCGTCCTTGCAACACAGATCGATTTGAAAGAGATAACTTTGAAAATTGGATCCTCACATGATCGCGTGTGATGCTATTTGGGACAAACTGTGAAAAAATCAAGTATTATGTTTATTTGAAATTTGGACTGTTCTAGTGACGTATTTCTTACGTTGGGTTTGCTATAAGAAAATTATAGAAGAAAAGGAAAGAAAAAGGAAAAAAGGAACTTTGTGACAGACGTTTGATAAAATAAAAAAAAAGGGTTATTTTACCATGGAAATTATGTCGGCATTCAGCACGGTTTGTCAATTTTATTACTTTTGATTGGAACTTTGGTGTAAAGAAAAAAAAGAGACTGTTTGATTGATTTTGTAAGAATACTGCCTTTATAGTCTTAGATTGTGTTTTATTTGTGAAGAAAAAAAAGGATTACTTATTTTGTGAACGAAAAGTAAGGTTTTATTATCTGCCTCCCTTTTTAAGATTGTGTCTATTTTTGTTGTATATAACTTTAATGTTAAGAAATCCTGATGTTGTAATTTTTTATTTTTTTATTTTTTTTGTACGTTATCTAGGAATAATTTATTTATTCCAGCTCTGGAAAAAAAAGCAGTCCAAGCTACCTTTTTTTTGTAAATAAAACTTTGTTTTAACTTTTATGAACATCTTGTACTCGTCCATTCCTTCTCTCTTGTTATAATTTTTTTTTTGTTATAATTGTCCTAGGTAACATGACCTTTGTTTAGAGCGGTTTTCGTTAACGCCCACGAAAAATCCGACAGTATTTGTGAATATTTACTTAGAAAAGAACACAAAGACGTTTTTACTGCATTAGTAAATAAAATTAGCCACTTGTATCCAGTTTAAATTTAGGTGTTTGTTTGGCACTTCTGTAGTATATATGAAGCAGCAGATTTTCTGTCCTTCTACTGAAAATAAAGGGAGGTAATTCAACCGGAAGTGATTTTTTTACAACATAAAAAAAAATGCAAGACTGATTTGTTTTTGGGTAACAATTAACAATTTCTTTTTTTTTATTATATGAAGTAAAAAAATTTAAATAAAAAACCCTAACCCTAAACCCTAACATTAAGAAATCAGGCGGTGTGCCTGTAAAAAATCTATTGTTTTTTGCGGCTGGTTCATTAAATTACCAATGTCTCGAAGATTAATCTCATTTAACTCCATTTTCTAAATACTAAATTCAAGTTCCGGTGAATTCTGAATGAATGGTACTTGGAGAAAAAAAAACGGAACTCTTCAATTTCGATTTCTTAATCGGCAGCTGCTTCATATATACTACAGAAGTGCCGTTTGTTTTTTTATTTTTCATTTTCATCCAATAGCGCTTTCATTTTTGCAGGTGTTTGGTTTTTTATTTTTATTTGTCATTTTCACCCAATAGCGCGTTCATTTATGCACTTCCGTTTGTTGGCGCATGCGCACAGCCCGGGGGCCCTTAACGTAAAGCCTTACCCATAAATGAATATCTCCAAAAACGTCCTTCGTTAATCCTTCGCATTTTCATTCCAAGGCTCAATCCTCAAAATTAATTCATAAATGAATTTCTCCAAAAAAGTCAAACACCTTTTCTTCATAAAGTGTTCCATTATCCAGAAACTTCCTTCGTCAATCCCTTCTAGGAAAAATATGTTTCTGTATAAATAGGGTCGTTCAAATACTCTGAATTTCAAATATATCGTTCTTACTCTAAGAACGAGTAGAAATCATCCATATTTCTCAAAAATAGACGGAGACAGCTGAAAGAAGAAACACTCTCTCGGCTTCCAAGCTACAACTGATTCAAAACACGCGCCAAAGGCACCAGCAGACACCGGTATGACGTCACCTCCAAACTTCATTACATCGATGATGATGCTGCTGCTACTGTCAAGATAGAAAAAGGCGTGTAACATCACGCTATCCAGACAAACAACCATGACCTTCATTCACACAGTGGCAATATGTCGACCTCCCCCCTTTTATGCCCAAAATAGAAATAAATTTCCGAAATCCATTAATTTCAAACATTTTTTTATAATTTCATTTCAAACATTTATTTTTATAGGTTCACTTAAAACATTTATTTTTATAGTTTAATTTCAAACATTTTTAGAGTTTCATTTCAAACATTCATTTTTTTAGTTTCACTTAAAACATTCATTTTTATAGTTTCATTTTTTTTTTTATTAACTGATTGGAAGCATCTGTCTCTATGCCGGATCAGAAAAAATTAAATTCTTAAGTTAAAAAATATATAAAATGTACTCCCTTAGAGTTCTCACACCAGCTATTGCCAGCGATTTTTTTTCATTCGGTGGCATTCCCTAGAGTCTGAGTGACAGAAAGTCTCCACAGATCCACTTACGGTACTCCCTTCCCCTTTCATTATTATTGTAACTTACTCTATGTTCTCGCACCAGCCGTTTCCAGTGATGTCTTCCTTTTTTTACTATTGAGGTCATCATTTATCAAGGCCAAGAACTACTCGAGGATAAGGGTTAATGAAACGGGAATGATTGCCAGCCAAAAGATGAGGAACACTATGGGAATACTAACATTGATCAATGACATGAACTGCATTTGATTGCTTATGTGATGGTCCCTGACAAAAATTTGTTGATATTGGATTTGAAGATGATCAAGTTGTAATCGGAAGTGAAGTAGTCCCACAGTAATGTGTTCCACAGACGGGAAGTCATCACTTATCAAGGCCAGAAGGCACTCGTGGATAAGGTTTAATGAGATTATCAGATGGATGATGAACTATACTATGAGAGGATAAAACAATAGACAGAAAGGACGTTGGACTTGAAGGCGACCATCTTGTAGTAACGTGTTCCACAGACGGGAAACCCTTGCAAAGAAGCTCTGTCCATGAAAATTTCTGTATGACGCTAGGAGCATGGGGGAATGAGGAGAAATTCAGCCCTTCAAAAAAGGGGCACTCTGGATTGGGACAAAAATTAAAATTGAATTTGTTTAGAAGGATTTCTCTTTCACTTATGGAAGACAAATACTACACTTTGACCTGAGCCTGAAGGCCAGGTAAAAATCTTCAGTATTCTCATACTTTTTTTCCCCTTCCAATTGAGGTTTGAATAAGGCGTACCCACTGCGCCCACTTTCTTTGGCACCAACCACGCTTTTAATATTTGTTTTATTTATTACTAACTAGTAATACCTGGAGTAAAAGAAAAAATGTTTGATTTAGTTATGTAACAATGTTGAGCGGCCCTACGGAAGATGTATCCAGAATACACACTAGTATGAATTAGAAGTGGGCCCACGAAGGCCGGCGATCAGAGTATCGCTCTAGTGAATTAACAGGGAAAGGCATAGATATCTTCATTAAAACCAAAAACCCATGGAGGTAGACAACGGCATCGAGCTGGCTAGAATTTCAGTTAGTGTTGCCAAATTGGTGATGTCACCCACGCTGTGCGAGCGATAAAGTTTCAGTTACAAAGAAATGGAAATTAATTTTGGTGACTTTAATATCATAATCAAATTATATTGTAAAATAGCAATTTTGAAAAAGTTTGTTTTATTAAACAGAAGGAGTTCGCAAACATTGGACAGTGTCTCTTTTCTATACATGTTCTCATACAAATGAAACAATGAAACAAAACGGAAACGATCATGTTTGAAGAGACATCTACTTCTCACAAATACGAAAGGGGTTGCTTTCAGATTGTGTCTGTCAAAATGGGTACATAGTTCCAATGAAATCTGAAAAGGCTGTGCACAGGTGTGCGTGTGAAAGTTGAGGGGAAATATCTTACATACCATGAATTCTTATGCGTGTGCTATGCACACGTGTTATTATGTGAGGCGAAGCAGGAAGAAAGAGGAGTAATTTCTTTTTGCATCCCTTTTTATATCAATCGATTTCAACGCCACCTATCATCACAAAAATGGAAATAATTGTGTCTGAAACATACCCTAAAGAAAGTATGTGTAAATAAGTATAGAAAAGGGTAGGTAATGCTACAGTGCTTGATGTTTATCGATTAATAGTAAAGAACAAATAATAATAATGTGGAGGCAAGAAACACACACACACTTAAAGTTGCATAATTTAATTAATATATATATATATATATATATATATATATATATATATATATATATATATATATATATATATATATATATATATATATATATATATATTTGAAGAACTCAAGGGATAGTATAATTCCACACGATAACTTCTTTTTAATCTGTTTCAGTGAATAAAGCGAAATGTCTACACTCTAACAGTTTTCTTAGCTGTAATAAGTATTTTCAGAGAAAAACTGAGGTGAAATAATATATATCGGTGCCAATAACATAGTGGAAGGAAAAAATAGGCTAGTCCGAATCAAGTATCGATATGTTAGTTTTTTTTTATATACTAATGGGTCACCACTTATCAAGGTCCCAAAAGCCACTTGAGGATGGATTGCTATTTAGGTCTGACTTTGAAAATCTGACAAGATTACTTTATGCACTAGATTAGGTTTAATTACAGTTCAGCACCAACCTAGTTCTCTCCTTTGCTAGTACGCTTGTTGAGAAAAAAATCTTTTTCGTACTGAGGTGACTTCCAACTGTCTCTGTTTCAAACTATATTTATCTTTATTTCCTGTGTTCAATGAACTACTCTAACTGTTAACATTCTATTTTTGTTTATTAGTAAAGTGGCAGGGACATTATACATATAACTTCATATAACAGAAAGTAGGTAACACTTTACCCATAATCAAATCTAGTCAAAAAAATAGCAAAGTGCAACAAGCCATCATCTGCTGCTCAAGTAAGAATAGATTTAGTCTTTGGAGCCGCTCTTTGTAGGTAAGTGTGGAGAGTCCTTTCACTATTCTGGTTGCCAACTGTTGAATATGCTCGTTTTGTAGATAAGGATTTTTTGCTTGCATGGCATACTCAAGAATGGGCCATACCAGAGTTATGTATAAGAGACGGAAAGTGTCTGCTGTTAGGTTGAGAAAGGATCTCTGACCTTTGGTCACCATCTCAATACAATGGCACGCTGATCTAATGGAGCTGTCTACAACCGTATTAAGGTCCTTTGCGACAATATTGAGTGGTTGAGGTGGAAAATCAATAGTCAGCGTTCAATCCCAGCTTGAAAACCAGGGTCAGACTTTGTTCGGGTACTTAATAATAGTAGTAGCTTCTCCTCTAGCGAAAGTAAAAATAAATTCGTATGAATCAGCATTGTACAATTTTGTTGACCAGCTTAATTCTGTTGTTGGGATTCTTGCAGGGGGGACCACGTGAAGGTTGTCAACATCCCTAAGTGAAAGTGGTACTATGGAATGCACGGAATTTTAACTTAACATATCCAGGTATAAACTCTCCTTGCTACCACATCGGAAACTTTCTTTTCTCTCTCCTTACAGAATTTCTATAGACAAAGTTTCTTTGCAAAGTTTTCCCACCTGTGGAGCACATTACTGTTGATTACAATTTGGTCGTTTTCAAATCCAAAGTCAACAAATTCTTGTTATAAACCGTCCCATAATCAAACACAATTCAATTTGATCAATGTTAGCACTCCCATAATACACCCTGTTATGTCTAGCCTAGAATAAGTCCCTTAGAGTTATCTCCCTTTCCCGGCCCCCAATTCGTTAGGGATTTTTTTATCTCGACACCGGCCGGCAAGCAGCTGCCGGTGCTCTGTTTTCTGAATGCTCGCTGCCGCTGTGTAACGGATAAAACCGCATGGTGGAAATTCTATCTCTCTACAGATTCTGACTTTTTGGCCATCTTCGGTAAGAGACATTATCCCTTCTCCTTCCTCAAACAGAATCGAATATCGTGCCCGTTATTTCCTTTGAACATTTCTCTAAATTAAATGAACTTTAATCTCTCTTCTCATCCCACGTGCGTATCCCCACGTCGATCGCTCATGATGTGTACCTCTTGCTTCGCAGTATCCTTCATCCCTTAAAATACCCCCTATTAACAGTTTTTTAGATTTTAGTAGACTCCTCGTTCCTGTTTCGTCGTCATTTATTGTATTCACATTTCTGAACAATGTTTTTATTTCTTTTCAGTTTTTTACCTTTTTGATGGATAATAAAACCTGCAGTTAAAATATTCGACGACTCATAGTCTTGTTTATCGAAAGGAGTTATGCTAGCCGTCTTGAGGGTTAAAGCTGGCCCTAAGGCAGCATACACCCCATCTTACAATCATGCTATCTCATTAACACTTATCACTGAGTGTCTCTTGGATAAGTAGTGACCAAACAGTAAAAAAAAAATTGGTCAGTCTGTGTAATTATCAACTTCACCACGGTCACCTCCCTAGCTAAAAACGAATTATTTTCCCTTTTACCCATGCACAGTATCCAATATGGACGTCGGTTGACTGTTTGGTGACAGAAACCCATGAAGGAATTCGCTGGCAACCAACCCACTCCTTCTCACCTTCCCCATTAACCACTATCTCGGACAAGATTTGACGACATTGTGACAGAGTTCTCAGACGGCAGTTCAAAGATAGCCATTGCTACTTTTCCAGTTTCCTTATTTTGGTTGACATCAGCCTGACTGCATCTGCGATAGGAGCCCAAGAAGGCAGTTTGCAGGCAACAGCCATTTCTTCCACGATGGAAAGAGCCAGGATTGGCAGACCCCAGCTGTTACCAGAACATTTTTACTTAGATAAGTTCTAACAAAAGATTCACAGCCTCTTCCTTTCTTTCCATACACCATCTTCTGTTGCCCTTCCTTCTTTATTATTATATTATTTTCATTTTTCGTTTTCTTCTCTCATGCTTGAGATTAGACGTTTTGTGAATGACTTCCAACTTTTCCTGTCTGTAGCTATTTCGCTTGTGCCGTCCACAGGATCAGGTTGTCATCAACTGATCCCCTTCATGTCTTAAGTGGCCTACCACATGGCTTCGGGCCATCGACGTCGATGTGAGCCACATTTTGGAGCATTTCGGATGACTTATTGGAGGCGACGTAACCATACCAGTTGAGACGTCATTGTGTAACATAACAGTGTCTCAACTGGTATGGCCACGTCGCCAAGTAAAATTGCTTAATTATATACACTGTTGCTGTTACTTCTCTCCAAAAAGTTGTCGCTCCCATTTCAATTTCAGCACTTATCTTTGCAGCTTATTCCTACTTTCTTATGTGCGAGAATTGAACTTGCTTTCAATGCTTTACTCTGTTTTTGTAATTGCAACTAACTAAGTAATCTAATTTCTTTTAGAGAAATTCTCTTTATTTAGGGATTCAAAGGCAAAATTACAGAAGAGGCGAAAGGACAAATCTACTAAAATCTGAGAAAAATATTCGTCAGAAAAATAGTTTTCAGTTCACGGTCTGCATAAAGCCTACGAAGCGCATATTTCAGACCCCTGATTTAAATGCTTTAACAAACTTTGTTACAAAGAAAGAGTATTTATCTAAAAGCTTTGAAAGAAATTGGATGACTTTATTAGTTGCAACTAAGAAACACAAATAGCTTTAAATCAATCTGTACCTGATGCTCTGTAAATAAGACGAAGCCTTCTCTTTCTGCTGACCTCTTCCCGGAAGATTATTAATTATCTAGACTCGGGTTATTTTATTATTTCGAGTTGAGGCTGTAATCATGTTCTACTATTTTTGATCATCACTATTATAACTAGCGTTGTTTTTATTGTCGTTCTTCTTTCCTATTTACCGTTACAGTGTACGACTTCTATTTTTGCTCCTATCAACACATGGCATCATTGAACTTTAAATAAATAAAAACCGGAACTTACGATCATCATCATATTCATTATCATTACCCCCTTCCCCCTTAAATTCCAACTCTTCCTCATGGTAGGGGGAGTGGCAACGTGGTAGTGTCAGAGCTACCTGGCTAACAGGTTCGAGTAAAAGTCGAGAAGGAGTTAGCATCAGGATCCTCTGGTCGTCTCTACATCTGCGTATGGCAAGCCAAGATGTGTCAGATGCAGAACAACAAATCAATGGAGTTGAAAGTATTAAGTTGGCTTTTTGTGTTCTGAGCCAAACCTCCCCGATTTTGCATGCAACTGCTGAGCCTTGCTATTCTCGGTTTCTGGGTAAAATCCTGCACACTTGCAGCTTAACGAATAGCTGCAACCAACGAGAAGGACTTCATGCAGACCAGACAATCCTGAGGCACGACATTTGTGATCTCTATGCACAAGTCTGACTAACAACAACAATCATCATTAATATATTAGGTTTAACGCCTGTTTTACATGCTGGCATGTGTTGGATGGCCTTTAGAAACTGACTTCCAAACAAACCTATCTCTGCCCAGGACTTTATTTATCCCTCTTTCTCTTTTACACAGTGTGGATATAGAGTGATTCACAGAGTAACCAGTCGAAATGCTTGCTTAGTGTGGAGTGACTTCCATGGCACACTCGCACTACATATAGTGCCAATTCTTCCAGAATATTCCACTGATTAACTTCTGCTATGTTTGGTCACAGCGGGCTTTCACCATAGCAGAATGTTTTGCTTGCTTTGACATATTTTTGAATTTGAATATTTTGAAAAAAACAAAACAAAAAACAAAACAAAAGTCATCATCATCATCATCATCATCATCATCATCAGCAGCAGCAGCAGCAGCAGCAGCAGCAGCAGCAGTTTAACATCCGTTTTACATGCTGCAATGTGTTGGATGGCTTTTAGAAATTGACTTCCGAACTAACTTATTAACCTATCTCTGCTCAGGTCTTCATTTATCCCCCGTTCTCACAAATCTATATCATTTTCTCACATGTTTTCCTTGACCTATCCCTGCCAACTAACCTTGCTACCTCAACTGTTCTACATCTACTAAACTAAAAACTTTCATCCATTTCTTCAATCTGACTAAACCAACGATGTCTCTATATACTGTCCGAATTGAATCTTCTCTTAGGTCATTAAATCTAAGCCTATCTTTAAGACTCACATTACACATCCATCGTATCATTCTCATATCATTTCTCTCTATACAACACATATCTTCAACCATCACTGGCCACGTTTCACTTCCATACATCATACTGTGTACACATGCCTGATAGACTCTTCCCTTGGTCGACAGTGGTAACGTTCTGCTGGTTAGTAATGATAGAAGTTCTTTGAACTTACTCCATTCGCTCCTACCTCTTTACATGACACCACCACAATCTCCTCCCTGTGCTCCAATAGCAGATCAAAACAAAAAAGACCAAGTGTATTTTCAGGACACAGATTATTCTAACAACTGAAACAATTTTAGTATTGTGAACCTGCGTTTGTGTGCATTAATTGCGCAGGCCGTGATCGTCCACTTGTCTTCGGACAAATTCAGTGAATGATTTTGACACTGGTAATAATGTGGTCTCGGTCAATGCTGTAACTGAAGGATTTTTCTTCCAAACACGATCACAACTCAAGTTTAAAAAAGCAACAACTTTAGTGTCACTTATGTGGTCTCAGTCAATGCTGTAACAAAATGGGTTTCCCTTCCAAACACGATCACAACTCAAGTTTAAAAAAGCAACAATGTTTTATTTTAAACATCTCTTCCAACCAAACACAGTCAGTCTCTCTGCTTAAGGCCCAAAGGCCCATCTGTCACGGAGACCCACAGAAACCAAACTGACTCCCTTTGCCAATCTTGCTGGAATAGATATATAGATATAGGTCTCATTAAGAGTAGACCATACAGCCAGCTCACTTGAAAAGGCTTGAGCTGTTTTATTACTGGACATAAAAACTTACTGACCAGGGGGTCTCATATCTGGAACGGACATTAATTTTTCTAGCTTTCAAATGATTTTATTTCTCAGTCTGAAGTCCCGTTTAAAGAGGCAATAACTTTTCCAAATAGAGAAATCAAATATTGGGTAGTATATCCCAAGCCAGACATTTTTTCTCAACACCAGCCTGTCGTCTGCATGCATTGCAACCATGCACTCCACCAAACATGCAGTACTGCGCATGCTTACATTGCTATTAATTATTATTGTTTGAGCAACAGACTTGCAAATCAGAAAAAAGCATCTTCCAACCGAACAAAAACAGTCCATAAGCTTAAGGCCCAAAAGCCCATCTGTCACCCATAGAAACCCAACTGCTACCCCCCCCCCCTGCTCGTTCTGCTGGAATATATTTAGGGAGGTATTGGTGTCATTTGGGTGGACCACACAGCCAGCCTACTTGAAAATCATGGACTGTTTTATCACTGGACATAAAAACTTCCTGAGCAGGAGCCCCACTATCTGGGATGATCATAACTCTTGTAAAGTCTGAAGTGGCTGACAATCACATCATGGAACCTCGTATCTAAGAAAACATTGTCATTTCAAAGAGCAAGCCGAGTTTTGGGGTGTTCTCTTTTCTCTCAGTTAAATATTTATCCCACTGCAGCCCACTAAACATGCAGCATTGTACATGTTTATATCATGACATCGGATCAGATGTCACTCATGCATTTCCAAACATAAACAAAACACATTTTCTCAAATTAATTTGGTCTCGGAATAATTTTTTGTTCCATTTAAAAATCCCAAACAATTTATATTTATTTCTTATCCAAGTATCTCAGGAATATAAATTGAAATAAGTACATAGAAGACACTGTCAAGTCTGCTGCAAAGAAGGTAGACTCGTTCCACCTGGCTATAAAACTTCTCACACCTGTCAGTATCGTATATCTCTACAAAGCCGCCATTCGCGCATGCATGGAGTATTGTCGTCACATCTCGGTTGGTGCACCAATCACTAGCCTCTACCTTTTGGACAGGATGTAAAAAGAGTCGCCAACCTAATACATCCCACACTGTCTGCCAAGCTCCAGTCTCTGTCACATTGTCGCAGTGTTGCATCTCTGTGTGTGTTTTACAAGTACTTCCACAGAATGTGCTCAGATGAATTTACTGAACCCGTACCCCCCCCCTCCCCCCAATGAAAATACGTCTGACCCACCCGACGAGCAGCAAAATCCCACCCCTCCCTAGATGCTGAAAGATTATCTACTCTCATAGGTTCTTTCCTCGGATCGCTTGCCTTTGGAATTCCCTCCCTGCTCCTCGTTTATCCGACTGTACCAACATGCAGCAATTTTAATGTAATATGAACAAGCATCTTGCTTCTCAACTCCCTACTTAGGTTGCCCCCCTCCCCCGTAAATATAGCATCTATCACAGTAGCACCTCACGTTGTTTTCATTTGATAAATTGATTCTAAGGAAATCACGCTTTACTTTTTTATGCAAAATTATTAAAAAGAGAAATGTCTCAGAATAACAAGTAATATTTGCCATTAAGAAAAAAGACAAAAACGTTTTTTAAAGTAATTTACAAAATATTTAAGACTGATTAATACTTTTATAAATAAACTGACCACCCGTGATCCGTTGGACCAGTATTTACTATTATTATACTCAGAGCTTTACCCGCTCTACTAGTTTGGGAGCGACTGTCGCTTCTAAAAAAAGAAGCTACTCATTTCCCCACTACATCTCAACTATAAAATAACCCGTTGAAAATTTCAACTAATTTCCAACATTATTTAAAGTCCCTATTTACTTGCCTCCCCACTACTGGATAAAAAAATGAGCCCTCCGCTTCTTGGTTGCAGCAAAAAGGAGCTCCAGGGGCTTTACTTCTGTAAAGCCCTGATTATACTAAATTAGAAAAATACACATTCCAGGATGGGTAAAATTAATTCCCCGAACGCAACAGCTTTGCACCACTTTCGTATCAAGGAGAGTAGAAAGTGGATCTTGGGTTTACTTTCAGCAGCCTCGTAACTTTCGCTTCCCTTATTTTGTCCTTTATTCCTCACATTTCATTACGGTGGTTAAGTGGATATCAACACGGACTGAAGACCTGGGTGTTCCAAGTTCGAATCCAGTCGGTTCCATAGTACCACTTTCACTTAGGGATGTTGGCAACCTTCTCGTGGTCCTTCCCGTAAGTACCCAATGTCTTTCCAGAAAGATTTCTAACTAGAAAAACATGGGGGAAACTAATGCCAACACCAGAATCATCTGATTCACACGAAAGAAGAAGAAGATTAGCGATGTTTCTGACAAAGAGTGAAAAATTGCTGTTATCTAGGTTTTTTTTTAGCTTGTTGCATCAAGTGGGTTGGAGAGATTTCCATAAAAAAATATCCCTTTACTAGATTAAAAGCAAGGCATAATGCTACTAAATCTTATGTCTAGAAACTTTATTCCAATTTTGATCAAAATCCATTACATGATTTTGATTCAATAAAATGTCGCAAATCATATTAAGTGGCCCTAAGAAGAAATTGAAATTCTTGCTTAATTGATGTCTAATGACTATGGATCAAATTCAATGCAAATCTGAAATATTTGAATTTTCAAATTAGAGGTTGTGTCCATATTATGCCCTTGAAACCCCTTTAAATAAATTTGGAGAATATTTATTCATTTATATCTAATACCTATTTTTAAAATTTTACAAAAATCAGAGGTATCTCAATTTTCACGAAAGACTTCCACATCCTTCCTACCCTTTGTCATAAAACTAAATTAAACTAAATATAGCCAAGCATCTGTGTTTCTAAATTCACAATGATCGGTTGATTAATTTAGGAATGAATCCTGTACATACTAATATATAAACATTTACACACACCTAAGTTTATATAAATAGAAACAGAAGTTCATAAACGTTTATTGCTTTAAGGCTTTTTCCTATATATTGCAATCACATAAAATACATTAGTTTTGGAATTGAGTTATGTTTGAAAAAAATTCTATTTTAATTCTAATTAGCCATAATTTGCAATTAACTCACTAAGTTCCTCTCTAATATACCCTTCCTCTCTCACTGAATGTTGATTTAACCACTTTCTCATAGTTTTTAATGTCTCTGCGATCATTTAGAGAAAGAGTGACTTTCTCCTTTTCAGCTAATTTGCATAATGTGTTTGTACACACCATAAACACTCGACCAACCGACAATCAGCTAAATCCCATCCATTCACTGTGGAGGTCCCCAGATGCCGGAGAGCCTTCTACTCCAATAGCTTCTTTCCTCGAGCTGCCGGCCTAAAGTAAAGCGACCTATTATTTTGCTATCTAATTTAGGTCGCTTTACTTCTATATTATCCATACGGATATATAGAAGTTAAGAGACTTATTATTTTCTTTTGTTTACTTAGTTCACACCAAACAAGGCAAGTTGGCACTGTAGACGTAAGGGGCTACTGAGAATTAGAGTGAAAGTTTTGTGGGTCATCCTGTGCAGAGAGATGCTTGTTCACATTAGTTTTAAATTTCTGCATGTCCGTACAGTCAGGAAAACAGGGAGCAGGGTGGGAGTGTTTAAGTGTCTTTGAGTTGTCCCCCTTGGGCTGAGTCATCTCCTTATATGATGTGGGATAGTGGGAGTGAGCTCCCCTTTTTAGTTTGTTGTTGTTGCTTGAGCAAGGTGGCTGTTCATGGGTGTACGGTTGCAGGCAACAAGTGACCTGGATTAACATTGGTAGCAGAGGCTGTCTTCTTTGTGTGATAAGAAATTATCTGTCTTGTTCAACAAAAGTTGAAACACATTTAAAAGAAAGATGGCTTCGTTTAGTAAAACCCCACCCATTCTATTGAACCAGGATTCTTATGCAGAATGGAAACAAGACATTGACATATGGTCTCTATTCACGAATTTGCCTAAAGAAAAACATGGCCCAGCAGTATTTTTGTCACTACCATAAAATATAAGAGAATGTGTTCGACATTTGGGAACCACGGATATTGGTACTCCAAATGGGTTAAATATAATTCTCAACAAATTAGACGAAATTTACTTAGTGGACGAGAGACCGGGGTTAACATAAATTAATTTTTGGTACGATACGAATTTTCATACCAAAAATTAAGGAAATTTGGAATCACTTTGCCAGAAGGAGTGCAGGCTTTTTTTTTGTTCTGAATGCAGCAAATGTGTGAGAAGAAAATGAAAAATTGGCAAGAACCACATGTTCGAGCTTAACATGTCACAATGAAGGAAACATTGAAGAAAGTGTTTTCAGACATTTCGTCAACGGAAGGTAAAACCGTCCCTGCTGTCAAGGAAGAAGTTGAAACAGTCAATTATAGTAACACAAGTATAAAAAAAAAATTATTACCGGGATTACAATACAAATCCAACAGACAGACAAGGTAAGATACTTCATTGTTTTAGATGTAATTCAATTAAACATTTTGCCCGAGACTACGAGTTTCAATTCTAGAAACAATATACACACTGTCGTTGATTCAGACCAGGTGAACTTTACTTTGTTTAATGTTGATTCATGTTATCGAACAGTGATAAATGATTCTTATTCTAATGTAAAAATGTCCAATCTTGTGAAAGAGACATTGGGTATGGCAGTATTGGACTCGGCTTGTTCACGAACTGTTGCTGGAGAGCTTTGGTTTAATATATTCTTTGATACATTGAATGACCGAGATAAGCAGTTGGTGGAAACTGTTAGGTCTAACAGAACATTTTGTTTTGGAGATGGAGTGGAAGTGAAAGCCATTAAAACAGTTAAATTTCCTGTAACAATAGGGGGTATAAAAGGTGTCAGAGGTTATATTGAGGCTGACATCGTCAAAAATGATTTACCCCTGTTATTAAGTCATAAATCTATGAAAACTGCAGGAATACTACTAAATTTTAAAACTGACAGCTGTCGAATTTTTGGCAGATATATAAAATTGCAAATCACAACTTCTGGACATTATAGTCTTCCACTAACTAATATGCATTTGGCAGTTAAAAATGCACCAAACATAGTGTTGCACTGTGAGACTTTAAAAGAATGCTCTAGAGTTGAAAAAAGAAAAAAAGCTGAGAAATTGCACAGACAATTTGCTCATGCATCTAAAGAGAAATTAATAGCTTTGGTTAAAGGTAGTAAGGCATTTAATGATAAGGAATTTCTGAATCAGATCAAAGATGTTTGTGATTCTTGTTCAGTTTGTCAGAGATTTAGAAGACCCCCTCCTCGACCAGTTGTAGGATTGGCTCTTGGTAACAGGTTTAATGACACTGTATGTTTGGATTTGAAGGAACATCGACATAACCAATGCTGGATTCTGCACCTAATTGATACATCCACTAGGTACTCTGCTGCCAGATTAATTAAAACCAAAAAGAGCGAAGAAATTATTCGCAACATATTTTTAATGTTGATATCTTATTTTGGAGCTCCCAAGTGACTTTTAAGTGACAATGGAGGAGAGTTTAATAATGAGGGCTACCGACAGATGAATGAAAAGCTGAATATTGAAACATGCACGACAGCTGCTGAAAGTCCATTCAGCAATGGTACCATGGAACGTCATAATCTAATAATTGCGGAAGTAATGAAAAAAACATTAGATGATGAAAAATGTGAGCCAGAAATAGCTTTGGCATGGGCTGTCAGCGCAAAAAATGCACTTCAGAGTCATTCTGGCTATAGTCCAAATGAACTTGTATTTGGGTCTAACATTAACACCCCCTCAGTTTTGAATGATATATTACCTGCACTGGAAACTGCAACAACAAGTGACATGGTTAGAATAAATTTAAATGCCCTACATGCAGCAAGGAAAAGCTTCATGGAAGCTGAATCAAGTGAAAGAATTCGGAGAGCTTTGAGATCCAATATAAGGACTTATGCGGATGAAGGTTTTGTGACAGATGACCGTGTCTACTATAGAAGACAAAACTATAAAGGATGGCGTGGTCCGGCTAAAGTTTTGGGTAAAGAAGGACAATGTGTATTGATCAAACATGGAGGAGCATTTTTCAGGATGCATCCATGTCACTTGATGAAGGTAGACAGGGAATTGCGAAGTCCCAGAAATGAAGAAAATACAAATTCTTCAAATGAGATGAATGAAGTCTTGGAGGAGGAAGATGAAGGACAACATAATACCAATTCAAATTGCGACAGAAGGGAAGTGAAAAATAACAGTATAAAACCGAGTAGAAACGAAGTTGTAGAGTATAAATTGAGAGGGAGTAATGAATGGAAAACGGGAAAGTATAGCCATTGGCTAAATATAAAACCTGAAGCCGAAAATGAAAATCCCTTAGGTATCAATTGGGATCATGTGGATCAATGGAGACAATTTCCTCAAACAGAGGAAATAAGTTATCAAGAACATGCAATTTTGCTTTCTTCTGAACAAGAACAAGGAAAAGATGTGATCGATGCAAAAAAAAGAGAATTGGAAAATATGGAAATTCATGAAGTATATGAATGTGTACCTGATAAAGGGCAAAAATGTATATCAACAAGGTGGGTGATAACAGAAAAATTTGTGAAGGACAAAAAGATAATGAAGGCTCGTCTTGTTGCACGTGGTTATGAAGAAGATTCTCATAACCTAAAAACAGATTCTCCAACGTGCAGCCGTGAGGCTATGCGTCTCGTATTGTTATGACGTGGCTGGTGGAGAATCTTGATTTTACCTCCATATTTCTGCAAGATAATATGCTGGAGAGAGAGGTATTTCTTAAACCACCATCTGATGTGTGTCCAGAATCACAAGTGTGAAAGCTGAAAAGATGTATTTATGGATTAAACGATGCACCTCGTTCATGGTACAAGCGAGTTAATCATGAGTTAACGCACTTAAAAGGAATGGTGAGTGCATATGACAATGCACTGTTTCTTTGGCATGATGCCACTGGTGAATTGATGGGCATTCTGGCAATACATGTTGATGATTTCATATTCTGTGGAAATGATTTATTTAAGAAAAATGTGATCGCAGAATTGGAAAAGATTTTCAAAATTGGGAAGCATGAAAGTGGAACATTCAAATTTTTGGGATTAAATGTTAAGCAAACAAAAAATGGGATTATTTTGGATCAAAATCTATATGCTTCGGCCTTATCCCCAATAGACATAAAGAAAGGAAGATCATTAAGAAAAAATGATTAATTGAGTCAAGAGGAGAAGACAGAGTTAAAAAGATTGACAGGTCAAATGATGTGGGTATCCACCCAGACGCGACCAGATGTATCATTTGATGTGTGTAGAATGAGTAATATTAGAAAATATCCAAAGGTGAAGTTACTCTTCGAGGCAAACAAATCGCTAATCAAGGACAGGATCCGTATCTTTTCCCCAACTTGGAAAACTTTCGGATCTGAATATTGTTTGTTATTCAGATGCCACCTATGCGAGTTTGGAGGATGGATCTTCACAGGGTGGTTTTATCATCTTTGTTTGTGGCAAGATGAACAGAATAGCTCCTATATGTTGGTCATCAAAAATACTTGACCGGGTAACAAAAAGCCCGTTAGCTTCAGAGACTCTTGCGCTTAGTGAAGCAGCTGATGCCGGAATGTTGATAGCCGCAATGCTTCAAGAGATATTCAGACTGCCTAGGTTGCCTGAAGTTCTTTGTAAAACGGACAATGCGTCTCTGGTAGAGACTTTAAAGTCATCAAATCTTGTGAGTGACCGGCATCTCAGAGTTGATGTAGCCAGGGTGAAGGAAATGATGATGAAGGAGGAGATCCAAATTGAATGGATCAGGGGTCGAGAACAGGTCGCAGATTGCATGACGAAGATGGGAGCCTCTTCCGAAATTCTGAGAGACTTGTTGCAATGATTTGTTTTTCTTTTGTTCGTTTTGTTTTTGTTTGTTTTGTTTTTCTTTTTTTTTTTATAGAACTGTAGTCTTCACAAGAAGACACCAGCAATGTTTAAGTGTCTTTGAGTTGTCCCCCTTGGGCTGAGTCATCTCCTTATATGATGTGGGACAGTGGGAGTGAGCTCCCCTTTTTAGTTTGTTGTTGTTGCTTGAGCAAGATGTCTGTTCATGGGTGTACGGTTGCAGGCAACAAGTGACCTGGATAAACATTATCCAAAGGCCGGCAGCTCGAGGAAAGAAGCTATTGGAGTAGAAGGCTCTCCGGCATCTGGGAACCTCCACAGTGAATGGATGAGATTTAGCTGATTGTCGGTTGGTCGAGTGTATTAATATTGAGGTGGCACCAGAGCAGCAAGTTTATCAGAGCACATTACATCGAAGTACTTGTAAAACAAGCACAGGGATACAACATTGCAGCGATGGGACAGGGGCTGGAGCTTGGTAGATAGTGAGGGACCTATTAGATTAGCGACTCTTTTTTGGACATTGTCTAAGAGGGAGAGACTAGTGGATGGTGCACCAGCCGTGATGTGACAACAATACTCCATGCATGGGTGTATGGCGGCTTTGTAGAGATACATTATTATATATTATTATTATTTTTAGTTATGTGAGAAGAATTTCTTAATAGATATTGATCTAGAAACGGACAAAAAGATATATAGATTTTTTAAATTACTTCACTCCCCTCCCCCTTCATTTCAAGGACGAAATAGTCTGATTATACTGATAGTGTGAATGAAAAAAAAATCAAGCGAGCTCTATGTAGAAAGGTATACCTCAAAAATTGGGAACGTAAACGTCCTTAAGCTGAGCTCAGTGAGATGGCTTGGTGAATTAATGACTGCATTATTAGATATCAATGCATATATTTTAATATATTTTATTAAAAATGAATGGTAGTTTGTTTGAAGCATTGCTGGTAAATAAGTATGTGGGCATTTATGAAGGCTGAAAACTGAAATCATGAAAGAGAGGATTGTCGGATTATCGGCTGTATCCTGATTATATGTGTTCATAAAATCAAGCAATGTTGCATGCAAAAGCAAAGTAATAATTTACAAACAAAAAGGGTAGTTTAAATAAGACGTTTATTGAACGAGTGTATGTGGAATGAGCAGAAAACAGTCTGAATTGCGTATACGAAGAAATGAAGTCTGAAGTAGAAAAGTCTCTGAGTGTGTATACAGAGAAATAGAGTTATTTTTCAAGAAGGTGTATGTAGTAGGAAATCTTTTAGTGTGTATATGAAGAAATGGAATCTCTTACCGGAAAAATGTGTGTTGACGTGGAGTGTCTGTAGTGAGTGTCGTTTCGCGAGGCCTCTTGAATAGAAAAGAGAGCTATTTTCGTTGTGGCTTCGTTTATATATCAAGAAAAGGGCAAATAACTCTGGTCGCTTTCAGCGTCACCTGACAATGAAAAGAGACGCCTACTGGCCAACCAGTGCAGTTATGTTTTGAAAGGAGAAGATAACTGCTACAGGATGAACAAAAACAAACAATCAAAGACAATATTTGCAGTATTAATATCCACAATTATCTATTGTCTTGAAAACTATAAATACTAGTCGCTTTAATCTTTTTTTGTCATTTGCACCTTCCGCATGTTATCTCTCAGATGATCAGTGAGTTTCGACTATTGGTATAATAATCTAATTGAAATGAAGGGAGGTTAAGGTAACAAGCCACTTTTTTTTTCCATACAAATTTTAAATGTTTTCTGTTTTTCATAATATCTTCGCGATGTCTGTGTATATGTGTATGATGTTTGTGTGTGCCCTATAGAGAAAAAGGTTAGAGAATATACATCAAATCTAAAAGTGTATTCTCATGTAAAATTTACCGGGGAAAACAATGGAAGGGGGCTATGAGCACATAAACCCCTTAAAAATTCAAATATATCCTATTTTTATAAAATTTTAATCATATGCCGAATATCTACGTGCCCCACTTCTAAGTGGGACAAACACCCCTTAAAACTTCAAGTACGTATATCCGATTTTTATGAAATTTAAACCATATGTATAAGACCCAAATTCAGAGATGTTTTCGATATTTCTGCTTCTACCGACTATATTAGTAGACAAAACGTTAAGAGGGGGGTAGTAAAACAAAGAAAGTAATATGGTGTTATGAGCATAGTGAAAAAGTACATAGTAGGGATCCTCATTCAATCTCCAGCAACGTCGGGTCTACCTGCTAGTATATATATAATGGTCAATGTGTGTGTTCCTTATAGAAAGAAAGGTTAGAGAATCTACATAAAATCTAAAAATGTGTTCTTATGTAAAATTTTTCGGGGAAGCCAATGGAAGTGGTCGCGAATCTCTAAGTGCACCCTAAAGGAACTGTGAGCCCCCCCCCCCCAAAAAAAACATAATCTATTTTGATGTAACTAAGACAACGGACGTGGTCTTGAATCTCTAAGTGCCCTTCCTAAAGGAGCTATGGGGGCTGAACCTCGTGAAAAACTTCAAATATATCCTATTTTCATGAAATTTATATAAGAAATTCTATAAAAATACCAAAGTTAATCTTAAGCACAATAATATTAATTTAAAAATATTAAATTCCCCATAACAATGTTATTTTTTAATTGCTTTCCGATGAGGGTAAAGTTAAATGCAACGCCGGTTTTTAAAGTGCATTCTGGATTGGGACAAAAATTGATTCAGTCTAGAAATATTCAGTTCATTGTCTGTATTTCCGTTTCCGGTATTTAGAAAACGAAAACACGTGCTTTTTGTTGAGGTTGGTCAACTATTTTGCTTATAAGAACCTTTTATTATTTAACAGTATGATATTATAATTATATTTATATTACTTTTGAAGCTGTTAAAAGAATTTCGAAATATATATTTGGGCCATATTTGTTATTTTAGGCATGTTTTATTGTTTATACCTTCGCTCCTGTATCGACGCACGGCGTTCGTTTGTGTACGTTTTAAGCGTCCCAAATTCTGTTTTCAAAAGATGTCATTCTATACGATTAATCGAATTGTAGTTTTCAAATTATATTGCAATTTGTTAGAACAAATATTCCTAAACATCCGATTTCTTGGTTAAATCCAAGATTTTTATGTTTTTGTGACTTCTGTTTAATCGTGCGCGTCATCTGACGTACGGATGACCAGAAATGAAAAAATAAAACCTTTTTGTTAGCATTTCTTCATGCGAATTTTATTATTATCATTATTCCTTCGAATTATAGTTTAATAATACAGAAATGAAAAATAAAACGTTTAATAATTCAGAAATGTTAGCATTTCTGAATAACAAAAGTTACGGGAATCTTTTAGAATAGCCCTACAGCTCGCGAGTCGGGTTGAAAAAAAGTTGTAGAACGTAGTCAAAAAAATGAATATGCAACAAATAAATGCAACGTACGTCGAGACCGGAGATTTTCCTAGTTTTCTATTCCATTTGTTTGTATGTTTACGTATGGTAAATGGGTTTTTATTAGACATGAAAAAAAAAAAAAAATTTTAATGTCTTCGTTTTTAAAAAACAAAATGGCGTCATTATTTTTTGCTGTCGGTGTCACGTGTGTGTGTGTTTTTTTTTTACCGGGACTCATAATCAAAGCGGCGTTTTTTTTTTTTTTTTGGGGGGGGGGGGTGCATTTTTCAAATTTAATTTTATGAAACGAACATTTTAACGATCATTTTGCTCACCGAATGAGCGCGCATGTCGTTACGTCATTGGGGGTGGGTGGGGGGGGTAGGTTTAGGGTTAGGTTTAGGTTTAGGGTTAGGGTTAGGTTTAGGGTTAGGGTTAGGGTTAGGTTTAGGGTTGGGTTTAGGTTAGGGTTTAGGTTAGGGTTAGGGTTTAGGTTAGGGTTAGGCATTTTTTTAAGAAACAGGAAAAATAAACATTACGGTGTGACGAATGAAAATAATATGTAAATAAAAGCACACTGACATGTAAATAAAAAGAAAATTATTTTATTCCTTTTGCTTAGAATGTAGTTTTGTTTTGTTCTTCTGCTTGGCTGAAAAATGCAAACATTGCGCTTTGACTATGAGTCCCAGTAAAAAACAATTGAAACGAGACGACAACGAGAGCGGCCATTAATTACTTTTTTTTTTCACTTCCTGTAAGCTAAAACTATTAACTTATAGAAAATAGCACTTTTAACGGATTATAATCATTAATAACTGTCACAGTTAACTTGGAAATTCAGTTTTATCGGCTACGGTAACTTTTATTTGTTGTATATTTGTTTTTTCAGCGTTTTCGTTGTTGGGCTATTATTAAAAATACCCAATAAATATGCAACAAGTGAGTTTAACCTACGTCGAGAAGAGATATTTGTCTACTTACCTATGATATTTGTTTGTATTTTTACGTACTATAAATGGGGTTTTATTAGATGTAAAAAAAATTTCTTGTTCATTTTTTACTCGTTTTTTTTTTTTAGACAGTATGGCGTCTTACGAGCAAGCGCCATTTTCTTTTTTTTTTTGCAAGTTAGCGTGATAAAACTATTGATTTCTACTAAATAGCAGTTGGAACGGTTTAAAAATACAAACAAATATCACAGGTCAGTTTTAAATTAACTTTTATCGACGACAGTTACTTTTATTTGTTGTATATTTGTTTTTTTTTAGCGTTTTCAGCGTACTGATCATTCTGAAAGATACCCAGATAACGTTAAAATTAAATGGAGAAGTTAGTTTCAGATATAATTCTAGTTGCAGAATTATTCTGTATGAATATAAATTTGCCTGAGACACTATTAGTTCAATAACGTTATAAAGAAAAAAAAACTTTCGGTTGATAATTTGTTTGTTAAAATTAATTCAATAAAATGTTTTATTATTATAGCACATATTTCTATGTAGGGTATATGTTACGACGCACAGTCGCGAACGGGGTCCAAAAAAAGAACGAGAATGGGTTTAAAAGCATAAATTTGCAACAAGTGAAGTTGACCTGCGACGAGAATAATATTGAACAAATGTATTATTATTATTAAACTATAATCCGAAGGAACAATAATAATAATAAAATTCGCATCAAGAAATGCTAACAAAAAGGTTTTATTTTTCATTTCTGGTCATCCGTACGTCAGATGACGCGCACGATTAAACAGGAAGTCACAAAAACATACAAATCTTGGATTTAACCCTTAGGGCAGTTACCCACATTTTGGGACATTTTCAAGTGTAGAGTCCACTAATGCTCGGTTAGAACATAACAACAACAAAAAAAGATGATAAGCAATGCACGTGGACTTCTAGGCCCCTGATAATCGCTAAAAAAATCGGCAATTAAACAAATTGCTGTTAGAACATTACATTTTCGCACGATTGGTGACATTTATTGGATGTGTTTCTACCAGTATTTTGTTTACTTTTTGATTTTTCAGCGATTATCAGGCGTACACGTGCATTGCGTATCGACGCCACCTTCTTTTTCGTTCTAACGGAACACAAATAAACTGGCAAAGTTCAAGTACGAGTAACTCTAAGCAAAGTTTTTTCCAACCGGAAACGGTGTCCGTTCAAAATTGGTTCCCATAATAAAAACTTCCTGTTTTGGTTAGTCGAATAGGTGTTATGTTTTCTACGAAAATATAATGTAAGTTATGTACTGAATTTTATTTTAAATAATTTATTTGACAAAAATAAATAATCACAGTTATTGAAAATAAATAATCACAGTTACTAAAAATAAATAATCAAAGATTAGTTTTTTTACACAGGTTGATTTTCTTTCGGAAAATAAAACGCAATGTTTTCTGCTAATGAAATAATTTTGATTTGGGGGAGGGAAAATAAATAAGAATTTTTCAGAAATCATAGTACTGTCGGATCGCATATATCATGTGGCTGAAGTAATTTATTTTTACTTGGCGACGCCAGAGAAACTCCTGCAGGTAGCTGTTGAAACACTTCCAAGGAGGTAGTGCGCAACCGACATTCATCTGCGGTTAGTACGTCTTGTACGATATAATTCATTATCATATATAGAGAGTAAATACAGAAGAGTAAATAAAGAAGAAATAAAACCAGAAAATTAAATTAAAGAATACCGGAAGTTGTTAGGTACGAAGTTTATTATCGGGTACGGATTGTGGCCTGACACCGTAGCAGCGCCGCAGAAACTGCTCTTAGAGTTATTCGTACTTGAACATTGCCAATAAACTTTTATTGTTTTTCGGTGGGTGTGTGGGTGGTTTCTACTTTTTAAAGCGATTATGTGTGGTTTTACGACTTTGCCGGTCGGACTTAGGGTTAGTGGTAAACAAATTTAGTTAATGCCCTAAAATAGCACTACTAATTCCCTACTCTAAATTAAAAGAATAATTGTTTTTTATTCAGTGTGTTCACACGTAATCGCCTAGAAAATGTAGAATTTCATGGGGGGGGGTACTTAAAAACTTTCTCTTTATGTATTGTATCCAAGATTTTGATAAACTTGTTAGGTTCGAGAGGGTGATGTTCCCGGACTATAAACGTGCAAAGTTGAATCAAGCAATGTTGCATGCAAAGACAGAGTAATAATTAATAAACAAAAATGAAGTAGTTCAAATAACGTTTATTGAAAGTGTGTGTACGTGGAATGATGAAGTGTGTGATGTATGCATGTGTGTCGATGGAAAAACAGTTCTTGAAAAGGTATAAGAAGAAATGAATCCGGCGAGAGGAAAGTCTTTGAAAGCCGTACACAAAGAAAACGAGTTGAGAACTCTTACCGTTGTTTGACCACGTGTTGACGGAAGAAGAGTGTGTTGGTTGTTGTTTTGCCGAGACTAGTTGAAGAGAAAAGCGTGAGACAAAACGCTAGTGTATTAGCGTCATTCTGTCGACCAGAGAAGAGTGAAACGGAACGCTAGTGTCAGCGTCATTCTGTCGAGGCCAAAAGGCGAGTGAAACGGAGCGCTGGTGCCAGCGTTGTTTTGCTGAGGCTGGTCTGTGAAGGAGAGATGGATTTTCCGTTTGCAACGGTTTTTATAGTCAGAAGGGCAGATAACTCTGGTGTCGCTTTACAGTGCCACCTGTCGGTGAAAAAGCGACACCTGTAGTTATGTTTTAAAAGGAGGAGGTAACTGCTACAAACTCATTGTGAGATTTTCATCTATATTTTTCTCTTTATCAACTTGTGCCATTTAAACTAAATTCAGTGAAAATAGCTATTAGAGATAGTTTAGCAGTCATGAGTTTTCAAATTCTCCAGTAATTGGAAATTGATTTAATTAATTTCAAAGGGAAATAAGCATTAGGTTTAAAGAATTTCGATGCTACGGTACGAAACGGGTACCCAGATTTTTAGTCTGCAAACACTAAGTCGCGTCATATTAAAGGCACTTTTTTTTGTCCCCTTCCCATAAAAGTTCCGGTTAACCGAGAATGTCGCAGAAGCAGTATTTTGACCCCCCCCTCCCCCCTCACACCGGATTTTTCTGTACTTTCGTTTTTTTTTTTGTATTTTATTGGTTTCTTTAAGTAAATAACAAATAAACAAAAATTAATGAATGAAAATTAAAAAAATTCCTCCCGACTAACTCTACCTGTTGGAGGGGGGGGGGAGGGCAGGGGAACACATTGATTTAGTAACTTATTTTGCAACATGGACATATCAATCATGACTAAGATTTGGGGAACCCATAATGAAGCAAAAGCTTTTTTAAGAGACAAAAATATACTTAAAACCGAAATTCCGCAGCAGACAGATGAAGTAGGGGAAAGAAAAGAGTTCTAGTAGTAAGGATATGTGTCTGTACACAGGTGTTAAAGTCAGTTCACATGTAAGCAGTTATGTGTGTGTGTGTGTGTTATATTAAGTCCACATGTATGAGGCAGTCATTTTAAATCCTTTTCTTCTTGTTGAAGTCAAACTCAAGGCCAAAGGCCCGAAAAGATGTCTGTTGCGTCCCCAGAGAGGAATCTGGGGGCTGGTCCGAGCAACGTGGCTGTTGTTGGCAGTGCCAAAGAAAAAGAGGAAGTTAACGCTGTGCAATCTCTTTTGTAGTCTCTTGTCACGTGCTCAACTTGCATGAGAGATGGTCTCTGATTGAGCAAGCTGGAAGTTAAATGGCTGCACCAATCAGCGCCAAGCTTATGAATTAATCAGATTAAAAATCGTAAACCGCGAGCTGTCATTACTGCTGCTACATAAGTGAACTCTAAAACTGAAATTTACCAATAAAAAAAATTTAATTAGACGTGTAAGGTACTAAAAATAAATTTTTAGAGATCCAGATTTAAAAAAAAAATAATAATACTTACAAAATTGAATCCACTAGAATGCATTTTGATTTCTTCGGAAACAAGTCAGTCATTTTAATTTTTTGTTAATAGTTGAAAAAAAAAAAATGAATGAATTACTTTGTGACCCTTAGAAATCCGAAAGGAATTTAGAAGCATTTAAACTGTCGAAGAGAAAGAACTTTAAACTGGCATGAGGGTTTGCTAAGAATTTTGTTCCAGAGTGCCCGTTTTTGGGGAGCTGGATTTTCCCCACATTAAAAACCGACCTTGTGTCTAACTCTGCCCTTGTGGGGAGGTAAGAAAATATTACAATATGTTTTCTTTTACATGTGGAAAACTTTCATGCACATTCTCACACACAAATCAGTGTCCCTAATAATGCTGGCTTAAACAGAGCTAAGAGGGAGAAAATAACGAAATACCAAGGTCTTATGTCCAACATCAAAAGAAACTGGAATCTTAGGAAGATCTCCATCATTCCAATAATTAAACTGGGTCCAAGAAAAAAATGTTTAAAAAACTACCTGGTGAATATACCCGATGAACCAAGTAAAAGAGAGATACAAACAATTGCACTTAAAGGAACGGTTAGAATCTTAAAAAGATCTCTTGGTTGGAGTCTCTGAAATAGCGGGTGAATGGCTGGCACCCGGTAGAATACCCCATCCCCAGCAAAAACAAAAAGATGAGAACATTGGAAAAAAAAAATGTACATAATGTTAGGTAAACATGTTTTACCTCTTTTATTCAATATTCCTGTTCCTATTTACTTGCCTCCCTACGAGGGCAAAGTTACACACGAGGTCGGTTTTTAATGTAGGAGAAAACCAGTTTCCAAAAAGGGGCACACTAGATTAGAAAAAATTAAAAATTGCCTCAGTCTAGAAGGTCTTCTTCTATACTGACCGAGGACAGAAAGTGTAGTATCAGAACAGATTTTATCTTCTAAGGATAAGGCTGATCTCTTTGTTCGTCTTTTCGCTAACAATTCTTCTCTTGATGATTCTGGTGCTCTTCTTGATTTTCCTTTGAAAACTGATCAGTCTCTTGATTCTGTTATTATCGTTCCAAAGATAGTTGCTAGGGTTCTTTCTGATCTTGACCAGTCTAAGGCTTCCGGTCCTGATTCAATTCCTGTTGTTGTTCTCAAGCGTTGTGCTCCTGAACATTCTTCTATCCTCTCTAAATTATTCAATCTCTGTTTGTCTAAGTCCTGTTTCCCTTATTTTTGGAAGGAGTCCACTGTTGTCCCTATCTTTAAAAATACTGGTGATCGGTCTGACCCAACTAAGTATCGTCCGGTTAGTTTCCTCTCCGTTATTAGCAAAGTTTTTGAAGGGTTGGTAAACGACAAGCTTGTTCGTTTTCTGGAAGTCTGGGCCTCTTTAGTGATGTTCAGTATGGCTTTCGTGGTTTTCGTTACAGCTGCTGATCTTGTAACTGTTGTAACTGAGCGGATCTGTTAGTTTGTGGATAATTCAGGAGAGGTTAGAGCCATTGCGCTTGACATTTCAAAGCCGTTTGACAGAGTGTGGCATTCTGGTCACTTACACAAACTTTAGGGTTATGGTATTGGTGGTGAAGTTCTTGACATTATTAGGTCTTTTCTTTCTGATCGAAGCCTGTGAGCAGCATTAGACGGTGTCTCTTCTTTCTCTTTTCCTATCAATGCTGGTGTTCCTCATGGCTCTATTCTAGGCCCAACACTGTTTTTTCTCTATATAAATGATCTTCCGGAGAATATTGTTCAGAAAATTAACATCTATGTTGATGATACCACTCTCTATTCTGGTGTTGCTTTTCGCCCATCTCCCTCAGATCAGTTGAAATATGCAGCTGATCTAAGAGTTGACATAGGTTCAATTGTGGATTGGGGTACAAAATGGCTTGTTTCATTTTTTCCAGTTAAGACTCAACTTGTGTCTTTCAATTGTAGGCGTGTCCCTTTTCTTCATGAGATTCTCAGTGATTGCTCTTGAGGAGAAATCGACTTTGAAACTTCTTGGTTTTTCTCTCATCAAATTTTTCTTGGAGTTCATACATTAGATCCATTGCTCTTTCTGCTTCTCATAAAGTCGGTTCTCTCTATCGCTCCAAACACTTTCTCACACTTGAGGCTATTCTCTATCTCTACAAATCTACAATCAGACCATGTATGGAATACTGTTGTCATATTTGGGCTGGTGAATCTCTGTCCCATTTGAAGGTTCTTGATAAGGTGCAGAAACGTATCTGTAATTTGATTGGCCCTACCCTTTCTTCTCTGCACCCTTTCTCTCACAGACCTGATGTTGCTAGTCTTTTCTATAAATACTATTATGGCATGTGTTCTTCAAAATTATGTGATCTATTCCCCCGCTTCTTTTGTTCCACCTCGTTGGTCTAGCGGTCTCCATCAATTTGCTGTTTTGATACCTCATTGTAATACAGCTTCCTATTCCAGTAGCTTCTTTTCAAGAACCGCAGGCCTGTGGAACTCTTTTCCTGCTTACTGTTTTCTTCCTACCTATAATCTTGCTCTTTTCAAGACTAAGGTCAATAGGCATCTCCTGTCTTTGTGATAATCATATTTCGTTCTTGTTAGCTTCTTACATCAAGTGGCTTCATGCCTTGTCTGGAGCGATTTCCATAAAAAAAAAATACTCCACTTTGTCACTAGTCAAAAGACCAACATTCATGTTTTTACTAATTTTCCAACATTAATTATTACATTTAATTGTCAGCGTGGATATTAACACCTTTTCTAAGATGCAGCAAATGTCAACACATTAACGAAGCTATGGTCCACCCTGAAACGTTGTGAAACTAACATCCAAGATGAGAATAGTAGTCCAAATAATACAAATTAACAATCCTCATCTAAAAATTTCTGAAACATAAATTGGTTTTAGTCTTTTATTATATAATTTTTATTATATAATAAGACTAAAACCAATTTATGTTTCAGAAATTTTTAAATCTTTAAAAGGATTATTTATCAAAGGGAAACAACTCATACTCATTCCGCATGAATTGTCTCCCTTAGATAAATCTTTTTAAATCTTTATATTATGTCATAAAATTAAATCTTTTGAAATTTTAAAGTGTTTCTATTAAATCTTATTTTTTAATTATTTTTACTTTTTTTTATTTAAAGGAATAATCTAAAAATGAGAGACCCTGTGAAATGTGAAATATGCTCAGAGGAAATCAGCAAATACAAATGTCCAAAATGTCTTATCAAATAGTAAGTTTTTCATTTATTCATTTTAAGAGTTGAAAATAAAATGAGGTAAAGTACAAAATAGTTAACAGTTTAGAACTTATAAACAACAAATAATTTATAGCAAATACAGTAGAATTAATTTCTTTGCCAGTCCTTATGCTTTTAATGTGTTGAAATTGTAAGATATTTTATTTTGATGAATGCTGTCTTGTCTACACACGAAACAACAATCGCCATCGAGACGGATCACTTTAGGCAATTATGTGTGGTTTTATGTAAGTTGTCGTTTGGAGGGGGGAGTGTCACTCAGATTTAAAGTCAGTGGTGGTGTATCCTTGGCTGCAGCAAAAACTGGCAAGGCAAGTAAATAGGGACTTATTTGAAAATAATGTTGCAGTGATGTGAGAACTCTGCTTTTTAGCGGAATTTCACTGTTTAAATTTAGTGGAATTCAGCCTTTTCTTTGCCTCATACTTCAAAACGATTCACGATATGGGTAGGGGAAGGTAAAATACTTTGTTTCATCAAAGAATACACCCCCCCCCTCCCCACACACACATACATACTTGGAGTCTTTCTCTTGCTAACAGCCATGTTTTTGTTTATTTCTTCAAAATAAACTTTGAACATTCTTTTTACAAGATTTAAAATCTGAAAAAGTAAAACAAAGATTGTGGGGAAAAAAAAACAAGGCAAAAAGTGTCCGATTGTAAAAAAATCCGGTGTCAAAAAGTCCAGCGGAGAAAGTGGTTTGTAGGTAGGCCGTTAGAAAGCACGAGAAATAAATTGAGAGGTTTTATAGATAAACTCCAGAAACCACCAACTTCAGGTGCGGCCAAAATAGATAAAATCGACGGTCCTGTTTATTAACAGGCAATTGGGAACTTGGCCTAACTTTTAAATATTAATTCGCTGTCTCTTCGTCAATTTCAGCATATTTTATGATTTTCAGCCCAGGAAGACTTTTTAATATGGCTAATATTTCCCACCTCACGAATTACTGAGCCTTGTTGCATCCACGAAGGAACCCTCTATTGGACTTTTTACCCTCTGGATTTTATCTATTTTGGCCACACCTGTCAGTGAAACAAATCCTTCTAGACTGAGGCAATTTAAATTTTTGTTTCAATCCAGAGTGCCCCTTTTTGGAAGTTGGATTTTACTCACATTAACAACTGACCTTGTTTTCTTAACTCTGCCCTCGTGGGGAGGCAAGTACATAAGGGACACCTCACTTGTTGATGAACAGAGTTACTACTGAACCCCCTCCCTCATCAAAACCTAACAATATTTTCATAAAAGAAAGTTTATATTGTGACAGATTTCAACTTCTATAAAGCTGCCCATATTTTCTATGTTCCTTTCCTTTTTCTACAGATAGCACACTGGAGAAAAAGTCTTTTTCGATATAAGACGCTATTTTCTTTGCCACAATATTAAGGAATTAGTTTGATGTCCAATTAATGCTTTTGCCTTCTGTTATAATTTTGTATCTATTAATTTTTCAGTTGTTCAGTGGCCTGCTACAAAACACATTCTTCAGATCCAGGTAAAGCAATTTCCTTACATCTTTTCCCCTTTATCTAACACTTGCTATTTCAGACATAATAATTTTAAGAAATGAAACGGTAAAAAAGTATCAATGTAGATCCATTTTATTTATTTAAAGTCCAAGTAATATCACTAAACAATTGTTATCTATTGAATTTTGGTTATGTCAACTAGTTTTAAATAACGGTTATTTTCCATGTTGGTGTACTTAGAATCATTCAAGGAGAGACTGTCTGGCAGGGTTAAAAGGTTGGATTAGTCAAAACGTGTCTTAAATTATGGAATTGGGATTGGCTATCCATATCAAAACGTGGGAGCAGAAGGAAGAAAATGGGAACTCGATGAGGAATAACATTCTCGGAGAAAGGGGGAAGAGAATTGCTAAGTTATGAGCTAAGACTAGGGAGCGAGTTAAAAAGACGTATAAACATGGGCTTTTAAAGAAGAATAAGTAAAAGCGTCTCTTTTTTCTTCTCTTACTGTGTCAACTTTATGTGCATGTCCAGTGTAAATCATCTGGTAGTTAGTTTTCTTAATTTTGAAGTATGGTTGAGTTTCATTCAGCCAGAAACGGCCTTCTTCAATAGTTTTGATACTTCAGCTTATCCAGCAGTTCAGCCCCACCCCCATCCTACATGATCAAACAACATCTATCATAAAGACGAAGATATGAAAGTATAACATCTTCAAATGATAACGACCACACCTATTATATAACTATTGCAGAACTGTTCAATATAAGAATTCTATTAAAATAGTCTTTCGGTGCAACGTTCAGTAGGAAGGAGTGATCTCATTCACCTTAATTAAGCATTAGTCTTACATCAATAGGTTACTTAGAAAAGAAAACAAACAATCCCATTTCATCTATACATAGATGAAAGAAGTAAATAGACACCATTATCATTAATAATGAAGACTGCTGTCAGAGGGACCTAATGGACCTAGACAAGATGATATTGATTATTTCCCTTTGCTGATGAATTAGAAAAATAACTATCTTAATAGTGGAAAGTGGGATACTGAGACTTGCGATGATTTGACGCTGATTAAGTACATAATCATGTTAACCTATGATATGGCTCCTTTGAGAATTCTAATGCTTCTTTGACCCATGTCATACATGAATGGTGATATACGATAGATATATTTATATCTGAAACAAAAAAAATGTCAATCAGTGTAAAATATCAATATTTTAAATCTTTTTCTGATGCTTTGTATGGTTCCGAGTGCTGGTTGTCATCGAAGGAAATAGAAACTTTAAACGTGTATGAATTATTTTTCTGGGGAGTCTTTCATGTGTATCATTTTCATCATAATCTTCATCTTCTTTTTCTTCTTCTTCTTCTTCTTTTGTCCCGTGGTCTGGATGACCTGGCAGCCATCTTTCTCCAGCCCTTCCAATTTTCTGCCTTTCTGAGAGTGTTACTCAACACCAGTCCTGTTCACTCTCGGATGTTATCCTCCCACTCTTTCTTTTTCTGCCCCTCCTTCTCCCTCTCTGTTCTGGTATCTTGTGTATAATTAAATGTAATAGTAACACATGAGGGTCGGTCTGGTATTCTTCAAAAAAAAAGAAAAGAAAAGAAAATTATCTAAAGAAACGAAATGAAAGTGTGGCTATAGTGAATGTGTATTTTTCTCTAGTGTTAGTAATCAATGTTCAATTCCACGTAAGAGCTAGGATTTCAAATGCTGATTTTAAAGGCACGTCCTCATTTTGAAGTTTTGGTGCAAATACAATGTGTTTTTAGACTCTATTAAAATGTATCATACTTAGTAGACAAACAACTATATAAAATACTAGCTGTATATCTGGTGTTGTCCGGGATGCAGTGAAGTCATTTTAGTTTTTAATTTTTATTTGTTTGCGCATTTTTTTAACTTATACAGAAAAAGAAATAAAGTTTTAGTTATAAGGGAGATAACTCTTTTTATATTTTTCAATTATACGGTATATAATCACGTTGATACTGGTTCTCGTTAGATCACTGAAGTTAAATGACGTTAAGTCTGGTCAATACCAGATGGGTGACTATTTTGAGAATACCAAGCGCTGTATGTGGGAGAACAGCGAAACCTCCCTACAAGAAATTACAAAAGTTAACGTTATCATCTCCCCTGACTGGGATATACAGGTGGCTGAGGACCGCTTGTGAATTTAATATTCCCTAGAAACTTCTTCCTTTGGAAGAAGCTGGCTTATTCTGCCCAGGGTAAATGTTGCACCAGGTATCCGGTATATTTTTCAATAAATATTCCCCTTGCTGATTTCGATTTTCCGGTCATAATTGAAAACTGTTTCCATATTATCAGTGTTCCTGGCGGGTATATATAATTATTTAAATAAATGTTATTATAGTGCCAATAACATGGTACGCCAATAACAAATGAAAATTGGATAGTCAGAATCAAAGTTTGATATGTCAACTTAAATCCTATTGGCGCTCCTGGATAAGCCGTAACCGATCTGAGGGAGATAACTGTTTTTCTTAGACGCCGCTATTTCGAATCCCTGTAACTTTGGGAAGGGAGATAACTCTTTTTTTATCGCTGCATGAAAGAAAATGTGAATGTTTTTGTAAATGTCCGTTTTTATTTACATGTCACAAACTTTATAACAAAATGTTACGCTTTTTAACTCAATGAAAGAAAATGCGACGCTAATTTTTGATAAATGTCACAAACTTTATAACAATTAATAAAAAATAAAAGAAAGAAAGAAAATGCGACGCTAATTTTTAATAAAGTCTCCATTTTTAAATGTCACACATTTTGTAATATTAATAAAAAAATGTCACTGTCTTTACCAGAAAGAAAGAAAATTCGATGATAGTTGCAGATAAATTGTAATTTTTATTTAAGAAAATTGCACAGACTTTAAAAAAAATTTTTTTATAAATTATATAATACAGATTATAATTCTAGGGAATACTTGGCCAGTTCCCCTTCTCTTCTACAAAAACTCCATCAGATGAAGGTGCAACATATCGTCTTCTGTGCCCAACAATCTCTGTATATGTCTTTTCGCAGGAGACCACACACCTTCATTTAAAAAAAAAAAAATATCAATGTTAATTATTTTTAAACATACCTGAATATTTAATAATGAAACATAAATTTTGCTGTTCATTATTTGTAAACGATTCAAAAGAAAACAAACCTTCAATAGTTTGGGTATGAACAGTTTCATCATCCAGGTTGACAAAGTTTTCCTGGTGGACAACTGTGGCATGTGTGTATATCCCATTTTCATATTGTTGTAGACCATCGTATGCTGCCCATCTATCAGAAATTATTCGTGTTCCCGACAAAATCCACGAGCGAATTATTGGGAATAATGTTCTGTGATCTCTCTGCTCTACTGTTTTAATGTTGCATTTATTGCTTCCTCTTTCCACTGCTACGAAGACCCAAACGCCGCTTCTAAGTTGCCCTCTGTTGTACTTTCTCCTGAAGAAATAGGACCTGTCGATTTCCACTTCCTTAGCGGTACCGTCTTCATGTAAACCCCCAAGTAATATTGCATTGTTTAAGAGGTCTTGCTCACAAACCTCTCGGATAAATTTAATCCAATCTACAATCGTGTGTGATGAAACGCTGATTTCTTCTTGGATTCTGCATTGTTTTATGTCAACGCTCCACGAAAACAACAGGATTGTGATTTGCCATATTTGTAGACGGCTTTTTTCAAAAAAGATCCTTTCCGTATGCTGATCATCGACCGACAGTCTTTGCATCTCCATTGGCAACCATTTCCAAGTTGTTTTCTTTTTACCAAAAGACCCCTGTATTTCACATGCCTCACATGTGCTAGAATTAGCAATCAAACCCACTGAGGCTGCAAAGTTGACTTCGTCTTCCATTAACTTTGGTAAAATAGAAGAAAAACTCCATTTTACATCTTTCATTTCTTGTGGAGTGAACACATGGTCCACTATAGTTATCCGAGCACATCCTAAGTTTGTCATTTCGTTTGCTTTAAAATCTGAAGAATGATTAGTGAAATAGCCGAAAGCGCTTGAATGTTAAATTCTTATAGGATTCACATGTATCCCAATTCTATAATTTAATCGACTAATGGCATGTGAGAAACCCTACAGTGACCCGGTCACTGTGCGTGATTCATCCCTTTTTATGGCCAGTCCCAGAGAAATCTGCTACGCTGTTTATGGCCTCTTTGTGACATTTAAACATGGAGACTTTATTAAAAATTAGCGTCGCATTTTCTTTCTTTGAGTTACGCTTTTTAGCGTAACATTTTTTATTAATTGTTATAAAGTTTATAAAGTTTGTGACATGTAAATAAAAAACGCTTTAAAGTTATCTTTAATGAGACTTTATCAAAAATTAGCGTCGCATTTTCTTTCTTTCTGCGAGTTAAAAAGCGTAACATTTTTTTAATTAATTGTTATAAAGTTTATAAAGTTTGTGACATGTAAATAAAAACGGACTTTTACAAAAACATTCGCATTTTCTTTCATGCAGCGATAAAAAAAAGTTATCTCCCTTGCCAAAGTTACAGCGGATTCGAAATCGCGGCGTCTAAGAAAAATAGAGTTATCTCCCTCAGATCGGTTATGGCTTATCCAGGAGTGCCATCCTATTTAAGTTCAACTTTTAAAACCTCACAAAGTAAGTTAATATGTTAGACAGATCTTGTTTTGTCATGGCCTAATTTTGTTTTTATTCTTTTTCCTTTCTTTCCCCAGAGACTTGCAAATTACACAGAAAAGAAAATGTTCCTGAAATTGAACTAACAGATTCGGCGGAAAATCCGACTGGAAATGGTATTATAAATGCTTTTTTGTTAACTATTGTACTTGGTCTCAGAGATTTTATTTTAAACAAGTATACACCTTCCGTCAAAAATGATGAAAAACTATTTTGCTTTCAGTGTTCTGAACTAATATTCATATTCATATAAAATAACACCTGAATCTGTTAAATTAAAAAAAAGAAATAAGAAAAATGTTTCAAACTAGAGATTTAAAAAAAAAAAGAAAAGAAAAAACGTATAAATCGATATAGATAGCAGAAAGAAAAAAAAGAAAGAAAACATCCCATGAAAATAGGACTTGTTATTTACTTTCTCAATTTCTCTAAATAATTGAAATGGATTTGTCCTGAAGTTTGTTACTTGCTAACTTTTGTGTGACTGGATATAAATATATATATATATATATATATATATATATATATATATATATATATATATATATATACACACACACATTGCTTTTTATTATAGAGTGGAGGATTAACATAATTACTCCATGATAGAATTATTATAAGCTTTTGAAGCCCAACATTAATCTGAGATATTGCATTTCTGGAAGGTGTTCTGCACTTCTTCATTTTATATATATATATATATATATATATATATAATTTTTAATGACAATATATGTATTAGCATATACTATAAGTTCCTTTTACTTTGTAGTCTCCTTAAAAGATTCAGCTCAATGATTGTCAATTATTGATAACAGAGCAAATATAAGTCAGTTCATATTATATTCCAATAACCATGGTTTTATTTTATTATTTTTATTTTTTAACATTTCCAAAAAACATAATATTTCTGTGAGATATATTTTTTACCGTCCGTTTAATTTGTCTTGTGCCAAACAACATTTTTATGTCAATATCGTCTCTGCAACACTACAAAATCATCAGAAAAAATTCACAAAGAGTAAAAAGTTCTTGGATTAAAGTGTCTTGAAAAAACCTACACTATACAGTAGTTCATTTTTGGGTGAAAACAAACAAAAAACAAATAAAAAGAGAGCAAAAACTCACACGTGGATGAACCCACTAATACGCCATTTTGAATTTTTCGTTCAAAGCTAGTGCATCCTAAAAATTGTGCGAACAATTATAAATTTTAATTCAGTAATATTTCTTAAAATAGTTAATAAGTTCTATAATTTATTTATAAAAATTCTAATTCACTTGAGGATAATTTTTTTCTTACTAAAGTTACATCAATGTCTGTTTAGGTCATTTGGATACGAAACTCATTTAAGTTCAACAGTTTAGAGCTAGTTTCATAATGTCAGCCGTCCATTTAAACAACTATTAAAATTGTTATACTTCGGTGTTTTTGTGGAAGATGTATAGTATTTATTAATAAATCGTTTCCATCAATACTAAGATAAGCTTAATTACCCCAGAATTCTTCACTTAAGTAGTAAGTTTCTAATTAAATGCGAAACTAAGGGGGGGGGGGGAATTTGTCACTCACAACGAAGATATCTTACAGTTACCTAGATATGATTCCAAAATATCGAAGGGAGCTATTAAATATTTATTTATTTATTTTATTTCTTAAAGTATTATGAAGATTCAAAAGTAGTTTTTTTTTTCTTTTCTTTACGGACATTTGTACTTAAAGTTAATCATGATTACGTTTTAAATCTAATTCGCATTATCATGTGAACACCGACAAACACAAATGTCGACACTAGGTTCCACTTTAATTTCATGCTTATATTTAATAATTAGGTCATGTGCATTCTATTATTTATTTATTAATATGTCTATTAATACACATATACGAAGATGTTTAGTATTTATTAATAAATCGTTTCCATCAATACTAAGATAAGCTTAATTACCCCAAAATTCTTCACTCAAGTAGTAAGTTTCTATTAAATGCAAAACTAAGGGGGGGGGGGAGGGAATTTGTCACTCACAACGAAGATACTTTCATATTCATGTTGATGAAAGGGTTACTACCACAGGTATTTTATATGGGTCTGTAACGGGATAGGATATATGCGGTTCTATGTAGATAGTTCTGAATCACTTCCTGTCTTTTATTTAATAAATTTTCTTTAAACATAACTATATTGTAGGATTCCAGAATACAGAGGTTACATCTCTTAGATTTGTTAGGTCTATATTTCCCTGCTCTACCTAGTATAGACCATTTTTAGGCTGTATATACATGTTTTTACTGTTTAGTTCTCTTACATGTTTAGTTAAAGTCGTAGGGACCTTCTTTGAATTTGTATTAGGTTCTTTGAAAGAGTGTATATGGTTTCTAAATCTGTCCTTGATACTACAGCCCGTCGACCCAATGTATGTTCTAATTCTGTTTTCCTCTATGGCGTTACATTTATACACTATATCTGAAGTTAAACATTTCCCCTCTAAAGGGCACTCATTGACATTTCTACAGTTACATTGGGAGCTGTTATTCTGGTTCTGGACTGTACTAGTATCTAAGTTACTATTCTTTTTGATTTTTGTGTTATTTGAACCTACTATAGTTGATGTTAAGTTTATCGATGTTGAAAAATATAGCTTTACTGCATTTTTATTTATAACTTTGCCTAGTCTACTATCTCTAGAAAAATTTCTCTCGATAATTTGGTAAAATTGTCTAGCTATGTTATTGAGGATGTTTTAGAGGGTTGAACCAGAGTGAATTTCTGGAGGGTTGAACCAGAGTGAATTTCTACGTCTGTTTTTCTTCTTAGTGATATTTACTACGGATGGTGGGTTTGTTGATCCCCTAGTGTTAAGTGTAGTATTAGGTGCAGTATCCCGCATATTATTAGTATTTATTCTCCTATTGATTTTTCTGGGATTTCCCATAGCCATGTTGTATCATATTATGTGAGGTGCCCTAGAATTCTCATTGTGCTTCACTGAGCTTTCTTTTATGTAGTTTATTTTCTCAGTATATCCAGATCTGGCTAATGCTTCATTATAATATTTTTTATTCTTATTGAATAGTGACTCGTTAGATGATAGTTTTGATATTCTCTTAGAGATACTAGGGATTATGGCTTTCTTAATGGGTCCCAGATGCTTAGAATTAAAATCTACATAATAGAGAGTTTGGTTGGGTTTATGATATGGTTCATATGTTCTATTGTTTAGGTCTAAGCTGATGTCTAGGAAGTTAACTATTTTATGGTTTATGTCTATTGTTACCTTAAGGTCCAACTTTTTAAAAAGGTTATGCATATCCTTTTTGGTATTCTCTAACCTTCTATTGCCAGAGTTAACGAAAAATAGTGCGTCATCTCTGTATAAACCGCCCCTTAATTGTTGTAATTCTTTATGGAGCTCCTTCAGGATGTAAAGGCCTACCAAATCCGTTACCTGCGCAGAGTCCGGCCCCCCATAGTAATGTCGAAGTTATTTTCCCTATCTTTTCTTGTCCATAGTTTGTTATTATACAGAATCAGAGTTCTTCTAGCTAGTTTTATAATGTCTATTTCTAGTCTAGTTATATTCGTTTCTATTCTAGCCATATCAAGAGCTTTGTCTAGAAGTGAGGGGGAAATTGATGGGTAATACGCATCTATGTCAAACATGATAAACTTCCCGTTAATCCCTTGGGGGAGTTTTGTAAACCAATTGATGACTTCGTCTGACGATGACCACACATTGTGAGTTATCTTGGATTTAATGGTGGGTATGATTCTATCCAATATCCTTTTGCTAATTGTTCCTATGTCCGATATACATGGGTAGATTAATCTGATAGTGGGGTTATTATTGAAATCCTCCTTGTGATCCTTTAACGTAAATCTGGGGCATTTAGGAGTATATATCTCTATGTTGTTATCTATATTGATTTTAGAGCATATTTCTAAGGCTGTAGAATTGATATCACTGAGGTCATTTACATTGGCTATTTTATAGTTTTTCTGTAGTTCCTTCATAATCAAATTATGATAAGTTTCAAAACTCATGCTATATAGGTTCATTGTTTTATCAGCCGGTACTATTAAGTTAGGGTCATTATTTATTTTTCTAAATGTTTGGTTTATCTTGTTAATTGTAGGGTTGGAGTATTTACACCTCTTTTTTAATTTCAAGTTACCTATCATGTTGAACATGTCCTGCTCAAAATTTTCCAGGATGGTCAGTGCTGATGGACATTTACGCGTTTTGATGTTATAAAATTTTTTGTACGCTTTTCCGGAATCACTTGATGGCATATCGTACTCCGGAGGATCCACCGTGCGTATATCCGGTTGATTTGGTCTCTGCTCGCCCTCATCGGAAGTATGATGATTGATTACCTTCCAACGTACTCTTTTAATGAAAGAGTTCACTGCCTGTATCATGTCTTTAGTGTAGGATTTATGGCTTGGAATAGCTATATTCTTAGGTGAGAATGTTATTTCCTCCTTGGTGAACATAGTTGAGGGAGATTAAAGGACGGGTGAACAGCTCAATGCGAGGAGCAGTAATAATTATTAATGACAATATATGTATCAGTTCCTTTTACTTTTTAGTCTCCTTAAAAGATTCAGCTCAATGATTGTCAATTATTGATAACAGAGCAAATATAAGTCAGTTCATATTATATTCCAATATTATCATTTTATAAAAAATAAAATAAAATATTTAATGGCTCCCTTCGGTATTTGGAATCATGTCTGGGTAACTATAAGATATCTTCGTTGTGAGTGTCACCATCCCCCCCCCCCCCTTAGTTTCGCATTTAATAGAAACTTACTACTTGAGTGAAGAATTTTGGGGTAATTAAGCTTATCTTAGTATTGATGGAAACGATTTATTAATAAATACTAAACATCTTCGTATATGTGTATTAATAGACATATTAATAAATAAATAATAGAATGCACATGACCTAATTATTAAATATAAGCATGAAATTAAAGTGGGACCTAGTGTTGACATTTGTGTTTGTCTGTGTTCACATGATAATGCGAATTAGATTTAAAACGTAATCATGATTAACTTTAAGTACAAATGTCCATAACCCCCCCCCCCCCCCAAAAAAAAACCTACTTTTGAATCCTCATAATACTTTAAGAAATAAAATAAATAAATAAATATTTAATAGCTCCCTTCGGTATTTTGGAATCATATCTAGGTAACTGTAAGATATCTTCGTTGTGAGTGACAAATTCCCCCCCCCCCCCTTAGTTTCGCATTTAATTAGAAACTTACTACTTAAGTGAAGAATTCTGGGGTAATTAAGCTTCGTTTTTAAACTTAGTATTGATGGAAACGATTTATTAATAAATACTATATATCTTCCACAAAAACACCGAAGTATAACAATTTTAATAGTTGCTTAAATGGACGGCTGACAGTATGAAACTAGCTCTAAACTGTTGAACTTAAATGAGTTTCATATCCAAATAACCTAAACAGACATTGATGTAACTTTAGTAAGAAAAAAATTATCCTCAAGTGAATTAGAATTTTTATAAATAAATTATAGAACTTATTAACTATTTTAAGAAATATTACTGAATTAAAATTTATAATTGTTCGCACAATTTTTAGGATGTACTAGCTTTGAACGAAAAATTCAAAATGGCGTATTAGTGGGTTCTCCCACGTGTGAGTTTTTGCTCTCTTTTTATTTGTTTTTTGTTTGTTTTCACCCAAAAATGAACTATATAGTGTAGGTTTTTTCAAGACACTTTAATCCAAGAACTTTTTACTCTTTGTAAATTTTTCTGATGATTTTGTAGTGTTACAGAGACGATATTGACATAAAAATGTTGTTTGGCACAAGACAAATGAAACGAACCGTAAAAAATATATCTCACAGAAATGTTATGTTTTTTGGAAATGTGAAAAAATAAAAATAATAAAATAAAACCATGGTTATTGGAATATAATATGAACTGACTTATATATATATATATATATATATATATATTTTTTAGGGTGTAGGCAAATATTTGTATTTATTGAATTTCCAACTAATGAATAAACATTCTTTTCATATAATTAACTGTACGCAGATGCACGATAACTAAATATGCATAAAAAACAAAAAAATCGATTTAATAGAACTAAATCCTATTTATCCATTTCTAAAATACAAAAAAATATTACATAATCTTTATTTGATACTCTGTAGAATCACCATTATTCACTTCTACGGCAACCAACTTTTTGTAGTTCTCAGTTAATGATTTTCAAATTTTAGTTGATATTTTGTTCCATTCTATCACACCAAGATATAGGAGATGGCGACATTCCTTTCCCTTGATCCTTACCTCATAATTCTGAGTGTTTAACAATGGGGAATCAAGTACCATTTTAAAATAAACATTTTTTTTTTAATCTTTGGTATGACTCACCCAAGGATTGGACTCCGGCTCCTGGCCCATTAACAAACACTCTAACCATTATGCCAAATACGTTGGTATGTATGTTGGAGCCTTCAATTAAATTTTCCTTTTCAAATAATGCTGTAGATTCTCGTCTGTTTTAAATCTGGGTACTGACTTGGCCATTTTAGGATAATTAAATTATTTTCAGAAAGCTATTTCTTTGTAGATGCTGCAAAGTGCTTAAAATCATAATATTGTTAGAACATCCAAGCAGGTAAACGTTCAATATTTTCAACCGAAATCATTAAATTTACTTGGAAAACATTTCGATATGCTGTGGCATTCATTCTGCCATCTTTTACTAGCATTACAAGTTGATTTTTTCTTTTTAGATAATTGTTATTTTATCAACTTGCATGAAAAGAGCTGTGTAAAATATGCTTAAAACCGTTTGAATTATGCAAATACCATCAGTGGTTCAAAAGTTATGAGAATTTTAAGTGCCGAAATTTATGTTTTTCCGTGGACATTTTTCTTTACTAAACCTTTAAAAAAAGTGGGCTAAAATACGGACCTCATCATTTCAAGAAATTCAGTAATTTCGCCACCATTTATTTATTTTTGAAGTTATTCTCATGAAACTTGGTACTCTTATGTAAAATGATGTGCTCTTTCTGATTATGTAGTCAAATGTGATGTATCTCTTCACCATAAGCCATAAATTATAAATTAAATGGGTAAATTTCAAAGTTTTTCAAACTAGCATGTTGTATCATACAGATTGTGAGGTATTTCAATATAACTTTAATTTCTTTGAAGTCACTACACAGTGTCTGTATAATAGTAAGTGCACTATTACTATCTTTTTAAAGAAATTGTGTAATTTAAGCACAACACCATTTTTCTTAAGCCTTACACTAAAATGATTCTTTCAGCAAGGTTGCGACAGGTTAGTTGCAGTGTTTCATAGTAAGGTCCTGTATATATTTACTCCATAATATACTGGGGAAAAATAAGATTGGATAAAATTTGTAATCCAAGCACTGACACATAGCCCCTAAGTCCGGGTGGCAACAGCCCCCCCCCCCCCCCCAAAAAAAAAACAAGAACATGGTTACATCTAATATCTAACTAAAATGGTTACACATCGTTTAAACGCTATAATATAAGAAAAAAAATAGATAAAATTTGTAAATAAAAGCGCTTAAAAATACTTTAAAAACACAAAATAAGCAGATAGGTAGAATAGTAACTTAATTTGCATTGGTACTCTTATGTAAAATGATGTGCTCTTTCTGATTATGCAGTCAAATGTGATGTATCTCTTCACCATAAGCCATAAATTATAAATTGAGATGTGCAAATCTCAAAGTTTTTAAAACTGGCACATGGTATCATACAGTGGGAGTCTATTCATGAACAAAACAAAGTATTTTAGAGGTATTTAAATACAGCTTTATTGAGAGTAGTTATTTACCTGCCTCCCCACCAAAGTGGAGCTTAATGTGGGGTGTAGCCATTGAACACCTCAAGAGCATTCATGGCCGGTATTTACTACCCCCCCCCCCCCCCCCCCAAAAAAAAAAATTGAGAGTAGATATGAAAATCTCAGAAATAAACAGAAGAAAATTTTTCAAAAAGATTTTGAATTTCTGTAAAGGATGGAAATTCCCATAGCCGACCAGAACTCATGCATTCTGGGACCAGTCCAATTTTCAAAATAAACTCATGATTTACATTTTGCAAATCATCTCTATCTGGCCAAAAATATACACCTATTTTCTGAGATGCAGCCATAAACCGTACTCTACATGAATCCTCGAATGTAGCTTCCACAATACCAGGATACCAGGAATCTTGGTAAGCAACAACTATATATTCGCCGGTTGATGGTAATTTTTTTCGGTAGTTGTTCACACACTTGTTGAACAAGACATTGAAGTTCTGCCTCATTCTGTTGTTGCATGCTGTGGTCACTTCGATTTTTCATAATTTTCTTATTCTTTTTCTCTACAACTATTTCTTTTAACACAGACTTTTCTCTTTCCACATGTTTTTTGCGTAGAGTTTTGCCTCCTTTTTGTGCGGTCTTCATCAGATTGCGACGATCATCCAATGGCATATCTTGCAACCATTTCATCATTTTCATTCTATTGCGTTTCAGTAGTTGAACAGAGGAATGGTGATGCATTGAAGCACTTGGCCGTCTTCTTTGGCTATGGTCTAGGTCACCAAAATGATGTTCGCATCCCAAGTTTGTTGTCTGTGCATATCTGTAAATTGAAGAACATTTTCTTTTAGCAATATTCACTTTGATATTTGTAAAAATATATTTTTATATCGTTTAAGTGTAGAATTACAAAATTTGCTATAAATTTTATTAAAATATTCTTACTGTGTACGATCAATATCTTTTTCTGAAGGGGGTCCACCAAATTTACCTCCTGGAAGAAAGTCAGCAAGCTGCTTTTCAATTGTTCGGTTCATTGCGGATGCAACAACCTTGAGACATGAAAATAATTCATTTCTTGTGTCTTCATCAACAGTGAATAGGCATTCTACCATCAGATTCCTATGAGGTAAATTTAACATTTCATCAGTGATGTCTTCAGTCCAGTGGATGTCTGAACGTAAAATAATTGACTGGTTCTTTTTGCAATTTTCCAAAAAGGTATGGATATCTTGAACATGTTGCTTAAGCTGAAGATAAGATACCCCTGACTTGGTAATCAAATTCCAAAAAGGTCCTGTAATCTTTATGTAAACAAGTCCAAAACATTGCAACATAATGCCAATAAATTGTGACTGCAGGTCAGCTTTAACAGCTTTTAATTTGAGATTTGGATTCTTAACCATTTCCAAAACTTCCAGGAATTGTTCTCTATGAAGAAGGACCTCTGCAGATGTCTGGAAAAGGGCATTGAATCTATTATCTCTGTAATTCCCTATTACAGACTTGACACCATTTTCTTGACAATAGCCTTCCCACAAATCCCGAATTCCATAATGGTCACCAGCTGGACCGAATATTTCTGATACTGTTCTTACTACTCTCTCCAATATAGAGCTTTGAGAATTCCAAGTGCGGAAAAATGCTAGAGAGTCACGACCGAGTTGACCATGTTTACTCACAAGAGTCTTCTCATATTCCCGAATATCTTTGCAGCAGTAGGTGTGAAATCCGAGAAGTACGTGCGCCATACAGTAGAAGTTCAGAATGGGGGATGTGTCCTGGTCAGCAAAATCTTTTATCATGTCATCTCTCCATTCTGACAGAAGTTGGTTTGCCTTTTTCTGATTACTTGCTCTGTCACTCATACAGAATGCAAGTTTCTTCAATGTCAATTTTATAAATTCATCTGAATTTTTAGCTTCATCTGTACCATGAATGTTGGCAAGTTCCATTAAATGATCTTTTGTGACATTATGGATGGCACTTGCCGTTTCAGAGCCAACCCTGGTAAAGCCTAAGCTGATGATGCTCCCAGATGATAAAGTGATAGAGGTATCGATTATTTTTTGTTTTTTTCTGGTTGTCCCATCTCTGTTCACTCCCCAATGTTCAGCTGCAGCTAACTGCTCTGAAATGAACTTTTTAGCAAGAAAATGTCCTTCATCAACAATCGCTTGAACAGTTGGGGTGCTTGGCAAATCATCTTTTTTAAGTATTTTTCCAAAGAGATGCTTTGAAATACACATTATTACCGGTGACACTTTCTGTGTTGCAACCTGAAGTCCAGAAAGCTCAATAATGCACATCCGCAAATTTTCTGTAAAAGTACCATCTTTTTCTTTTGTTCTTATAGTTTCGAATATTTGAGATGACAAATTTTCAATTTCAATTTCCAGTGTTTGAATCCATATCTCTTTTTCTTCTAATCTCATGTCCATGGCCTGGATATACTCATCTTTACTTTTCTGCATTTTACTGCATCGTAACCTAAAGTGGGAGGCTGATTTTTGTGCTACTCTCTTCTTTCGAATTTCCTCATCTATCGATATTTTATCATCTGTAAATTCTTTTAAATGTTTGTTCTCCAGCTGCAATTGCTTTAATTTTTTTCTTTGTGTGTTAAGTTTCATAGAAAGCTTTGAAATCTTGTCACTTTGCCTTCTTATTCTCTTACTTAAAATCTTCCACTTTCTCCTGTGGTGGTCATCTCTCTTCTTCATGTTTTTCAAAGAATAATGTCCTATTCTTCTTTGAAGGTCTTCTAGTTTTGTCTCTGCACATGAGATGTTGTCCAACACTTGGCTTAATTTCTTGGATTGTTTTGAAATGTTATACTGCAATATGTTGTATGCCTTTTGAAATTCTTTTTCTCCATGTAGGTTATCAGGAATTTCATGGTCAGTATCTATTTCAATATCTGCAGCACATGTTGCCTCTATGCCTCTGAGATCAGAACTTGATATAACTTCGGGATCCTGTGATATCTCGGGTTGAGATTTCAATATTCTTCTTGCCACATGAAATTCTGCATCAAGAAGATCTTTCAAATTATCAAATCCTTGGACCTTCTTTTTCTGTCGAAATTTATCCTTGGTCTTTACTAACCTATAAATCTTTGTGTTTAAAACTGATGCATTAATTTCTTTCAAGTCACTACATAGTGTCTGTATAACAGTAATAACACTCTTAATATCTCTTTTAAACAATTTGAGTAACTCAAGAATAACACCATTTTTTAAAGCATTACACTGCGCTGAAATGTTTCTTTCAACAAGGTTGCGGGAGGTTAATTTCAGTGCTTCACAATAAGGTCCTGTATAGATTTCCTCCATAATATACTGAAAAAAAAAAAATGATTGGATAAAGTTTGTAAAGTAACTTACTTGCACATAATAAATAATCGAATTCAAACAAAAACACTCTGTGTTATTTAATAATGTTTACCTTAATATATATATGTGTATATATATATATGTGTGTGTGTGTATGTATGTATATATATTATATGTATGTATGGATGTATATTATATATATGTGTGTGTGTATGTATGGATGTATATTATATATATGTGTGTGTGTATGTATGTATATATATTATATATATGTGTGTGTGTGTATGTATATATATTATATATATATGTGTATGTATGTATATATATTATATATATGTGTGTGTGTATGTATATATATTATATATATATGTGTATGTATTTATATATATTATATATATGTGTGTGTATGTATGTATATATATTATATATATATGTGTATGTATGTATATATATTATATATATATGTGTATGTATGTATATATATTATATATATATGTGTATGTATGTATATATATTATATATATATGTGTATGTATGTATATATATTATATATATGTGTGTGTATGTATGTATATATATATGTGTGTGTGTATATATATATATATTATATATGTGTGTGTGTATATATATATATTATATATGTGTGTGTGTGTATATATATATATATATATATATATATATATATATATATAGCTTCATCCGGTAGGATACCCCATCCCCAGCAAAAACAAAAATATATTTTATATATATGTAGATTCATAAAAGAGACATTTTCTCTCGGCTTTTCTTAGATCTAGTCAGATGATTACGATAAGTATTAATGTGTTTTTATTTAAAATAGCTTTATATTTTTTTGGGGTTTTTATGCATTTATTTTCGTGATCTCTATTCTGTTTTACCGAAAATTCAACTATGTAAACAAAGAAATAAAACCTTGCATTTTATTACTACTTTACTACTTGTAAATTGGAAAAGAAGGAAAACGCTCATTTTGGAATTAAAAAAAAAACAGTATAAATTTTCAATTTTCTTTTAAAGAAACCGTTCGATATTTCTGAGAAAAAAAAGAAAAAATGTATGTGTTGTGATATCCTTAAAATAAAACATTTGAATTTATTTATCTATCGAATCATTTATATTTTAGGAAAAGTAACGTTGTTATACACGTACCGTGCGTATTATTAAAGCTAGCTAGAACTATGATATAAGGATTTTTTTTAAAACAATTGGTTTATTTGTTTGTTTTTTCTCTCTCTATGTAGTAATTTTATAAAAACAAACACAATTCTACTTTAAATACAAGTGAGGACTTATAAATACCGACACGTGTAGTATAGTACTAAGCGTTAAAACAAAAAAAAAAAAGAGTCGGTTCGGTATTGTATGAAAATAAAATTTGAAAAACTTTTTAAATTATTTTTTTAAATTGACAAACTCATAGTAAAATGAGTAGGCTAGTGACACGAAAGCAGAACAACAGAGTTTTCTATTTTTGAGAAGGGAACACAAATGAAACTGTGTACGCCGTACGGCTTTTGTGATAGTCGTTTTTCCGTTAAAAAACCCACGGCCCGACTTTTAAAATAAATGTCGGCCCTTGACACGTGTTTGTTCTAGTTGTTTTTAAAATCACTTATAAGAACAAAATATTCTCTTTCCACACGTAAAAATTAGACGGTTCGATATAAAATTTCATTGTGATGCGTTTTATATAAAAGTTTTTTTTTTTTTTGGTTTTTATGCATTTATTTTCGTGATCTCTATTCTGTTTTACCGAAAATTCAACTATGTAAACAAAGAAATAAAACCTTGCATTTTATTACTACTTTACTACTAGTAATTTTATAAAAACAAACACAATTCTACTTTAAATACAAGTGAGGACTTATAAATACCGACACGTGTAGTATAGTACTAAGCGTTAAAACAAAAAAAAAAGAGTCGGTTCGGTATTGTATGAAAATAAAATTTGAAAAACTTTTTAAATTATTTTTTTAAATTGACAAACTCATAGTAAAATGAGTAGGCTAGTGACACGAAAGCAGAACAACAGAGTTTTCTATTTTTGAGAAGGGAACACAAATGAAACTGTGTACGCCGTACGGCTTTTGTGATAGTTCGTTTTTCCGTTAAAAGCGACTTGTTGAATTAAAAAAAAAAGAACGTTTTAAAGAAAGATGCGCAAATTAATAATTATCAAATATGTACATATTATATATAAAATTAATTCTGAAACTATTATCTATATGAAAATGAATGAAATATTTCGACTTACCTTATCAATTTTGAAATATTCTTCGTCAACTTTACTCGGTCGTAAGTTTGTTTTCTGTGGTCGGAGAAATACAGTTCAAAGTCCAGTAGAGTTGGACGTCTGGGTTTATATAGCCTGTGAAATCTCAGCAATATCCAATCAAATTTGACCCCGCGCATAGTATCAAAACGTGACATACAAATTGTAAACATTAAAAAAAAGCGTCGCCGTTTTTGTTGCTATCAGTTTTGAGCGGTTTTTCATTTTTAACTTGGAATATAAAAATATTGAACGTATAAAGGCACAATAAATTAACATCATTGGAATGCTTATTCTATTCTCTTTCCATCCATGTAATTCTTTTAAAGATTGGCCCGCAAATAAAAAAGATATGGCTTGTTTAAACGCATTAGGTGTGAAATCGAGCCAATGTCAGCGGAAAACCAGTACATGCTTGTAATGCTACTTTTACTAATATGTTGCCAGTGTGACTTTAGATTGTTCCTCTGGATTTCATTGCTTATTGTCCATTCCTGATGAAAACAAATCATCCCACAACACTTTGCGGGGAACCATTAGATTTTGTTTAATTTAACACATTGATTTCCTCAAAGATCTTTAAGAAATCTTCCATGGAGAACGTGTTCTTGTCTCGTTGCCAAGTTTTGTGTTTTTATACTTTGCAATTTTTGAACTTATAGCAGTAAATAGGAAATTCGGGTTGTCTGAGATTTTCTTGTAACTTTTACTTTTCGTCCAGAACTTAACAATCAGTTCTTTTTGCAAAGTTGTCAATTCTTTACATCTGGTCATCATGATAATAACCTTCTTGCCCGGATATCAATTGCAGAATATTTTGTTCGTCTTTTTTACACCAAGAATAACTACTGATGACATTAGAACATTCTAAAATATTCCACTTGAATAATTTAGAGTAGTAAAACGATTTAAATAATAACATAAAAATTTGTATGTGTATGAATATTTGGTACTGTTACAGCTTTTGAACCAGACAAATGACTTTTGCCGATGCAGAAATAAGTAAACAACCAAAAAAGATGAATCAAAACGAACCGGCGACAAAATCAAAATGAGGCTGTTTTTCAACAGAAAAAAATAATGGAAAAAAATAATGGAAAAAAATAATGGAAAAAAAATACACTCATTTTATGTTTATTTTTATGACAATTTAAAACTATTTTTCGTACCCCAACTAGTAAATAAATCAATCTTTTATCTTTTTTATGTGTTAAAATTATAATTGTATGTTATTTCGTCTTTCGGTAGTAGTAATTTTAAATTACCTTACCCGAAAAAATATTGTCTCCTTTTGAGCGAAAGTCAACAATGACTGCTAGTATTGCTGATATAACAATCAAGCAGCAGCAGCTAGCTATAAACTAACTTTGCTTATAAAGCTTTGTAAAATTCGTTTATGAACTTCTTTTGAAAAAAATGACAAAAAATACTTTTTGTGCTTAAAAAAGTTAATGCTGTTTGTGGTTCTGTTATAAAAAATACTTCCAAGAAATACTGGTTTTTACTCAACTTTCGAACTTCTAGTAGTAATGACTTTCTAGTCACCAATTAAAAAAAATAAATAAGATTCTACTTTTTTAGGCGATTACGTGTGAACACCCTAAAAGTCTTGGCAAAAAAAGAAAAAAGGCAACAAAATTAATTTAGAATTTAGAGTGGAGGATCAGTTTCGCATATAAATTTAACGTAAAATTATCTCCCATTTCCCGGTCATTCTTGCCTTTTAGTGCAATTTAAAAAATATTTTTTCAAGCTGAAAACTTGATATAGAATAAATAATTAACTTTACCACTAACTCTAGGTTCGAGTGACAAGCCCATTTTCTAAAAATGCCTTCTCTTCGAAAGTGTTGTAACATTAACCTTAAATCTGAGTGACAAGCCACCCCTTAAAAAAACTTCCTAAACCCTAACACTAAGTCCGAATGGGAACCTCCATCCAGAGCAACACCTCTTCCTTAACCTTATCACTAACCCTAAGTTCGAATGACAAGCCACCAATCCTACAAGGAGCCCATTAAAACCATACATAATCGTCTAAAAAAGAAAAAAAGCAGACGCTCATAAAGAAAAACACGGGATTTATTTCCCATAGAAAAATATTGATTAACTGCCCTAAAACGCTAGAATGGCCCGGAAATAGTGAATTATTCTACATTAAATTTATGTGAAACTAATCCCCCACTCTAAATTCTAAAATAATTGTTGTTTTCTTCTGCTAAGTTTTCAGGGTGTTCACACTTAATTGCTCCTAGCCCTACCACTGACCCGAAGTCCAAGTGATAAGCCCACCCTCCTCCCACAAAGACCCTCTTAAAACTACACATAATCGTCTAAAAAAAATAAATAAAGAAAAAAGTAGACCCCTCCCCCACAAAAAAAACAAAAAAAACTCATATGATTTATCTCTCATAGAAAACATGATTAACATGCCCTAAAACGCTAGAATGGCCCTTGAATGGGGGATTATTTTACATTAAATTTATATGTGAAACTAATCCGCACTCTAAATTCTAAAATAATTTTTTTTTTTCTTTCTCCCAAGTGTTTTAGGGTGTTAACATGTAATTGCCTATAAAAAAAGTAGAATCTCATATTTTGGGGAGGCAAGGGGGCGACTTAGCGGAAGGTGTTAATCTACAATAATGCCAAAGAAATCTTGCAATATATTCATTTTTAAACAGTCCTAGTATTAGATTTTAGTTTCTTGTACATAAAATGTATTACAATTCAACTTTGAGTTCTCTAACTTCTTTTTTTTAATGTATATATGGTATTTTTAAGGTATTGCAGCATATTTATGTCCATTTACTGCAGATTACTTGGAAACCATTAATTTCTGGAGATTTTCAGTGGCCTATTCTGATTCCTTGTACAAAAATATACTTATATGGCAAATTTCATTGCTTAATCTTATGTTTAACAAAGATATAACATTTTTACTGAAAAATTAGTGTGTAAATGTGACGAAACACATATGGTCTTAAAGAGGGGAAAATATCCAATCGTGCGAGGCACAAAAATACTTATAACTTTCTTGTTTTTAGTCAGATTTAAAAAGATTCTTTCTTAGATCATCAAGCTCTTTCTATATATGCCATTATTGAGATATTTTAAACAATTTAAATTTATTCTTTTATGTGTATTGCTATATATAGACGAGATCCTCTGGTCCTAGACAGTTTGTCTAGTATATATATATATTACAGGCCCAAATTCTAATATATATTATATATTAAATAGTTTTTATGCCAATACATAGTTAAAACAAAATAAATTGTTTTGAACAATTAAAAGAATTTCCAACGCTATTGATAATGTTTTACCATTCATTTATTTATTTTTATTATCGCTTGAAACATGACGTAAATCATAAATTTATGACATCACGTCAAAGCTATAATTATTTTGTTAAGGTAATGTTTTAATATCTATTTATAAGAAAATCTAAATAGCTCAGTTCGTAGACCATCAGACTGAAGATCTCAAGGTTTAGGTTTTGATTTTTGGTCATGGCATCCGCTTTATCTATTGGGAATTTATTCTTTAGTATTAATGCAATATTTTCCATTTCTAAAAGAAGTTAAGATATTTCCATATCGAAATGTATTTCTTACGTTTGAAAAAAATTGTAATGGACAGACAGAAACACAGACACACAAAAAATATGCTCCTTATATTAGGAGTGAATTTGTAACTAAATGCTCTCTGTCGGTCGCATTTTTTTGCTAGGTTACCTTATCACCTGGTGTCTACCTCTTACAAAAGAATCAAAAGTTTACGGATGCGCCTCTGGTGTACACAAGAATAAAAAGTTTATGGATACGCCTCTTGTGTAAAAAAGAATCGAAAGATTACGTACGGCACGTACGTAATCTTTTGATTGTACAAAAAAACGTAGTTTATCGAAAGTTTACGGATGCGCCTCTGGTGTACAAAAGAATCGAAAGTTTACCTACACAATTAAATAAGCGTAAACCGAAATAAAAATAAACAATGACGATACCCCCTCTACCCCTTGCTTTCCTCTCACAATGACGTAATTTCTGGAAGAATGAGTCTGCAGTTTTCCAAATCAATTTCAAATCTTTAAAAAATAAATTAGAACTTTTTGCGGGATAAAAATACAATTTAAGACTAATTAAAATTTCATTCAGAATGTGTGCGAAAATCATACAAAATCCCCTCATCCTAAAAAGTTGGAGTTAATGCCTGGGAGTATAATGTCGTGACAACAGAATAATTAGTATGCTACCCCTTCTATAAAACAAGGGAAGGTAATCCTGGGATAACGGTATCGTGAGAAACGAATGTATATTATAACCCCCCCCCCCTCCCTTGAAAAGTGATGGTAATGCCTGGGAGGAATGTATCATGACAAATGAAAATATACTACACAGAATTAATAGACCGGATTAAATCGAGTTATTTTTTAATGAAAAAGTAGGAGTTAATGCCTGGGAGCATGATATCATGACAACAAAAGTTCATGTACGCGCCTCTGTTGTACAAAAGAATCAAAAGTTTACCTACACAATTAAATAAGCATAAACCAAAATAAAAATAAACAATGACGAAGCCCCTCTCTCCACTTCCTTCTCACAATGACGTAATTTGTCTCCCAATATTTTTTGTTTAAAAAGGAAAAAAAATTTTATTTTGGGGGGGAGGGGATTCCCCCCCCTCCCCAGTTTTTTTCCTTTTTAAACAAAAAATTCCTCCCCCCTTAAAAAAATCGAGCGCGAACGCAGACCCCAAACTATATCGAAGAACAAGTTTTGATATGATCATTCATTACTAACTAAAACAATTGAAAAAACCCATTTCTTGAAGTAGTTAAATCGAAATGGTTTTTATTACTTGTCCAATTTGCTCATATGGTAGGGTAGCGGACAAATTCTTCCAAATTCCTCTTTGACGTTAAGGTTGCGAGTTTGAATCACGGCCTCGGCGCCGAAATTATTTATTGTTTATTTAGTCGTTAATATGTATTTGTTATGTTTCTGACTTTGAAATTAATTAAATAGTAATTACCCCCCCCCCCAAAAAAAAGTCTAGCGCAAACGCAGACCCCCAAACTATAAAGAAGAACGAGTTATTATATGATCATTCATTGCTAATTGAAAGAAGTGAAAAAAACCCATTTCTTTAAGTATTAAAATTGAAACGGATTTTATTACTTCCCACTTAGCTCATACGGTAGAGTGTCGGACAGTTGACGTTAAGGTTGAGAGTTGGAATCGCGGCCTCGATGCCGAAATTATTTATTGTTTATTTAGTCGTTAATATGTGCCCTAATGTATTTGTTGTTTCTGACTTTGAAAATAATTAAATAGTAATTACCTCACCCCCCCCCTCATGTTTACAAAAATTCTCCAGGACGGACACACAGAACTAAAAGACAGACAGACAGAGACGGTGCTCGTTATATTATAAGTGGACTAGCCAAAATAGCCTCCCTACGGTCGTCTATTTTTGCTAGGCTGCCGTGTCGGAAATGAACGCTCACCAGTAAACCGATGGAGACTCAGTCATATTTATTGGGTGGGTAGACATTAATTTTTTTTTGGTTCTAACCAAGAATATTTTTAGTTTAAAAACAAATAAAACATTTTAAAAACATTTTTTACCCACTCTCTCCAAAAGTTTTTTTCATCATCCCCCAAGAATACTAATATTTTCAGTTTAAAAAAAAGGTCGCCCCCCCCAAATTTAATTTGCTCTTATCCGTAATAGTTATATTTTCAGTTAGAAAAAGAGGAAAAAAAAGAAATAATATCTACACCCCCCCTAAATTTCTTTTTGTACTCTTCCCCATGAATATTTATATTTTCAGTTAGAAACAGAAAAAAAAGAAAAATTTTTTACCCCCCCACCCCAAAAAAAAGAAAAGATATTTGTCACTCTTCCCCATGAATAGTAATATTTTCAGTTAGAAAAAGAAAATAAGTTTTTAGCCCCCTCCCACCAAAATTTTTTATTTTACCCTTCCCCATGAATAGGAATTGTATTTAAGTTAAAAAAAAAAAAAATAAATAAATTTTTTACAACCCCCCCCCAAAAATTTTTTTTAGTTACCTTTCCCCATGAATAGTAATATTTTCAGTTAGAAAATAGAAAAAAACATTTCCCCCCCCCAATTTTTTTTTTGTTACCCTTCCCCATGAATAGTAATATTTTCAGTTAGAAAAAGAGAAAAAAAAAAATTTTTTTTACCCCCGTCCCCACCCCCAAAAAAATTTTTTTTGTTACCCTTCCCCATGAGTAGTAATATTTTCAGTAAGAAGAAAAAAAAAAAAAAAATTTCCCCCCCCCCACCCAAACAAAAAATTTTTTTTGTTACCCTTCCCCATGAGTAGTAATATTTTCAGTTAGAAAAAGAAAAAAAAAAAAAAATTTCCCCCCCCCCCCACCCAAACAAAAAATTTTTTTTGTTACCCTTCCCCATGAGTAGTAATATTTTCAGTTAGAAAAAGAAAAAAAAAAAAAAAAATTTTTACCCCCCCACCCGAAAAAAAAAAAAAAATTTGTTACCCTTCCCCATGAATTGTAATGTTTTCAGTTGAAAAAAAAAAAAAAAAAAAATTTTACCCCCCCCCCCCCCCAAATTTTTTTTTTTGTTACCCTTCCCCATGAATAGTAATATTTTCAGTTAGAAAAAGAAAAAAAAAAAAAATTTTTACCCCCCCCACCAAAAAAAAAAAATTTTTTGTTACCCTTCCCCATGAGTAGTAATATTTTCAGTTAGAAAAAGAAAAAAAAAAAAAAAATTTTTACCCCCCCAACCCAAAAAAAAAAAAAAATTTGTTACCCTTCCCCATGAATTGGAATGTTTTCAGTTTAAAAAAAAAAAAAAAAATTTTTAGCTCCCCCCCCCCAAATTTTTTTTTTGTTACCCTTCCCCATGAATAGTAATATTGTAAGTGAGAAAAAGAAAAAGAAAAAAACATTTGTTTACCCCATGCATAGTTAAAATAATGTAACCAAATTAGTAGGCGCCTCGGTCATATCAAAGAACTAATGTTTAAATATGCTATTGAAGGCGCCTACGTCATATCAAAGAACCAGTTTTGTTATTTTTCCAAAACGGTTACCCATTTAGTAATGGCCGAGATATTTGTTGCTTAACTTCCTATTTACAATAAAACCCCTTTGCTTATAAACGTAATGAATGTAAAGACTGATAATGTGAAAAGATCCTCTCAAAATGACGTCACTTCCGGTTACCCCGGAAAGATGATTCAGCAATTTACTTTTCCTAAATGGTCGTCGATTTACTAATGGCTCGTATTATTGTTTACTTGTAATTTATAGTAGAAAACATTCTCGGTACAACGTAATGTAAATAATTAATGAAAACTGAAATAATCCTCTCACGATGACGTCACTACCGGATAAACCGGAAGTATGAGTCAGCAATTTAGTTTTCCTGAATGGTCACCGATTTACTAATAGCTCGGATATGTAATGTAAATAATGAATGAAAACTGTGAAAAAAATCCTCTCACAATGACGTCACTAAAGAGGGGAGGAGAAGCCTGGGAGGGTGGACCTCCTAGAAATGCAAAGGACAGACCCGTAGACCGGCGTAAATGAAGACCCGAAGGCCAAGACAATAGCAGTGAAGACCCGAAAGCCAATACAATACCAGTCTATGTGGTTCAGTATTCATCGGAACAGATACTACACTTTGATCTTAGCCAAAAGGCCGAGAAAGACTTGAAATTTTAACAATAATCGCCATTGGAAGTATGGTTGAGAAAACACGCTGGTTGATGAAGAAAATGGGTTTAATCAATTGTATTAATAATATTTCTTAATATCACCTTATCGGAACGTATTGTGAATACATATGGAAACTTGATAATAGCAGTTACAAGTGTATATTTGTAAATCTGAATTTAATGGAAGGTTAAAAGGAATGTATTATGTAAATGCGGAAGCCCGTCTAATGTCTAAACGACGTTTATGAAGGGTATAAAAGGCCGTTGAAATCTATTAATTTTAGTATGATTCTTGCCACGTTTTCACTTCTAATCGCTTCCTCGTCTTGAAATTTCGTTCTTCTCCAATCTAATAATAATAATGTTATTTAATGTTATCTAATGTAAATTTAATTAATTAATAATAGTTTCCTAATTCTACATGTATACAAACGCCTACTTGAAAAGCTTAATTAATTAAATCTTAATTACCCGAGACCCCCCCCCCTCTCTTCTGTTTACAAAAATTCCCCAGGACGGACAGACAGACAGACAGACAGACAGACAGACATCCTGACAGAGAAGTGCTCGTTATATTATAAGTGGACTAGCCAAAATAGTCTCCCTACGGTCGTCTATTTTTGCTAGGCTGCCGCGTCGGAAATGAACGCTCACCAGTAAACCGATGGAGACTCAGTCATATTTCGTGGGTGGGTAGACATCGATTTTCTATGTTTCTAACCAAGAATATTTTTAGTTTAAAAACAAATAAAACATGTTTAAAACATTTTTTTACCCACTCTCTCCAAAAGTTTTTTTCACCCTCCCCCAAGAATACTAATATTTTACGTTTAAGAAAAAGGTCGCCCCCCCAAATTTATTTTTTGCCCTTATCCGTAATAGTTACATTTTCAGTTAAAAAAAGAGAAAAAAAAAGAAATAATATCTACCCTTCCCCTATGAATAGGAATTGTATTTAAGTAAAAAAAAAAATAAATAAAGAAATTTTTTACCCCCCCCCCAAAAAAAAATCTTTTTTTAGTTACCTTCCCCATGAATAGTAATATTTTCAGTTAGAAAAAGGAAAAAAACATTTCCCCCCCTCCCCCCCAAAAAAAATGTTTTCTTGTTACCCTTCCCCATGAATAGTAATATTTTCAGTTAGAAAAAGAGAAAAAAAAAAAAAAAATTTTACCCCCCCCACCCCCCACCCCAAAAATTTTTTTGTTACCCTTCCCCATGAGTAGTAATATTTTCAGTAAGAAAAAGAAAAAAAAAAAAAAAAATTTACCCCCCCCCCTCACCCCCTCCAAAAATTTTTTTGTTACCGTTCCCCATGGATTGGGATGTTTTCAGTTCGAAAAAAAAACAAAAAAATTTTACCCCCCCCCCCAAAAAAATTTTTTTTGTTACCCTTCCCCATGAATAGTAATATGTTCAGTTAGAAATAGAAAAAATAAAAAAAAATTTTTTACCCCCCCCACCCCAAAAAAAATTTTTTTTTGTTACCCTTCCCCATGAGTAGTAATATTTTCAGTAAGAAAAAAGAAAAAAAAAAAAAAATTCCCCCCCCCCCCCACCCCAAAAAAAAATTTTTTTTGTTACCCTTCCCCATGAGTAGTAATATTTTCAGTTAGAAAAAGAAAAAAAAAAAAAAATTTTACCCCCCTCCCCACCCGGAAAAAAAATAAATTTTGTTACCCTTCCCCATGAGTAGTAATATTTTCAGTTAGAAAAAAAAAAAAAAAAAAAAAATTTTTACCCCCCCCCCCACCCGATAAAAAAAAAAATTTTTGTTACCCTTCCCCATGAATTGGAATGTTTTCAGTTGAATAAAAAAAAAAAAAAATTTTTACCCCCCCCCCCCCAAATTTTTTTTTTTGTTACCCTTCCCCATGAATAGTAATAATGTAACCAAATTAGTAGGCGCCTCGGTCATATCAAAGAACTAATGTTTAAATATGCTATTGAAGGCGCCTACGTCATATCAAAGAACCAGTTTTGTTATTTTTCCAAAACGGTTACCCATTTAGTAATGGCCGAGATATTTGTTGATTAACTTCCTATTTACAATAAAACCCCTTTGCTTATAAACGTAATGAATGTAAAGACTGATAATGTGAAAAGATCCTCTCAAAATGACGTCACTTCCTGTCTAACCGGAAAGATGAGTCAGCAATTTAGTTTTCCAAAATGGTCATCGATTTACTAATGGCTCGTATATGCCTTGTTTACTTGTAATTTATAGTAAAAAACATTCTCTTAACAACGTAATGTAAATAATGAATGAAAACTGTGAAAAAAATCCTCTCACAATGACGTCACTAAAGAGGGGAGGAGAAGCCTGGGAGGGTGGACCTCCTAGAAATGCAAAGGACAGACCCGTAGACCGGCGTAAATGAAGACCCGAAGGCCAAGACAATAGCAGTGAAGACCCGAAAGCCAATACAATACCAGTCTATGTGGTTCAGTATTCATCGGAACAGATACTACACTTTGATCTTAGCCAAAAGGCCGAGAAAGACTTGAAATTTTAACAATAATCGCCATTGGAAGTATGGTTGAGAAAACACGCTGGTTGATGAAGAAAATGGGTTTAATCAATTGTATTAATAATATTTCTTAATATCACCTTATCGGAACGTATTGTGAATACATATGGAAACTTGATAATAGCAGTTACAAGTGTATATTTGTAAATCTGAATTTAATGGAAGGTTAAAAGGAATGTATTATGTAAATGCGGAAGCCCGTCTAATGTCTAAACGACGTTTATGAAGGGTATAAAAGGCCGTTGAAATCTATTAATTTTAGTATGATTCTTGCCACGTTTTCACTTCTAATCGCTTCCTCGTCTTGAAATTTCGTTCTTCTCCAATCTAATAATAATAATGTTATTTAATGTTATCTAATGTAAATTTAATTAATTAATAATAGTTTCCTAATTCTACATGTATACAAACGCCTACTTGAAAAGCTTAATTAATTAAATCTTAATTACCCGAGACCCCCCCCCTCTCTTCTGTTTACAAAAATTCCCCAGGACAGACAGACAGACAGACAGACAGACAGACAGACATCCTGACAGAGAAGTGCTCGTTATATTATAAGTGGACTAGCCAAAATAGCCTCCCTACGGTCGTCTATTTTTGCTAGGCTGCCGCGTCGGAAATGAACGCTCACCAGTAAACCGATGGAGACTCAGTCATATTTCGTGGGTGGGTAGACATCGATTTACTATGTTTCTAACCAAGAATATTTTTAGTTTAAAAACAAATAAAACATGTTTAAAACATTTTTTTACCCACTCTCTCCAAAAGTTTTTTTCACCCTCCCCCAAGAATACTAATATTTTCAGTTTAAAAAAAAGGTCGCCCCCCCCCAATTTATTTTTTGCCCTTATCCGTAATAGTAATGATTTCAGTTAGAAAAAGAGAAAAAAAAAGAAATAATATCTACCCCCCCCACCCCTAAATTTCTTTTTGGACTCTTCCCCATGAATAGTTATATTTTCAGTTAGAAACAGAAAAAAAAGAAAAATTTTTAAACCCCCCCACCCCAAAAAAAGAAAAGATATTTGTCAAAAAATTTTGGTGGGAGGGGGGTAAAAACTTTTTCTTTTTCTAACTGAAAATATTACTATTCATGGGGAAGCATGAATAGTTATATTTTCAGTAAGAAAAAGAAAAAGTTTTTACCCCCCTCCAACCAAAATTTTTTATTTTACCCTTCCCCATGAATAGGAATTGTATTTAAGTAAAAAAAAAAATTAAATAATAAAAATTTTTACCCCCCCCCCCAAATTTTTTTTAGTTACCTTTCCCCATGAATAGTAATATTTTCAGTTAGAAAAAGGAAAAAAACATTCCCCCCCCAATTTTTTTTTGTTACTCTTCCCCATGAGTAGTAATATTTTCAGTAAGAAAAAGAAAAAAAAAAAAAAATTTTACCCCCCCCACCCCCCCAAAATTTTTTTTTGTTACCCTTTCCCATGAATTGGGATGTTTTCAGTTCATAAAAAAAAAAAAATGTTACCCCCCCCCCCCCAAAATTTTTTTTTGTTACCTTTCCCCATGCATAGTAATATTTTCAGTTAGAAAAAGAAAAAAAAAAAAAATTTTTACCCCCCCCACCCAAAAAAAAATTTTTTTTTGTTACCCTTCCCCATGAGTACTAATATTTTCAGTAAGAAAAAGAAAAAAAAATAAATAAATTTACCCCCCCCCTCACCCACCCAAAAAACAATTTTGTTACCCTTCCCCATGAATTGGGATGTTTTCAGTTCAAAAAAAAAAAAAAAAATTTTACCCCCCCCCAAAAATTTTTTTTTGTTACCCTTCCCCATGAATAGTAATATTTTCAGTTAGAAAAAGAAAAAAAAAAAAAAATTTTTACCCCCCCCCCCCAAAAAAAAAAATTTTTTTGTTACCCTTCCCCATGAGTAGTAATATTTTCAGTTAGAAAAAGAAAAAAAAAAAAAAAAATTTTACCCCCCCACCCGAAAAAAAAAAAAATTTTGTTACCCTTCCCCATGAGTAGTAATATTTTCAGTTAGAAAAAGAAAAAAAAAAAAAATTTTTAATTAATTAAATCTTAATTACCCGAGACCCCCCCCTCTCTTCTGTTTACAAAAATTCCCACGGACAGACAGACAGACAGACAGACAGACAGACAGAGAAGTGCTCGTTATATTATAAGTGGACTAGCTAAAATAGCCTCCCTACGGTCGTCTATTTTTGCTAGGCTGCCGCGTCGGAAATGAACGCTCACCAGTAAACCGATGGAGACTCAGTCATATTTCGTGGGTGGGTAGACATCGATTTTCTATGTTTCTAACCAAGAATATTTTTAGTTTAAAAACAAATAAAACATGTTAAAAACATTTTTTTACCCACTCTCTCCAAAAGTTTTTTTCACCCTCCCCCAAGAATACTAATATTTTCAGTTTAAAAAAAAGGTCGCCCCCCCCAATTTATTTTGTGCCCTTATCCGTAATAGTAATATTTTCAGTTAGAAAAAGAGAAAAAAAAAGAAATAATATCTAACCCCCCCCTAAATTTCTTTTTGTACTCTTCACCATGAATACTTATATTTTCAGTTAGAAACAGAAAAAAAAGAAAAAAATTTTTACCCCCCCACCCCAAAAAAAAGAAAAGATATTTGTCACCCTTCCCCATGAATAGTAATATTTTCAGTTAGAAAAAGGAAAAAAACATTTACCCCCTCCCAAAAAATTTTTTTTTGTTACCCTTCCCCATGAATAGTAATATTTTCAGTTAGAAAAAGGAAAAAAAAAAAATTTTTACCCCCCCCACCCAAAAAAAAAAAATTCTTTGTTACCCTTCCCCATGAATAGTAATATTTTCAGTTAAAAAAAAAAAAAAAAAAAAAATTTTTTTACCCCCCCCCACCCAAAAAAAAAAATTTTTTTGTTACCCTTCCCCATGAGTAGTAATATTTTCAGTAAGAAAAAGAAAAAAAAAAAAAATTTCCCCCCCCCACACAAAAAAAAATTTTTTTTTGTTACCCTTCCCGATGAGTAGTAATATTTTCAGTTAGAAAAAGAAAAAAAAAAAAAATTTTACCCCCCCCCCCACCCGAAAAAAAAAAAAAATTTTGTTACCCTTCCCCATGAGTAGTAATATTTTCAGTTAGAAAAAGAAAGAAAAAAAAAAAAATTTTTACCCCCCCCTACCCAAAAAAAAAAAATTTTTTGTTACCCTTCCCCATGAGTAGTAATATTTTCAGTAAGAAAAAGAAAAAAAAAAAAAAATTTTTCCCCCCCCCCACCCCAAAAAAAATTTTTTGTTACCCTTCCCTATGAGTAGTAATATTTTCAGTTAGAAAAAGAAAAAAAAAAAAAAATTTTTACCCCCCCCACTCGAAAAAAAAAAATTTTTTGTTACCCTTCCCCATGAGTAGTAATATTTTCAGTTAGAAAAAGAAAAAAAAAAAAATTTTACCCCCCCCCCCCAAAAAAAAATTTAGTAGGCGCCTCGGTCATATCAAAGAACTAATGTTTAAATATGCTATTGAAGGCGCCTACGTCATATCAAAGAACCAGTTTTGTTATTTTTCCAAAACGGTTACCCATTTAGTAATGGCAGAGATATTTGTTGCTTAACTTCCTATTTACAATTAAACCCCTTTGCTTACGAATGTAAAGACTGATAATGTGAAAAGATCCTCTCAAAATGACGTCACTTCCGTTCCAACCGGAAAGATGATTCAGCAATTTAGGTTTCCTAAATGGTCACCGATTTATGAATGGCTCGTATATGCCTTGTTTACTTTTAACTTATAGTAAAAAACATTCTCGGTACAACGTAATGTAAATAATGAATGAAAACTGTGAAAAAATCCTCTCACGATGACGTCACTACCGGATAAACCGGAAGTATGAGTCAGCAATTTAGTTTTCCTGAATGGTCACCGATTTACTAATAGCTCGGATATGACTTGTTTACTTTTAACTTTTAGTAGAAAACATTCTCTTAACAACGTAATGTAAATAATGAATGAAAACTGTGAAAAAAATCCTCTCACAATGACGTCACTAAAGAGGGGAGGAGAAGCCTGGGAGGTGGACCTCCTAGAAATGCAAAGGACAGACCCGTAGACCGGCGTAAATCAAGACCCGAAGGCCAAGACAATACCAGTCGAGACCCGAAGGCCAATACAATACCAGTCTATGTGGTTCAGTATTCATCGGAACAGATACTACACTTTGATCTTAGCCAAAAGGCCGAGAAAGACTTGAAATTTTAACAATAATCCCCATTGGAAGTATGGTTGAGAAAACACGCTGGTTGATGAAGAAAATGGGTTTAATCAATTGTATTAATAATTTTTCTTAATATCACCTTATCGGAACGTCTTGTGAATACATATGGAAACTTGATAATAGCAGTTACAAGTGTATATTTGTAAATCTGAATTTAATGGAAGGTTAAAAGGAATGTATTATGTAAATGAGGAAGCCCGTCTAATGTCTAAACGACGTTTACTAAGGGTATAAATAGCCGTTGAAATCTATTAATTTTAATGTGATTCTTGCCACGTTTTCACTTCTAATCGCCGCCTCGACTTGAAATTGCTTTCTACTCCAATCTAATAAGGTTATTTAATGTTATCTAATGTAAATTTAATTAATTAATAATAGTTTCCTAATTCTACATGTATACAAATATTATGAACGCCTACTTGAAAAGCTTAATTAATTAAATCTTAATTACCCGAGACCCCCCCCTCTCTTCTGTTTACAAAAATTCCCCAGGACGGACAGACAGACAGACAGACAGACAGACAGACTGACAGACAGACAGAGAAGTGCTCGTTATATTATAAGTGGACTAGCCAAAATAGACTCCCTAACGGTCGTCTATTTTTGCTAGGCTGCCGCGTTCTTGGGTGGTTAGACAAAAGAAATGAAAAAAATTTGTCTCCGAATACTTTTTTTTGTTTAAAAAAGAAAAAATATTTTTTTTTTTTTTTTTTTTTTATTAGGCGGAAAAAAAATATTTTTTTTTTGGCGGGAAAATTTTTTTTTTCGCGCCAAAAAAAAAATGAAAAAAAAAAAATTGGGGGGGGGGGGTACTTTCTCCCCCCCCCTAAAACAATCGAGAGCGAACGCAGACCCCAATGTATTTCCAATGAACAGTTATACGATCATTCATTTGTAACTGGAAGAAGTTGAAAAAAAAAACGGATTCTTTATCATTTAAAATTAATACGATTATATCACTTGTCTTTGTGGGGCAGATGGTAGAGCGTTCGGCAGTTAGCGTCAAGGTTGCGAGTTCGAATCGTAGTCTCGGCGATTAAATTATTTATTGTTTATTTATTACGTTTACAAAAATTCTCGACGACGGACAGACAGATATCCTGACATCCTGACATCGTGACAGAGAACCTGCTCGTTATATTATAAGTGGACTAGCGAAAATAGACTCCCTAACGGTCGTCTATTTTTGCTAGGCTGCCGCGTTCTTGGGTGGTTAGACAAAAGAAATGAAAAAAAATTGTCTCCGAATACTTTTTTTGTTTAAAAAGGAAAAAAAAAATTTTTTTTTTTTTTTCTTTTTTAGGCGGAAAAAAATTTTTTTTTTTTTTTCGCGCCAAAATTTTTTTTTTTTTTCGCGCCAAAAAAAAAAAATGAAAAAAAAAAAAATGGGGGGGGGGGGTGAATTTACCCCCCCCCCCCCCCCCGTGAAAAAATCGAGAGCGAACGAAGACCCAATCGTATTCGGGAAGAACAGATCGAGCGCGAACGCAGACCCAATCGTATTCTGGAAGAACAGATCGAGCGCGGACGCAGACCCCAAAGCATAAAAAGAACCAATTACCATACGATCATCTATTGCTAAATGAGAGATGTGAAAAAAAAGCGATTTGTTCAAGTATTAGGATTAAGAAACTTTTTCCAACTCTGTTCCTTTAGCTCAGGCGGTAGCGCGTTTGGCTGGTAGCGTCAAGGTTGCGAGTTCGAATCGCGACTTTGACGCCGAAAATTATTTATTGTTTATTTAGTCTTTAATATGTAGCCCAATGTGTTTGTTTATGTTTCCGACTTTGAAATTAATTAAATAGTAATTATTTCGGCCCCCCCCCCTCTGTTTACAAAAATTCCCCAGGACGGACAGACAGACAGACAGACAGACAGACAGACAGAGAAGTGCTCGTTATATTATAAGTGGACTAGCTAAAATAGCCTCCCTACGGTCGTCTATTTTTGCTAGGCTGCCGCGTCGGAAATGAACGCTCACCAGTAAACCGATGGAGACTCAGTCATATTTCGTGGGTGGGTAGACATCGATTTTCTATGTTTCTAACCAAGAATATTTTTAGTTTAAAAACAAATAAAACATGTTAAAAACATTTTTTTACCCACTCTCTCCAAAAGTTTTTTTCACCCTCCCCCAAGAATACTAATATTTTCAGTTTAAAAAAAAGGTCGCCCCCCCCAATTTATTTTGTGCCCTTATCCGTAATAGTAATATTTTCAGTTAGAAAAAGAGAAAAAAAAAGAAATAATATCTAACCCCCCCCTAAATTTCTTTTTGTACTCTTCACCATGAATACTTATATTTTCAGTTAGAAACAGAAAAAAAAGAAAAAAATTTTTACCCCCCCACCCCAAAAAAAAGAAAAGATATTTGTCACCCTTCCCCATGAATAGTAATATTTTCAGTTAGAAAAAGGAAAAAAACATTTACCCCCTCCCAAAAAATTTTTTTTTGTTACCCTTCCCCATGAATAGTAATATTTTCAGTTAGAAAAAGGAAAAAAAAAAAATTTTTACCCCCCCCACCCAAAAAAAAAAAATTCTTTGTTACCCTTCCCCATGAATAGTAATATTTTCAGTTAAAAAAAAAAAAAAAAAAAAAAAATTTTTTTACCCCCCCCCACCCAAAAAAAAAAATTTTTTTGTTACCCTTCCCCATGAGTAGTAATATTTTCAGTAAGAAAAAGAAAAAAAAAAAAAATTTCCCCCCCCCACACAAAAAAAAATTTTTTTTTGTTACCCTTCCCGATGAGTAGTAATATTTTCAGTTAGAAAAAGAAAAAAAAAAAAAATTTTACCCCCCCCCCCACCCGAAAAAAAAAAAAAATTTTGTTACCCTTCCCCATGAGTAGTAATATTTTCAGTTAGAAAAAGAAAGAAAAAAAAAAAAATTTTTACCCCCCCCTACCCAAAAAAAAAAAATTTTTTGTTACCCTTCCCCATGAGTAGTAATATTTTCAGTAAGAAAAAGAAAAAAAAAAAAAAATTTTTCCCCCCCCCCACCCCAAAAAAAATTTTTTGTTACCCTTCCCTATGAGTAGTAATATTTTCAGTTAGAAAAAGAAAAAAAAAAAAAAAATTTTTACCCCCCCCACTCGAAAAAAAAAAATTTTTTGTTACCCTTCCCCATGAGTAGTAATATTTTCAGTTAGAAAAAGAAAAAAAAAAAAATTTTACCCCCCCCCCCCAAAAAAAAATTTAGTAGGCGCCTCGGTCATATCAAAGAACTAATGTTTAAATATGCTATTGAAGGCGCCTACGTCATATCAAAGAACCAGTTTTGTTATTTTTCCAAAACGGTTACCCATTTAGTAATGGCAGAGATATTTGTTGCTTAACTTCCTATTTACAATTAAACCCCTTTGCTTACGAATGTAAAGACTGATAATGTGAAAAGATCCTCTCAAAATGACGTCACTTCCGTTCCAACCGGAAAGATGATTCAGCAATTTAGGTTTCCTAAATGGTCACCGATTTATGAATGGCTCGTATATGCCTTGTTTACTTTTAACTTATAGTAAAAAACATTCTCGGTACAACGTAATGTAAATAATGAATGAAAACTGTGAAAAAATCCTCTCACGATGACGTCACTACCGGATAAACCGGAAGTATGAGTCAGCAATTTAGTTTTCCTGAATGGTCACCGATTTACTAATAGCTCGGATATGACTTGTTTACTTTTAACTTTTAGTAGAAAACATTCTCTTAACAACGTAATGTAAATAATGAATGAAAACTGTGAAAAAAATCCTCTCACAATGACGTCACTAAAGAGGGGAGGAGAAGCCTGGGAGGTGGACCTCCTAGAAATGCAAAGGACAGACCCGTAGACCGGCGTAAATCAAGACCCGAAGGCCAAGACAATACCAGTCGAGACCCGAAGGCCAATACAATACCAGTCTATGTGGTTCAGTATTCATCGGAACAGATACTACACTTTGATCTTAGCCAAAAGGCCGAGAAAGACTTGAAATTTTAACAATAATCCCCATTGGAAGTATGGTTGAGAAAACACGCTGGTTGATGAAGAAAATGGGTTTAATCAATTGTATTAATAATTTTTCTTAATATCACCTTATCGGAACGTCTTGTGAATACATATGGAAACTTGATAATAGCAGTTACAAGTGTATATTTGTAAATCTGAATTTAATGGAAGGTTAAAAGGAATGTATTATGTAAATGAGGAAGCCCGTCTAATGTCTAAACGACGTTTACTAAGGGTATAAATAGCCGTTGAAATCTATTAATTTTAATGTGATTCTTGCCACGTTTTCACTTCTAATCGCCGCCTCGACTTGAAATTGCTTTCTACTCCAATCTAATAAGGTTATTTAATGTTATCTAATGTAAATTTAATTAATTAATAATAGTTTCCTAATTCTACATGTATACAAATATTATGAACGCCTACTTGAAAAGCTTAATTAATTAAATCTTAATTACCCGAGACCCCCCCCTCTCTTCTGTTTACAAAAATTCCCCAGGACGGACAGACAGACAGACAGACAGACAGACAGACTGACAGACAGACAGAGAAGTGCTCGTTATATTATAAGTGGACTAGCCAAAATAGACTCCCTAACGGTCGTCTATTTTTGCTAGGCTGCCGCGTTCTTGGGTGGTTAGACAAAAGAAATGAAAAAAATTTGTCTCCGAATACTTTTTTTTGTTTAAAAAAGAAAAAATATTTTTTTTTTTTTTTTTTTTTTATTAGGCGGAAAAAAAATATTTTTTTTTTGGCGGGAAAATTTTTTTTTTCGCGCCAAAAAAAAAATGAAAAAAAAAAAATTGGGGGGGGGGGGTACTTTCTCCCCCCCCCTAAAACAATCGAGAGCGAACGCAGACCCCAATGTATTTCCAATGAACAGTTATACGATCATTCATTTGTAACTGGAAGAAGTTGAAAAAAAAAACGGATTCTTTATCATTTAAAATTAATACGATTATATCACTTGTCTTTGTGGGGCAGATGGTAGAGCGTTCGGCAGTTAGCGTCAAGGTTGCGAGTTCGAATCGTAGTCTCGGCGATTAAATTATTTATTGTTTATTTATTACGTTTACAAAAATTCTCGACGACGGACAGACAGATATCCTGACATCCTGACATCGTGACAGAGAACCTGCTCGTTATATTATAAGTGGACTAGCGAAAATAGACTCCCTAACGGTCGTCTATTTTTGCTAGGCTGCCGCGTTCTTGGGTGGTTAGACAAAAGAAATGAAAAAAAATTGTCTCCGAATACTTTTTTTGTTTAAAAAGGAAAAAAAAAATTTTTTTTTTTTTTTCTTTTTTAGGCGGAAAAAAATTTTTTTTTTTTTTTCGCGCCAAAATTTTTTTTTTTTTTCGCGCCAAAAAAAAAAAATGAAAAAAAAAAAATGGGGGGGGGGGTGAATTTACCCCCCCCCCCCCCCCGTGAAAAAATCGAGAGCGAACGAAGACCCAATCGTATTCGGGAAGAACAGATCGAGCGCGAACGCAGACCCAATCGTATTCTGGAAGAACAGATCGAGCGCGGACGCAGACCCCAAAGCATAAAAAGAACCAATTACCATACGATCATCTATTGCTAAATGAGAGATGTGAAAAAAAAGCGATTTGTTCAAGTATTAGGATTAAGAAACTTTTTCCAACTCTGTTCCTTTAGCTCAGGCGGTAGCGCGTTTGGCTGGTAGCGTCAAGGTTGCGAGTTCGAATCGCGACTTTGACGCCGAAAATTATTTATTGTTTATTTAGTCTTTAATATGTAGCCCAATGTGTTTGTTTATGTTTCCGACTTTGAAATTAATTAAATAGTAATTATTTCGGCCCCCCCCCCTCTGTTTACAAAAATTCCCCAGGACGGACAGACAGACAGACAGACAGACAGACAGACAGAGAAGTGCTCGTTATATTATAAGTGGACTAGCGAAAATAGACTCCCTAACGGTCGTCTATTTTTGCTAGGCTGCCGTGTTCTTGGGTGGTGAGACAAAGAAAATTTGTCTCCGAATACCTTTTTTGTTTAAAAAGGAAAAAAAACATTTTTTTTTCCCCACCAAAAGAAAAAAAAAAAATTGAGAGCGAACGCAGACCGCAAAGTATATGAAGAACAAGTTATACGATAATTCATTGTTAACTGAAAGAAGTGGAAAAAAACGATTTCTTTAAGTATTAAAATTAAATAGGATTTTATCACTTGTCTTGGTAGCTCTGTCGGTAGCACGTCAAGGTTGCGAGTTCGAATCGCGGCCTCGGCGCCGAAATTATTTATTGTTTATTTAGTCGTTAAATATGTGCCCTAATGTATTTGTTGTTTCTGACTTTGAAATTAATTAAATTTTTCTTATCCTTCAGAAAACGCTTTTGAAAAAACTGAAATGACAGAAGACCAAATATTGTCAACTCATCTTCAGAATTTAGGTAAGTTCTGTTTCTTTCTTTTTGCTTTTAAAAAAAAAAATTTTTTATAAGTTCTTAACAGGCTATTCTTTATTTTACAGGTTACGTTGAATGATCAAAACGACTGTATTTACTTGTCTCTTCATGAGGGCAACATCTAGCACAAGGCCATTTTAAAGTAGGAGGTCTCACTGGCATTCTTTCATGCCTGAGACAGCTGCAAAACTTGACCACAGCTTCCTTAATACTCACTTGTGTATCTGCTCTTTGGTACAATGTGGGGCGGGGGGGGGGGGGGGCACTCCCTAATTGTAGGCTTCTGGAGTAAAATCTCTCTGTCATGAATGACTAATTTTTCATTTTTCTGAAACCAGAGCGCCGTGTAAGTGTATCCTGACATGTAGTTATTAAAGTTTGATCATAAATTATTTGAAAAATTTAATCTAAACTAGGAGGTGTGGGAAGAGGCTATGAAATTAGTTATGCCAAGTTAAAATCTTATTACGTCTGTTGTCATTGAAACACTAATATTTTGGGGAAAGGTATGAATCTGCCCCCTCTCCCCTCCCACTTTGGATAAAAATAGCAATTTGTGTTCAATTAATCATATGCAATGAATCGTTTACAGATATTGTGTTTTGGCATGAAGTAACTAAAATAGGATTGATATGCCGCAGGAACAAGAACGTTAAGAGCTGCTCTAACCATTTGGAGACGGCACTCTACAGGGGAGCAATTCTACGAACACTTTCCTCAGATCTCAGCCTTGATCAGAGAGAGAAAAAACAGATTTGCTGGTCTCTGCTACGGGTCTAAGGATGAAAATCGTCTTTTGTGGATGCCAAACAGGGATGTAATTCAGTTGGGAGTCTGCGTAGAACTTACAGAGGACTCATGATACACCTGTGAAGACTTACTTTGTGCGATGGAGAATTTAGTGACATGGCATAAGAGTCAAGAAGATCTGTGATACTAGCACAACTGATAAGAAAAATGTTTGCTTTGACCTGATGAGGATGTTGTTGACTATTTGCTCTTGCTTTTCAAACCAATCTATAAATGTTTTATGTTTTTTTTTAATTCAAAAATTTAAATTTTTTATTTTTAAGAAATTAATATCCGTGATTATGCGGTGGCGGTGAGCTTAGGGACATCTGTTAATTCTTTCCGTTTCTGATTGTTACTAAACTTTATTTCATTTTTCATTTCTTTCCAGAATCCTCCAGTGAGATGAAGGACATTTTGGCTAACAAACATCTACGTGAAATGTTGGTTCAAGTGAACAATTCAACACAAATTGGTCAAGACATCGAGAAAGCCATGCAGGAACCAATATTCTGTGAATTTGCATCAAAATGTTTGGAAATTGTGAAACAGGATGGAAATTCTATTGATACACCAACTTTGAAACTGCCACAAGTAAAGGACATTGATTTACCAAAGTAGACCCCCCCCCCTCTCACCCTCCAGAATAAACTAAAAACACCAAACAAATGTTATATGGAAAATAAAAACAAAAGTAAAATGGACGTTTGAGGGTTTTTCTTCTTTTCACTTCAAGCTATTTATATTAAAAAAAAAAATGTTCTTGATATCTTTTTTCTTTTAATACTAATGAGTCACCGCTTATCACGGCCCAAAGGCCACTCAAGGATGAAGGTTAATGCGTTTGTCAGTTGGACGATAGTTTGTCAGAGGATTGGGGACGATTGATGAAATGGGCCGAAATTGATATTTTAAGAGGACACTTAACAAGAATTTGTTAACATTAGACTTGAAAACGATGATGTTATAGTCAGTTGGGAAGCAACTCTGTGGTATTGAATTCCACAGATGGGAAGTTCGTGGAAAGAAACTTTGTTCATGGAAGTTGCATTTAGTTTTAGGTACACAGAAAGAAAGGAAAATTATTTACAGTGGTTGTAGCTAGACAAGGTTTTATTGTAAATGTGTCACAGGGGGGATCTTATGCTTGAGTCATATATATCTTTCTTTTTCTCTCTTTTTCTCTCCAACTAAAGGTTAAATAATATTACTGCCTGTGGTGATATTTACTGCCTGTAGAGCAAGATCATAACAGTTCAAGAGTTAGTTGGTGAAGGGCAATGTAAATATCAGGTAAATCGTGAAGAGGGTCACTTCATGGAAAGTTCTGAGGATTTATAATGTAACCAGTAATGTAAGTATGTTAAAAATATGGTGCTTTTTAGGAATAGGTATCCAGAAATTTGCAATCGTGATGCAAGCAGTTCTGACTAAGAACCGGAGAAAGACAAATGAAGTTTTAGATACTTCTACACAATACAAACCAGACTAAACCGATTCAGCAAACTAAAACTTAGTTTATGGTTAGGTTAAAATTAGGGTAAAAATTAAAAATAAAATAGTTCGGTTTGTATTGTGTAGATTGTTCTGTGAAGTTTGTTAACGGTCACTAGTTTCGGAAATGTATGGTAAAACTTGGAATTGATGACGTAAGTACTGAAATTTTCTTGGATACCTATTCCAAAAAGTACCAAAAATAAATTAAAAAATTTTTTTTTTATTAATTTGTTTTGAATGAAGTAGCATGTTTTTTGTTTTTTTTATTAAAAAATGTTTATTTTTAATATAATTAAATTCATACTTTTATTTTATTCATATCCAATGTTTGTTTAGAATCTATAAGCGTTTATAGTAAGGACACAACTTTAATTAAACATAAACAAATGTTTTTAGTCTGACCTTAGTACAGTGTTTCATTCTATTTTCATTATGAACGAGAGTCATGAGTAATTGTTTTAAATATCTAGATTTTCTTTTATATTTAAAATTATTATAAAATATTCCCTTATATTAAGATTTTAAAATATTTTTTTGTTTATTATATTCATTCATTATTTTTATGTAGGCTTCCTCAACTTTTGGTAGTATGAGTCATTCTATAAATATATACAGATTCCTCCTTTTAGTTGAATCTTAGACTATTTTTTACTCACCGGACGGAGAATTACCATTTTTGATCACACTATCAAATAGTCGGCTGATGAATCAGTCACATGGGGTATCTTTGATATTGTGGGTGGGTTGAATTTCCATGAAACCGAAGGTACCGTTGGAAGATAAAAATAAAGTATAGTGTTCATTGAATAATATATATATATATATATATATATATATATATATATATATATATAGGCAGTAATATTATTTAACCATTAGTTGGAGAGAAAAAGAAACATATATATCTTTTTCTTTCCAACTAATGGTTAAATAATATTACTGCCTGTAGTGATATCTTATTTTGTTTATAATGGACTTTCCCACTCTTTTTATTCTTTCTTTATTACATTTGACTGTTAATACAGAGAGAAATAATTGAGAGTAATAGAATAAGGGTAGATGGAGGCGGGGTCAAACAACATACAATGAGAGAGGGTAAAAGTGATAGATATAAAGTTCGTAAGAGATGGGTCACTTGATGAGTTATTTGTAAATTATGGCCAACTCGACCAATTAAAATGGATTTTTTTGTCTTTTTCAAGCATAACTCAATCCTAAAACTGAGGAATATGTTAGCATGTATTTTGTGTGATTAAAATATATAGGATAAAACCCTTAGGAAAAATAACATTGATTAACCCAGCTTTAATATAATAATAGATAATAATATGCGCTGTCACACCGGCATTGCGAAGGAATGAATGACGACTCCTGAAAACTCCTGCTCTACACCTGGAACCTTATATTACCGTTTTTATTCTTATTTTTAATTTCTATCATTTTCAATTGTAGCAACGTTTTACTGTATTTATTTAAAAAAAAAAAGAAGAAAAGTGGTTAAATAAGATTCAAGCAGGAGGAGACAACAGTCCCCATTCATTTCCGGGCGACGCCGGGTGTGTATGCTAGTAAAGAATAATTAATATTAGAATAATTAATATTAGAATTTTATGTCAATTTTGTGCAAATGTCAACATGATAAAAGGAGATAATAAATACTGTGATTTATGAAACTTCATCGATGATCTCCCTTCCACTGATCAAAATCAAAAAAATTCTTTTAATTTCTTTTCAATTTTCAAATCTACAAACAATGAACAAAAGAAAATAATAAAAAATATGTGTACATTTAAAAAAAAAAATTCTCTTTAGTTAATCATTTTTATGAAACTATTTTCTTTTGCAAAACATGATAGTAAAATAAATTGTTTATAACAACCTAAGATTTTTTTGCATTATGTCAACTTTGTTGGCTATCTTTGTTAAACATTTAATAATAGACAAGGTGTTTGTAATAGAGTTGGACGAGGAAAAAGGTTGAGAATCCATAATATGTAGAATTAATGTCCTGCTTGTAGAGAACAGAGAATAGTTCATTGTTATTGTCTGGAAGTTAGCCTGTGTGTCGAATGGAATTTGGAGTAGGTCCACAGGTGGTTGCTTGTTGCGCGGTAGTGACTAACTGCTAACATTTTAATAATTAATTGGGTTCATTAGTGAAATAGATAGAAAGTCAAAAAGGGGAAATTAGTATTCTGGTCTATCCGGTAGCGGAAGGACATCCCGTTGTCCATAGGACCTCTTCTACTGGCCCCCTCTCCATAAACACTTCCTCAACAACTCTCTTTATATCTTCTGCTGTTTCTGTTCTAATTTTTTGCCATATTGCTACTATCCCAGGTCCACCGTCAATCATACTTAAATACAGCTCATGGCTATAATGCGTGATATCAATGGCCAGTCGCCTCCAATTGTCTGTTACATGCAGCTTCGCAACCAGCTCATTAAGCCACGCGACCACATCACCTTCTCCTTTAAATGGCCTCAAAATGTCACTGCTTAATTTCACTAGTTCACCCATTTTCGCCGAAATAGCTTCTGGTCTATCCGTAAAAGGAAAGTTCTTGAAAAATAAAATTTATGTATTCTCCACCGACTGCCAACTGCCTTTTGCACCTCTTTCTCTCTTTCCACTTCACTTTGCTCACTGAGCAATGAACACTCTTCAATCAAGAGTACAGTTTTTATACTGTTAAACCACACCCCTATGCAAATTGACTCCCCACCAGAGCCATCTAGTGGTTAGAGACTCCAAACAGCCAGATTAAAGGGGGGATAACTCAAATGGCACTTAACCACAAGTATAGCATGGAAAAAATATAAAATTGAATTATTCAGACTACTGCTCACATCTTGGATGTTATTTTTCATAACGTTTCGGCAGATTTAACCTCCGATCGTCTTCAGGTGCATCTTGTCGAACTCAAGAATCTTTATGTCGAACTCGCAAATCTGGTTGGGATTTCTATCGTAACGCTTTATTTAATTGTTTTTGCTCTCATTCCGCCAGCCCTGACCGGATAGAAGTCTTAAGTAGTTCTTAATTATATTCTTAGTCTCGCATGTAGCAAGGATTTAAACCTTCAACCCCAGAAGACTGCCACTTATAACTGACTATTATAACATTATCCAATTTGCCATGGATTCACATGGACATAAAGATTTCAGAGTTCGACAAGACGCCCATGAAGAAGGTCGGAGGTTACATCGGCCGAAACAATGTGAAAATAACATCCAAAATGAAAACAGTACTCTGAATAATACAAATAATACAAATTATCAATCATCTAAATAATTCAGAAACATATATTAAAAATTTTTTTTTGAGTATCGTCAACATTATTAAGTTAAGATAAATCGTTTAATTTTCAGTAAAATTTTAAATAAATGTATTTTGATGTGTGAATTTGCTCCTTGCATTTACGTGATACTATTTTTTTGTCTTGTAAACAAAATAACAAATATTCAAGTATCGTTTCTTCAATGGAACTTTATCTGACAATGTTCTTCAACACGTAACAATGAATTAAAAGTATATATTTTTCAAAGTATTGTATTTCTGCAGAAAAACCATTAAGTAGCAATATAAAAAACATAAATAATATTAAATGAGAAAAGAAAGTTTTTCATTTTGTAAGGGTGATTAAATTTACAAATCACGCAAGTTTGTAATATTCAAAATTAAAGCCATATGCACAGATTTACTGCTAATTTTATTTTCTGAAAATTTTTTTTTTTTATCGTAATACTAGTTTATACCTGCTCCTTGAGTGGTGTTGGTACAGTACCTGGATATGTCACTTTCCATTTTTTACCTGTCTTCTTCAACTTTAAAGCTAGCATGAAGAAAAATATTTATTTGTGAAATTTCTTTGAAAAAATATGCTACTTAGTATTTGTATTAGAGAGTAAGTAATTATGATGAATATATTTATGTATTGTTTTTATTGAAAAAAAAAAACATTAGAAATTATGATTTTAAGCAAAAATAATTCGTTTGAACTAATGCCGAATACACTTTATATCTACTTTTTGTGGATTATCAAAAAACAAAAATTTATTTAAAAAAAAAAAATTAATGTAATGTTTATTATGTTATATTATGGTTATTTCTTTAAATTTTTTAAAACACGTATCTAGTAAAAAAAAAAAAATCCTTAAGACTTACGTGAGATTTGAACTCGGGTATTGACATTGTATAAACTACTGCCTTTGTAATGTGTACGTCTCGGGTGTTTTTCTCTGTTGCCGCAACGTTGACATCCTGTTTTTGGCTCACGCTGTTGTCTATACCCTTTTGGCTTATAGTTTTGGCGATTCCTAAAAGAGTTATCTCCTCTTTTGTCGTGGTTTCTTTTCTTTTGGTAATGTTTGTCAACTGCGTGAACGACGGTGTCTTCTAGTTGCTCGATTTTTTTTTTTTTTCAGTAGGCCGTAATAATTTCTGTTGGGACTTCATGATTTCCTTCTGGCGCCCTTTTTACTACGCCTTTCAGACTGAGGTCAGGTATCATTATAAGAGTCTCGTATAAGTGTACATCTCTGCACCCCACAACGATTCTGTCTCTTATAAACTCGTCTTCTAGTCCCCTTAGGTCGCATGTCTTCGCTAACACGTGTAAGTCAGTAATAAAGGCATCAATGGAATCACCTTCTTGTTGACAGCGCTTGTTGAACATGGCTCGTTCATATATAACGTTTGTGCTGGCCGTGAAGTGCTTATCAAACTTTTGTTTGACTACGTCAAACTTTTCTGAGTTCTCCTGTGATAACTTGAATGTAGCTAGGACGTCCTCGGCTTTGTCACCCATACTATATATGAGGGAATCCACTTGGACCCTTTCGGGGTTCTCTTCGAGGTCGGACACAGTTTTGTAGCGAGTAAATCTCCTTATCCACTTTGGCCATTGTCCTGGCTGGTCGAATGAGAACGGCTGTAGTGTCGACACGTTGCTGTTCATTTTGTTTTAAATTCCGGTTTCTGGCTCGGATATTTTTGTTTGTCTGACGTCCGCCTGTACTCCTTACCTTATCCTATACCATTCTGCTTTCGGTTTTATTAAAATCCCACTTCTGACACAATGTTATATTATTAAATAAACACTGAAGCAAAAGCATGTGTGTTTCGTTCAGATCCAAGATGGCTGACCTCTTTATTCAACTCACGTTCAGGTTACAAAGCAGAATGTTAATCTCATGGTAAGGGGGATACCTCTGTTTGGTTAAAACATATTATAACAACCCCTGCCCCCAAGCTATGATATGTCAATTTTCATAAAGTGGTATTCCGATAAAATGCAAATTTAATTGTAATCCAATCTCTCTCTCTCTGTAAAGTTATACATGTTTATATATATTTCTATGTATAAGATTCATTCCTAAGCTAATGAACCGATAATTATGAATTATGAAGTATATATTGTAGGCAACACGGCGAGTAACGTGGGCACATTATTTGTTTGTAAACTTTACTATTTAGAGGGAATGCCTACCCATAACTCGCCCCCAAATTCAATATCATCTCTATTTCTGCAAAACATTTATCATAATAAATACTTTTAATGGTCTAAGCATCTATGTGAACCTAAAACATTTCATAAGATAAATACAATAAATAATTACCTTTTGTTCACCATAAATTTGTCAGAATAAGACAAAAATAAATTACGTTTACTTACGTAAACAGACAAAAATAAATTACGTTTAGTTACATAAATAGAAAAATATAAATTACGTATACTTATGTAAGCAATAAATTACGTTTAATTATGTAAGCAGACAAAAGAAATTACGTTTAGTTGTGTAAGAGACAAATATAAATTACGTTTCGCCACTCTACCACAACTGCCATAAACTTTCATTTCTTCCTCCGTATCTGTTATTTCGGGTGTAGATGGACTCTTCCAGAGAATATGAATAGTTACAACTAAGTGTCATGGCGGCAATTATTGGTGGTAGCGATAGTCACAGTATCGACCGCAGACCGTCTGTACATATAATTTCTGTACTTCTGTAAATACACTCTTGTAAATATACCACCGTGTTGTCTTAATTATTATCAGCCTGTTAAGGTCACATCAGTGTGCCTGTCATTAAACGGAATTTCTATGAACAGAATTTCTTTCTAAGAACTTCGAATCTGTGGAACACATTACAACGGAACTGCTTCCATGATCGTTTTCAAATTCACTTTCAGCAAATCTTGAATTCTGATGAGGACAGTTTATACTGTCCTCATCAGAATTCAAATGTTGTCCATTCCATTCATTATTATCGATCCTCTGATAATATTCTTCTTTGTCATTCAACTGGCAATTCACCCATCTAATTAACCCTTTATCTTCGGGTGGCTTATGGTCTTAATAACCTCTACAACCTAGCTTTTCTCCTTTCATTACCAACGCTCGGATTCTCACTTATATCGAGTTGAAATTAATGTCTCCATCCTCGAGGAAGCTCCCTGCTTTGACAAGCTCCTCAGACTAACCTTCACCCCAGACCTGAAATGGAAAACTTATATCAAATCTATTGCTAAGGTCACAGGGAGAATGGTTTTGATCTTTCTACTGCTCTAGTAAGTACCTTACTACTGACGTAATCCTCTAGATGTACAAGAGTCTGATAGTCTTAAGATTGGGGTACTGTTGCCACATCTGGGAAGGTGCCGCTTAGAGCACTTCCCCCTTGACAGACTTCGAAATTTAATGGGACATGATCTCTTCTCTTCTCTTCTCTTTCAGCCTCTTTCTCACAGAAGAGACGTTGCTAGTCTTTCTCTGCTCTATCGTTATTTCAATTATAGGCTCTCTACTGAGCTCCAATCTCCAACCCATCCGATGTAAACCATTTACAGTAAAAACTCGTCTAGCTACTACCAATGTAAAGAATATTCCTTCATTCTTCTGTGTACCTAAAACAAATCGGAACTACCGTGAAGAAAGTTTCTTTCCGAGAATGTTCCCTATGTGGAATACAATACCATAGGGCTGCTCCCCAGCTGAATACAGCATGGTCGTATTTAAATATAATGTTAACAAATTGTTGTCGAGCCACTCACTTAAATAATCATATTCTGACCATTTAACCCATTTTTTCCAATCCTCTGAAGGTGTTGTTCATCGCCAACTGACAATTTCATTAACACTTATCCTCGAGTGGCCTTCAGGCTTTGATAAGCGGTGACACATTAGTATATGCAGTGACTCCTTAGTACCCCCTAAAAAACCCAGGTGACACAAATATTTTTGCTCATAAAACTCAATTCTTCCTTGTATTCAGAACTTTTTATATGCCGATCAATGATATAAGCGGTCTTTTGTCTACCTTCAATGTCGTTGGGGGGGGGGGGGGGTGACAACTTTCATAAATGAACCAATAAAAATGCGGAAGATATCGTGCGTGCTCAGGTTCTGTTTCTCTGTAGATTGCAAAAGCGTTCAAAATAATGGCTAAACATTTTTGCTATGCTTAGCAAAAATAAAATTTATTCACTACTTAATCAAAGTCTAAGGATCAAGTTCGTCGATTTTCAAAACAAAGCAATGCTTACTCAGATATGTCATCTCTCATTGAAGAAACGAACGAAAAAACAAATTGCATAGTCTCTCCGTAGAGCTTCGCCACATGATTGGGAACAGAACTTCCGTTGTGTGAACACATGTGTCGATTAACAGGTTATAGTGAAGTACTTTCAAAGGAGACGACCACAGCTGCGGTACTGCGATGTCGTGAAGCGTGTGTTCACCAGTGTATACATAGATAATAAATGATAAATGTAAAAAAAATAACGTAACATAAACATTACATAAATATAGTTTTTTTTTTAACTAAGGGACTTTTTTTTAATAAACTACAAAAATAGACAAAAAGGTATTCGGCATTAGTTCAAAGCGAATTATTTTTCCTTAAAACATAATTTCTAATGTTTTTTGGCCAATAAAAACAATACCTAAATACATTCATCATAGTTACTAAGTAGCATTTTAGTTGCTAAGTAACATTTTAGTTGCTAAGTAGCATTTTAGTTGCTAAGTAGCATTTTTTTCAAAAATATTTCACAAATATTTTGCTTTGTACTAGTTAGAAAGCAGTAGAATTTAAATAAAGATGGAAATTGACATACCCAGGCACTGTACCCACTCGATTTCAGCTTTTGTTTTGCCATTGGCTACTCACATTTGTTTCTTCATTTTAACTACAGGAAGTTGGAAAACGTAGTTAAATCAATCAATCAGGTTGAGAATTATTCTCGGATTCTCCTTCAACCATTTCTGACAGACATCACTGCCGGCAAGCCCTGGGAGATCCTGGCAGCCAACCAATTCAAATGGAGAGGAACCCTGATCAAACACCTCAAGTCATGGGATGAGAAGCTGGCACAAGTCACCACAGAGAAGAAAGCTAAGCGACGGCTCCAGTGGAGCAGGAACCTGTTACAGAGACTATCACTCTTGCACCGGCACTGTAGAAGCCACAGACGTCGATGCTCCAGTGGAAACAGACAACTGGGATGCTACTCATGATCAACCTTAACCGATCGAGACCTACTGAAGTACTTGCTAAAAGCATCTTTAGAGCTATATTTTTGCAGGGATTTTTACGCTGTCCTCCACATACTGCGCCTGGTATTCCCAAATGGTCACCCATTTGGTATTAGCCAAGTTCACTGTCGCTTAACTTCGATGATCTAACGAGAACCGGTGTGTCAGCATGATTACGCCATATTTTTTATTTCTCATTGAAGATCGCCTTGCGTTTTTATTAGTTTTAGTTAGCTGGAACTTCTTATAACATTCACTGGTGTAGTAAGCAGCAATCGCAATGTTAACTAAGTAATCCCGAAAAAATATATTTCGAAAAATCATAAGCAGCTTTTAGTTCAGTTTCTCTGTTCCAAGTTTCCCACTCTCATCGTAGAATTCAGGTAAATGTTTTAATGGCGATGGGGACAATTCGTCACTCATTTTCTTCGTGAAATCATGCGCAATGCTCCTCCAGATTATCACTTTTCACTGCAACCAAATATGAGTTTGCATTTTGAATGAATCCATGAATTTCATTTCACCTAGTTCCCGAAAGTAATTTGACAGTGATGTACCAAATCTATGTTTTTTTTTTGGTATTAAATAGATATTTATGATTATAACATTTTTTGACAATTGTTTATTTTTCAACTCCTTAACTCATGAACTCTCAAAATAACACCCGAATTCCAAAAGCGTATTCCAGATTATATTTCAATCTTCCCCTATATTTGAACAAAATCGTCCCGTCATTAAAGTCATTGCATATTACCAGTTATAAGCAAGCACCATTATTATCCTTATTATTAGTATGATCATCACTTTCTCTGCCTTTAAAAAGAAATGTAAAAATGTTCATGTAAAAAAAATGTAAAAAATGTAGAAATGTTAAAAAATATAATCTTTAAAAAGAAAATATGAATGAAAAAATGAAGAAAAAAAAATGAAAATTGAAAAAAATGAAAATAAAAAATGAAAATTGAAAAAAAAAATGAAAAAAATGAAGAAAAATGAAGAAAAAATGAAGAAAAATCTTTAAAAAGAAAAAATATAATCTTTAGAAAGAAAAAATGTAAAAAATGTATTTCATGTAAAAAATGTAGAAATGTTAAAAAATATAATCTTAAAAAAGATTATATTTCAATCTTCCCCTATATTTGAACAAAATCGTCCCGTCATGAAAGTCATTGCATATTACCAGTTATAAGCAAGCACCATTATTATCCTTATTATTAGTATGATCATCACTTTCTCTGCCTTTAAAAAGAAATGTAAAAATGTTCATGTTAAAAAAATGTAAAAAATGTATTTCATGTAAAAAATGTAGAAATGTTAAAAAATATAATCTTAAAAAGTAAATATGAATGAAAAAATGAAAAAAATGAAGAAAAAAAATGAAAATTGAAAAAAATGAAAATAAAAAATGAAAATTGAAAAAAATGAAAATAAAAAATGAATAAAATAAATAAAGAATGAAAATTGAAAAAAAAATGAAAAAAATAAAGAAAAAAAAATGAAGAAAAATGAAGAAAAAATGAAAAAAAAATCTTTAAAAAGAAAAAATATAATCTTTAAAAAGAAAGAATGTAAAAAATGTATTTCATGTAAAAAATGTAGAAATGTTAAAAAATATAATCTTTAAAAAGATTATATTTCAATCTTCCCCTATATTTGAACAAAATCGTCCCGTCATGAAAGTCATTGCATATTACCAGTTATAAGCAAGCACCATTATTATCCTTATTATTAGTATGATCATCACTTTCTCTGCCTTTAAAAAGAAATGTAAAAATGTTCATGTAAAAAAAATGTAAAAAATGTATTTCATGTAAAAAATGTAGAAATGTTAAAAAATATAATCTTAAAAAGTAAATATGAATGAAAAAATGAAAAAAATGAAGAAAAAGAAATGAAAATTGAAAAAAATGAAAATAAAAAATGAATAAAATAAATAAAAAATGAAAATTGAAAAAAAAATGAAAAAAATAAAGAAAAAAAAATGAAGAAAAAATGAAAAAAAAATCTTTAAAAAGAAAAAATATAATCTTTAAAAAGAAAGAATGTAAAAAATGTATTTCATGTAAAAAATGTAGAAATGTTAAAAAATATAATCTTTAAAAAGATTATATTTCAATCTTCCCCTATATTTGAACAAAATCGTCCCGTCATGAAAGTCATTGCATATTACCAGTTATAAGCAAGCACCATTATTATCCTTATCATTAGTATGATCATCACTTTCTCTGCCTTTAAACGGGCAATCTCCTTACATTTATATGAATAAAACAGCACAACAACAGTTTATAAAAAAGTAATAGATTTTATTTTATTTTCCATTTTTTTTATTACTGCCAGAGTTGTTAGGGTGATCCCCTCCCCAGCAAGTGTGTTCAGGAGGAACCAGAGTGCAAAATAAAATAAAATTTATTGGCAAAAATAGTAAAGTGCAACAAGCCATGTAAAACAAACAGTTAGAAGATTTGTACACCATTACATCGTCCGAATGTTTGTCTAAGGCGACTTTAAGCTTGGATATGGTAGGCATCTCCACTAACTCCTCTGGTAGGCTATTCCACGGAACAAAAACACGGGCAAAAAATACTGCCTTTCTTCTAATGAGACGAAAGCGCTTATAGTACATATTGTGCGACTGACTTTATTAGTGATACGAAGGCAAGAGGACCTGTTAGGGTTCTCGCGAACACGTGCGTTGTTTTTCTCCTCATTCCAGCTACTGTCACTTATTTCTATAGTATTTCTTACAGAGAAGTTACAAAGACAATATAAATAGCATGAAGAATCTTAAGTTGTTATAACGTGGATCATTTGTATAAGATAGCAAATGGGTCACTCTTGCTGTTCATTTCGAATGTTCTCTCTTTTATTATCGATGTTGCTGTTACCGTTTCCATAGTTAGTACATTTCAGAGGATTTTCAATCGTCTCTATGAGTAATCTTATTTTAAGTAGATACTTAATACTTTTTGGAGTAAACAAATATGGTCACATTTTATAAACACTGTTTTAGTATGATATATTTTTTTCGAAATTTGAAAACCAATAACAATGTTAATCTTTTTTTAAAATGAATAAATTTATTTATTTGAAATGCTAAGCTTTCGGATTACATGTCCTTTTCAAAGCAAGATTTTTTCTTCATTTTACTGGTATTATAATAAAGTGTACGCCCGATCTTGTTGACGATTGTTTTTAGAAGAAAGTCAAGGGTCGTCCCACGTAGTTAGTGCTTTTTTAAAATAAAGGAATATGGTCACGTTTTATAAACATTGTTTTTGTATGACATTTCTTTTAGAAATTTGAAACCTAATAATAATGTTAATTTTTATAAATAAATAAATTTATTTATTTTTTAAATACCTAATATAATACCCAGGTGCGATGTCACCCCACTCGGAGAGATGGACGCGTGGATCTTGTAAGATCATCCATCTAGGATAAGGAAACTTTTGATACCTGCTCGCTACATCATGACTTTAGTCATAAAACTTTTTTCCATTCAGCTTTGCTAAAAATCAACTATTTTCTCCCCAACTCAAACCATAACCCCTTTTTCTCTCACCTTTTTCCTGTTCATTTTTTAGCCTCCCATTCGTTCTTTTTTTGTTTTGCGGTATAAACAAAAACATGATCTTCATTTGTAGATTGAGCACGAAGCTATACAACGAAGCAAAATTTCGTTTCAAGTTGTGCCTTTTTCAGTTATCCGTCGTGTTTATACATGTTTCACTTTCTGCCACTTGGACAAAAAACCCTTCAAGTGCTTTTTTCATGCCTACCGCAGACGTTATCCTCCCACCCCCATTTGGCCAACCTTTTTTTTTCAATCTTATTTGCTGTGCAATTAAGAATATCTCCCGAGCAATTGGCAATACGCATCTTTTGAACGTCTTAGTAAGTAGCAAACAATGCTTTGTCTTTTATAATGAAACAAATACAGATACATATCATTTTTAAATTGTTTTAGTGAACAGCACATGTTTTGTTGATTATCGCCCCCCCCAAAAAAATTTAGGTGGATGTGATGTCTTGAAACTTTAGAAAAATGAGACGAAGAGGAAACGTTAGTGTGTAAGTGAGATATTGACGAAGACAGAATTTAGGAATTTCCCGTGATTATAATTCTCCAGTGGGAAATAGACAATTTTTCATATTGTTGAATGTTTGTACACCGGCTATGGCGTCAGGACGTGTCCATGTGCGTATGTAAGTATGTGTGTATGTAAGCAATATGTGTGTGTGTGTTTATATATTAAGTCCACGTGTATGAGGCAGTAGCCATTTTGGCTTCTTGTCTTCTTGTCGAAGTCGAACCCATGGCCAAAGGCTCGAGAAGATGTCTGTTGCGTCCTCAGACAGGGGGAGTGTGCTTGGCAGTGTCAAAGAAGGAAAGAGTCGTCTCGTGCCACAGAAGAAAAAGAGAAAGGGAGGATGGCGCTCAAGTGTTTATATAGTTATGCTAGCCATCCGAGATTCGCCTAAGAGAAGGTCACTGATTGGTCAAGCCAAGGAGGAGGTAGTGCTTGAACCAATCAGCAGGTAGCTAAGAAGTCATTAATATTTAAACAATATGGCGGCTTGTAGGAAACTCTACAAAACTAGAACAAAATAAACCCTTCGTTCTGATTGGTCAATAAGATAACAAACGAAGTTTGTATACGGTATAACGACATAACGCCTGAGAATTGCCACTTCCGGCTAAGAATGGTCTCAGAAGAAAGCGGCAAAGTGCGAAAATCAGCTCTAGCTATATTACGTTCCCACCAAGGGCGTTGTTAACTATTCTTATTTTTTCTTTTGTTTATTAAATTGTTAGATAAAAGTACAGAATATATAACAAAGCCCCCCTTCACATGTTAAGAATGAATTTCTAAATAATAACGTTATTATTTAGAAAGCCATTCTTAACATGGGGAGGAAGGGGCTTTGTTTAAAATATTTCCTTTGAGTATTTCTAAAAAGAAAACATTTAAATTATAATAAATAAATTTGTATTAAAGCTAAAACTCAAAATTTCCAATGAAAGAAATCACTTTTCACAATTTCTTATGTGTTGACCTAGATTTTCGTATATGTAACATACACAGGGGACTGATTTTCGCACTTCACCGCTTTCTGCTGAACACATTCTTAGCCGGAAGTGCAATTCTCGGAAGTTATCGAACATCAGCGTTTGAGACGATAAAACAGTGTGTTTATTTTTGTCGTATATGATATCTCCAATGCTTATTTGAGATGGAGAGAGAGAGAGCGAGAGAGAGAGAGAGAGAGAGAGAGAGAGAGAGAGAGAGAGTAAATAATTAATAGCTCTCTCTCTTTGTTGTTATGTACTAAAATCGGATTTTTGTTACCTTGCCTCTCTTCTTAATGAACTCAAAATGCAATAAGGTAGAGTACTAAAACGAACAGTTGAACAATTTTATTAAAAAAAGTTCAATTATGAAAATTAAATCCACCACAATGCCTTTTCTCTTTCTTGGTAAACAAGTCAGTCATTTTTACCTTTTGTTGAAAAAAAAAAACAAGGAATGGATTATTTCGCGATTATTCAAACTTTGAAAAGAATTTGAGGAATTTAAACTGTCATTTAAATTCTTAGCAAATCCGCATGTATATATAAAATTGAATTTTTTGAAGCTATTTGTTTCCAATTATTTTATAGAGATTAAAGCAACATTACATTAAGAAAATTAGTTATACTTTTATAATAATTTGGTTCAATCAATAATTTAATTATCAAATGATACCGTAATAATTAAATCTAACTTTCAAAATCTCATTTTGTTAAAAAAAAAATAACAATTTGGTCAAAAAACAAAAAAACGAAACAAAAATGAAAATAAAAAGACTCCCGGGCAATGCCGGTTAGATACAGCTAGTTAAATATAACAACACATATTTCAATTTTATTTATAGATTTGTAACTTAACCGAATTCAATCTTTGTTTCGTTCTTGTAAGACATTCACAGCAAGAACTCGTCCTCTGCCACATCTAAAAAGAAATTCCCTTCGTCCTCCATGCACCTAACGTCAGATGGAATTTCTATGGACAAAGTTTCTTTTCAAGAACTTCTCAACCGTGGAACAGATTACCACGGGACTAGTTCCCTGCAGACTACAACATGGCCGTCTTCAAATCTAATGTCAACAAATACTTGTCATAAACCGTCTCCATAAGTAATCAAACTTTGTCCACTCCATTAATCATTTTCAATCCTTTCATAATATTCTTCATCATTAAACCGACAATTCATCCCTCACTTTAACCCTTATCCTCGAGTGGTTTGATGTCTCAGTAGTAAAAAAACAAAATAATAAATTAAAATGATTCTAATCTAATGCAAATCTCTTATTTGTCTTACAACCTCATTAAATTAAACAAAAAATGAAAAGCAAAAAAAAAGTCACATATTTTTCAATGCAGACATGGCCACCTAGGTCGATATATCGACTTTCTTCTTCATTTAAGAGACAACGAAAATCAACATTTCTGTTTTTGTTTTCCTTCGTTTTTTTTCAGAAGAGCAATTATAAGGATTGACGGGAGAAGCTGCAAGTTCAGGTCATTTTTCGATGATCAGAAAAAGACACCACCCAAACTCTGATGGGGCAATTTAGAACAGTAAACACCGCTGGTCGGTATCTAGTGCGATCCCCGGGAAGCCATTCATGATATTCCAAAATATTTTGGACAGAAGAAATCAACCCTGTTCTATTATGATTATTCTCATTGGCTTCCCCTGTTCGTCTGTCTGTCTGTCTGCAGAGAGAAAGAGAGAGAGAGAGAGAGAGAGAGAGAGAGAGAGAGAGAGAGAGAGAGAGAGAGAGAATGCCCCCCCCCCCCCCTATCTGGTGATTCATTAGTCTTCTTAATACAAGATACATAATAAAATATAACGCTGGCGACGGAGGAAGTCGTCTCAACTGGAAGCCACACAATGTAAAAAGAACAATAAAAAAACGCGAAAAGATTGTTTTAAGCGCAATAGAGAGAAATTGGAAATCACACATTCTTTTGACCTAATATAAATAAGGCGAACAATGGAAAAATACGGTTCATCACGTTTTTGAAACGAATTTGATTAGGAATTCTGCCTAAAATTAAATCACGACTTTAAGTATTGACCGACGACCAGGCGACAATTGGAATCTTGGGAAAAGTGGGTAAAAATAAACAATTATAAAATTGGATCAAACAATAAATAAAACAAAAATATCGTTTCGGAAATTGAAGATAAAAGAGCTGACGTAATATAACGTAAACGAGTTGGATATAAACTTGAGAAAACAACAAAATACAGATTAGGTCTCAGGGTCGCAGATAGACGGACGAGAACCCCGGTAGTGAGGTGTATATGGGAGTGAACGTTTACGCATCGGACTGGAACCCATTTAGTCAACACGCAAGAACATTTTAGATAACAGACACTGACGTCACATACAAGAAGTTAAGTCCGGAACGGATTGTTGTCAATAGGCGTTGTATAAAATGGGGAATTGCTTGTACAATTTATCAAGTATTGTGTATGTGTTGTGGACTGATCCGGATTCACTCATAGTGACAGGATGGATTCGTCAGGTCACTATGAAGTCGACACCTTTTCCCTTACCACAGAAATTTCTGATGATTGAATTGTCATTTTTGTGAAGCGACCAGCTACTCAACTTCTTGTGCCTCTTTGTACACTAATTATTTTGTTTTCTGTTTGTTTGCAGGTTCGTTCTAAGCCCAGGATCGACTTAAGCAGCTGACCGGACTTGGTTGAACAGCTAGAGTAACATCTAGCAGATGTTCTTCCAAGTTCAAATCGGCGGGTTAGAGCCGGGTTTGAGCCGGGTTCAGAACTGGTTATTTACTTTATCCTTTAATTTTTTGTTAACTTATTAGCGCTTTGCCTTTTCACCGTTGTGCGAAAGCAAAACGGAAGACGGGAGGATTCGTCCGAGCTTCGGTGTAGGCTTAGTGCCTAGCTCGGGCTCTAGTTTCCAGATGCCTAAAAATATCTGGCCGCCGGAGCAGGCCAATACTTTGGACACGGACATTACGCCTTAAGCGTCATGCCCATTACTTACCTCGCACTGGAAGTAGATCAGAGCTTGCCGCCATATGCGGCAGCTCTGCATATAACTTCAATGTTGTTGACCCCGGCAACGTAGGTTCTAGTTCAGCTGGGAGAGGTGATCTGAATCGGTGGGATAGAGTCGCCACCCCACCAGTTGGTAGACGGACTTTAACTCTCAGCCCGCTTACTCGCAGGAGGAAAATTCTCCTGCCTACAGGAGTAAGGTCAGCCAGGTCGATAAAGTTCCAAGAGGAAGGAGCCACCAATCAATATCAGACGCCAGGAAAATGGGCGGGCCCCTGCGACCGGACGGCTGCTATGATGATAATGTCGGATCTGGACTACAGACTAACGCAACACAAAGCCAGAGACAGTAACAGCAGTAGTAGTAGCAGAAACATCAGCACTTTCAAGTACGAACCTGCGCAGATAAGAATATCAACCGGACGGTCCAGATCCAGAAAAAAAGATGGTGGTTACTACACTAAACGGTCCGAAAAGTGGAACAGTTGGTGCCACCAGCAATCGGGTAGGTGGGACTTTACTGAAACCACAACCAGCACCTAAGACACCAGCAATGTCTCCTGTAGACGCTCCCCCCTCTTACTCAAAAGACACTAAAATGCAGTAACAGCACTATTCCGCCCGGTCAGTCAACACCGAAAGCTGTGTCAACAACTCCTGCCTTGTCCCCACAACCATCCACACCTAGAGCGGCAAATGGAGACCCCAGTCACAGCTAGCTCAGGATGATTACCGTCAGATCTTCTACACCACCTCAAATACGTCCTCAAAGCCGTCCTGGAAGCTGTTGAAGAGCTGGTCCAAAAATTCTGGCGTTAGTCACAACAGATATCAAAACTAAGGGTCTGATTGGCGCCTCTAATGACAATATGGCGGACTTGCTATGGGAGCTAAAAACCACGGCTTTTTATATATGTAGAAGAAGCTACGCAAGATGGTAAATTTTGCTCCCAAGGAGCTAGGAAGCGGAAAAGCTATCCAAAAAACCTTGAGGTGGAAGCATTTTTGCCTCATGCCTGAATACCTTAACAAAAGGCGAACGACAGTCTCCATCCTCAGCGTCCCCTATTATATTAGCTCTAAACAACTTGGAGTTTTAATGAGCCAATATGGGGACGTCAAGGGAGTAATTCCAGTACGGGGTCACCGTAACATCATGGTAGGGGACTACCGGATCGAAATGAGCATTGATCATGCAAATTTCAAGAAGAATCCCTCATCATTAAAATACAACACTTGGACTATGGGGAAGGAACCGCTATATTAATAATGTCGGATATGGACTACAGCCTAGGGCCAGAGACAGTAGCAGCAGTAGTGGCAGCAGCAACATCAGCACTTTCAAGTCCAAACCTACACAGACAAGAATGCCAACCGGACAGTCCAGATCCAGAAAAAAAGATGGGGATCGCTACACCGAACAGCCCGAAAAGTGAAGCAGTTGGTGCCACCAGCAATCGGGGAGGTGGGACTTTACCACAACCGGCACCTAAGACACCAGCGATGTCTCCTGCAGACTTTCCGTACCTCACCCTCACTCAAAAGACACTCGAATGCAGTAACAGCACGATTCCGCCCGGTCACCAACATCAAAAGCTGTGTCAACAACCCCTGCCTTGTCCCCACAATCATCACTACCTAAAGCGGCAACATGGGGACCCCAGTCACAGCTAGCTCCGGATGATTACCGACACCACCTACAAAAGTCTAACCGACGGCAACATCCTCAAAGGAAGCTGTTGAAGAGCTGACGTTACTCACAACAGACGTTAAGACAAAGGGGCTGCCTGGGGTGTCTAAGGACAATATGGCGGACTTGCTATGGCAGGTTAAAATCCCGGCTTCTTATATATGTAGAGGAAATTACGCAAGCTGCTATCCAAAACAACTTTGAGGTGGAGACATCTCTGTCTGAAGCCTGAATAGCTCAACAAAAGATGAACGACAGTCTACATCCTCGGCGCCCCCTGTAACATTAGCTCGAAACAACTTGGCCAATATGGGGACGTCGAGGCAGTAATTCCGGTCCGAAGTCCCCGTACCATCATAGTAGGGGACTACCGGATCGAAATGAGCATTGATCATGCAAATTTCAAAAGGATTCCCGCGCCCTTAAAATGTAATACACAGACTATAAGTGTCATAGTTGAAGGCAGGAGGCCACATTGTTGGTATTGTGAGAAGCTGGGGCACATGTTTAAAGCCTGCCCAAAGAAGTTCCCTGCAAAGACTGTGGCCCCGAGCGGAAAAACTATAGCACCAGCAACCCCTAAGAAACAAACAGGAGGGGAAACAACACAAAAAGATGGTTGGACAACGGTTGTCAAAAAGAACGCTACAATCACCAAAGAGGCAGTTCCAAAACCACCAAAGTCCCCCTCCAAAAAGGTGCAGCCCCAAAAGAATATAGAGTGCGGCTATCTGAAGGGTCGCCCCACGCAAAACATCCCACCGAGGCGCTGCAGCGTGCAAACACATCAGCGCCCCCCAAAAGTTGCCAACCACTTCGGCGTCGGACTCAGAGGGGGAGTCCGTCATTGACGACGCAATGGAAGAGGAAAACTCTGGTCCAGCAGTGACGGCAGAAATCTAAACATAAGACAAAGATAGCAAAGGAAGCTGGGCCCGATTCCCCCCTCAAAAGAGATAACTATCTCTTCTGCTCAGCCCCCACAACCTCACTCCCCTCCTCCTTTTTCTGAGCAGAAATTCCCTACCTTTTAATCCTGCCCCAGCTCGCTCCCGCTCTGTGTCCGTTGAGAAAGAGCAGGAGCAAAAAATTAGCAGTAGGTCTGCATCACCCTCTTCCTCGAGTAAGGTCAAAACAAGAAAAAAAACTTCCTACCTGGTGAGCAAATTTGTGATGTAGATCCCCATCACGTCGCAAGGGACTTAAATCCTAGGCAACGCGGAGTCCTCCACCCCTAATTGTATAAGGCCCTCAAACTAACTTTCCCACTGGATGTCGGAGGCATCGCTAGAGATAGACAGTTTACGTCCAACCTGCTTACGGACAGTCTCGGCCAAGCCTGCGGCATCCTATGCCCCGAAGATTTCAGTCCGGTGATTGACACGAACTTGGTTCTAGGGAGTTTTAACACGAGGGGCATGAGGTGCTTAAGCAAAGCTTCACGAATACTGGGGGACCTCATGTCCTTAAACATAGATGTGGTTGCGTTACAGGAAACTCACTATGATTCGATCGACGATTATCGACTGCTGTCGAAGCATTTCGATGCTTTTTCAGCTTTCGGTGACCGTCATGATAGGAGAGGTTCCTTGTTAGTAAGACGCACCCTGTCCACAAGGGTAAACGTTGTTCACGCGGATGCTGATGACAGACTGATCGTGGCCGATGTTGCCGTGAAAAGTGCCGGGTTTCGAATCGTCGTTGTTTATGTACCCAATATCGCCCGGGTGAGGGCTCTCTTTTTCCGGTGGTTGGATGGGTTCCTCGCTGGTTCAAAGCGGTTAATTTTACTGGGAGATTGGAATGCAATCCTTAATCCTAAAATAGATAGGGTGGGTCGGCCTAGAGGGTCGGATGGGTGTGAGACAAAGTCTGTCTCATCTGATGACTGAATGTGACCTGGTCGCCAGGTTTCGTGTAAATCACCAGTGGCGGAAGTCTAACGGGCTTTCCGATCTAAGAACTTACTTGGATCGGTTGTTAGTGAAAAAAGGCAACGTAGACTATATCTTTTGTCCTACGTTCCACTGATTAGCCAATTCTGATCACAAATTACTTGTGTCCAGTTTGGAAGTAGAAAATAATACCCCTAAGTAAGCTGGGTACTGGAAGTGCAATACCTCATTACTGGAGATATGTGACTTCCGGAACTTAGTGGGGGCGGTAACCGCGAGTAAGTGGTGGGTTAACGCCAAATGTGGTATTAAGCGCTTTTCTGTGAAATATATCCAACGCCTTGCCTTAAATAAAACTGAAGCAGAAAAGCGTTAGAAAATAAACTGGCCCGAGCGTTGGATGGGGGGATATCCTAGGCATAGAATTAGCTAAGGGTGACATGCAACGATCGGCTTACGAGCGGTATGAAGGTCAATTAGTCAGGTCTAGGTTAAAAAGAGTGTCTAACGAAGCCGTTAAAGTTGACGCTAAAGAGCGTTAAGTTCCACTACGTCGCAAGTCGGACAGATATGTTCGTGAAGTTTAGAGCTCGGAAGGATACGCCCTTGTGTCGGCTCGTGAGATTTGTGAGCATTTCGTGGATAGCTTCACCCAACTGTTCAGACTCCGCGTCGAGGAGTTTGGCAACTATTTAGTGGTTCGCATGGAGGCGGTCTGAGCGGCTAGTTGTGATGGGTGCGTTACGGAATGTTAGGTCCTGGCTGCGTTGAAGCAGGTCGGCTACGACAAATCTCCGGGACTTGATGGTTTGCCCCATGAATTGTTCTTGAGGCTGTCGCACATCTTCGTATCAATTCTGAAGGATGTGTTCAATCACTGGTTTGAACAGGGTTCTATCCCTGGTCAAGTCACCAGGGGAGGGATCACATTGCTTAAGAAAAAGGGCGGGCATGTCGGGTGTTTAGATGATTATAAGCCCATAACTCTGTTAAACACAGACTTAAAGATTTTGGCCAGAGTTCTTGCCAATCGGTTACAGGCTGTTATTGGTGAATTGATTGAATCCAATCAGAACTATGCTGTGAAGGGGAGATCGATTCAGAACAACTTGCATCTGATACGCACGATCTTAGAGGGGTTAGAAGACGACACTGAAGCCGCGCTGATCAATTTAGATCAGTGTAAAGCTTTTGATATGGTCGACCATCGGTCTTTTGGGATCAGTTTTAGAGGCCGTCGGTTTTACACCGGACTTTCGCAGATGGATCTTCATGCTGTATCGTCGCCCGACGGCAGTGGTGCAGGTAAACGGGATGCGATCGGAATCGTTTGCTGCTTTTTCGGTGGGTACGTCAGAGGTGTCTGCTGTCTCCTCTACTTTACGTTCTTTTGTTAGAGTCCTTCCTGCACAGACTTAGACAAGGGGAGGCTGGACTGGCCCTATGCGGTATCACTCTACCTGGTGGTGCGCGAGCCAGGGTCTCCGCGTATGCCGATGATGTTACCATGTTCGTTTTGAGCCGTCGAGACATTTCCATGGTAACTAAGGCACTCAAAATGTATGAAGAAGTTACAGAGGCCGTGGTCAACCTTAGCAAATCCAATGGCCCAAGGTTGGCCGCCTGGAGTGGCGCGGCTGCGCAGCCGGGCCCTTTTACCTGATCAGATGGCCCGGTTCGGATCCTTGGCGTGTGGTTCGGACCGGGTTTCCAGCTTGAAAATAATTGGTCGAAAGTACAGTCTAAGGTCGAAGCGTCTGTAAGGATTTGGCTTCGAAGGGGGTATTCCTTTAAAGTTCGAGCTGAGGCGTGCGTCATGTACGTCTTTCCTCTTATCCTTTACCGATTGGTTGTACTACCTCTGCCTGCGGACTGCTTGGCGGCTTTGAGGCGCATGCTTTTCTCGCTTTTGTTGGAGAAGAAAATGCCGCTAGTCTGTAGCCAGGTCTGTACTCAACGTCCTGATGTTGGGAGCTTGGGAATGCCCGACTTGGCGAGCCATTTATATGCCGAGAGTTTAACATTCCTGAGTAGAACTTTGACAGAGGAGTCTGCGTAGGGTCCTGCGGTTGAGAAGGCTTTTCCCAACCTCATTCTTGATCACTTGCCGTCGTAAGCCAAGGGGTTAATCGCAGTTCTTCAACGAATGCCGAACTGCGTTCAGAGTGCTGCTGGGGTCCAGCGGAATTAGTGGTTTGGACCGCTTTTGATCCACTTGGGGAGCAATTTAGGAAAGAAGAAGAAGAAGAATGCAAAATGTATAAGGATCCAGGGGGAAGGAGAAATATATGGAGGTAGTAAAGATAAAAAAACAGCTACGAGAGCAGAGACAATCTAGCCCCCGATCTCCTCCTCAAACACAGACCAGACAGGTGATCCCCAAGCTAGCCCCAAATACAGTCCAGCAACGTCACCTGTTTCCCCAGCGCCTAAAACAAATTCACCCCACCAAAGATGTCACCTCCAGTCACCGCTCCCATAAAAAGAAGGGAGTATAAACTAATCCCCCTTAGCCAACCCATAAAAAGACAAAAATTGACACCCCAAAGACTTCTCCGTTCGTCTCCCCTCAGCAAACACCAAGACACACACCGCCTGCTTCCACCCAAAAAGCACAAATGCTCCCTCCTCTTTACTCCGTTTCTCAAGCCCACTCTCTAAGACCCACTCTCCCCACTCCCCAATGAAAACAGACTTGACCCCCTCCTCCACCGCCACAAAAGATACCCCAAACTGACCCCATTAAAGAAAAGAGGAAGATACGACAACTTTTTTTCCCCGGGAAAGATATTTGCCAGATAGCGGCAGACAAAGGGCAAAAGGGCATCATCACACCGATCTAAAAAAAGATACCCCCAGTATTTGAACGATTGTACGGCTCCGAGACGAATAAAAAACCGGTTTGGCGATTGATTGAAGAAGTCAATATAACATTTGACATTACTCCGCCTCTTGCTATTTATAAATCACCTTAATTACAATCTTTAAGAAAATCATGTAAGGAGAAGGTCCACGTATTACTACACCCCTCCCTGTATAGGTCAGCAAAACTAATCTTCCCTCTTGATGTCAGCAGTTTGTCCCAGGATGGCATCATCAACATTGAGATGGGAACTTATTCCATGGGAAAGGCCGTCGGCACATTGACAACGTCAATGTTCGTTTCTGAAACCCAACCCTAAGTTACCATAATGCCACTCAATCTAGCTAGTGTGAATGTCCGTGGCTGAGGGCCGGTTTTCGCAAACTTCGAGTTCGACAGGACCTTCAGCAGCTTGGAATGGATATATGTTGTATCCAGGAGACCCACTTAATTCCAGGTGATTATCTGGGTGCGCTGACTAGGGATTTTCGTGTCTATTCAGCGTACTTCGATTCCCACTCGAGGGGTGTTTCCTGGCTGGTAAAGTGTACTTTAGATGCGTTGTGTATCCCTTGCTTCATGGATTCAGAAGGAAGGCTTTGCATTCTGGATGTTACCATAAACGATAAGGCATTTTGATTAATTGGGGTTTATGCGCCACGCTGAGCTCGCTGCTTTCTTTCGGCGGATCGAGCAGTTCATGAATACTTCTCGGACAGTTATCTTAGCGGGAGACTGGAACGCGGTTCTGGATCCCGATTTAGATAGTTTGGGTAATCGTTCTAGGGGTACTAACCAAAACCGGGATGCTAAGACATTTCGCGAATTTTTCGACAAGTTTGATCTTGTCGATAAATTCCGAAATGAGAAGCCCCGTGATGTAGTATGGACTTGGACAGCTAGCTGCCACGGCTCCAGTTCATTACAACTTTCGAGTTATATCGACCGGCTCTTAATTAGGAGAGTCGACATAGAAGTATTATAATGTCCAAGTTTTCATAATATAGTTTACTCGAATCACCGACTTATTCGGGTTCCTGTAAACTTAGCTAAACCTAACCTAGAATGGCATGTTACTGGAAACTGAACACGTCGTTGTTCGAGGTGAAGGGTTATCGAGAACAGTTAATACTAACCATATTACGAGAAACGACGGGTGCTATAATTTGGAATATGTGGTGGATTAAACTTAAAAAAGTAATTAGGCCCTTTTTCTGCCGACTTTAGCCGACGACTCAACCTAGAATCTAGGGCAGAAAAAGCGACACTAGAAGCTAGATTAGATCGGGCGGTGGGGGCGGAGGATAGCACTAACGTAATTATACTTAAGGCGAAGCTGACCTCTTCGGCTAGCAAGGATAACCAGACTTCAGTAGTTAGGGCTAGATTAAAGAAGAATGCCTCAAGAAGCAACAAATATGGCACCTGAATTGCGTGCAGAGGAGCGGCGACGTGCTACGGACCGACATATAGCACGTGTCACATTACCAGATGTACGAACCGTGAGCACAAACGAAGGTATTTTGGAGGCGTTTCGGTCTCATGTTCAAGATATTTTCACCAAGGAGCCCGGTCTGTCATTAGCGCATTTCGACTTCTATTCAGCTGACTTTTCTCGCCTTGAGGCGACCGAAGCGGCTAGGTGCGAAGGTTGTATAAAAGAGAAAGAGTCCGTGAAGCCTTGGGTCAGGTCGGCCTGGATCGGTCTCCAAGGATTGATGGTTTTCCCTACGAGGTGTATATGAGGCTGTCACACATTTTTGTACCCTTGCTAACAGTTTTATTTAACTCGTGGTTTAGGAACGGGTCTATACCTCAGTACTTAACCAGAGGTATTGTGAAACTTTTACGCAAGAGCAAAGATGATGGGGATGGAATAGGTTCCTATTAAAGTCGATTCAGAAGCCGCGCTGATCAATTTAGATCAGTCCAAAGTATTTGATAGGGATGACCATCGTTACTTGGGGGCTGTTTTGTCTTCGGCCGGTTTTGGCCCCCATTTTCACTTTTGGATTCGCTTCTTGTATGCAAACCCCGGTGCGTTGGTGGAGGTGAATGGTTTGAGATTTGAGCCCTTTAAATTATCCAGATCTATTCGTCAGGGTTGTCTTCTTTCACCGATGCTCTATGTGCTTGTGTTGGAACCTTTCCATCACAGGCTAAAGGTGAATCCGGTCCTATGTGGAATTGCTTTGACAGGTGCTTACACCACGTTAAATTACTCCGCCTATGCCGACGATGTAATAGTGCTTGTAACGAGCTGTGCCGAGATTAGTGTCGTCGACAGAGAAATCAGAATGTATGAAACGATAACAGGGGCCAAAATTAACTGCAACAAGTCGGTGGGCTTGCGCATCGGTGCATGGAAGGGTGTATCCCTACAGGGACCCTTCGGCTGGATTGACGGGCCTTGCAAGCTACTCGGCGTCTTGTTTGGTCCGAATCTTCAACTAGAGAAAAATTGGTTGGAAGTACTGAAAACGATACGGGTCGCAGCTGGTCTGTGGATCCGTAGAAATCTTTCATTAAAGGGGAGAGCGGAAGTGTGGGTTTCGCACATCTATTCTCTCATCCTATAGCGTCTATCAGTGCTTCCACTCCCGTCAGATACGCTGCTTGAAATGCAGCGGGCCCTCTTCAAGTTTTTAGGCTTGACAGGGCCCCTAAGGTTCGTCGCGAGATCTGTTATCTGCATCCTTCTGAGGGCGATCTGGGTATGCCCAACGTTGAGATTCGTCAACATACGCTAAGGCTACGAATGTGTACACAATGTGAGAGAATCGGTGGCTTCTGTAAAAAAGAAATTAAGAAAGCCTTTCCGGCTTTGAAAACTTGGATGAGAGGGAGGCTCACAGGTTACTTCAAGGCGAATGCTCCTTTTATCGCGAGTGTCAACGTGCCTTGAAGTTCCTCTTACGAGTGAAATAAAGCCTCTCTGATACCCAGCTGTTGTCCCAAAAGGCATTATATCGTGTTATGTGAGGGGGTCTGTTCAAGATGATAGTATTGAGGGGCTCGGTTTGACGAGGGGAGAGCTACGCTGAATCTGGCCTTTGGCGCCTGGGTTAGAATGTTTCGATAACGACGAGGCATTTCTGGCCTGGCTCTCTTGGTCGGCAAGAGACTCTACGCAGCTAGCATTACAAACTCGCCTACTTACGTTCGATGCAGTGATGAAGACGAATAAGCTGAGAGAGGCGAAGGTCTCACCGCCGTAGACGGCTTTCAATGGTGTTGACCATATAACTTCTCTCGCAATCGCTAGTCACGCCTTCTTTTATTGCCGCATCATTGAGCCGCTGGTCAAGTTTCTTGCAGGCCTCATGGTTCGCATTCTGAACGTAACGTCTGTCGACCTAGAACCAATTAATGTTTGTAGCAATTGGGCTCCGACAACGGATAGGAAAATAAGTTTTGTCTTTTATAGCTTACTAGCGATTGCGAGAGAAATTATATGGTCAACACTATTGAAAGCAGTCTACAGCGGTGAGACCGTAGCCTCTCTCAGCCTTATTCGAATTTTCAAATATTATCTGAAGATTCGCATTAGGGCTGAGAAGGTGAAACTCCCATCGGCAGAATTTGGTGAAAGATGGGAGAGATTGGCGCGTGTTTATCGTGTGAGTCGAGCTGGCATTGAGTGATATTTGGACATGCTTTAGGCAAAGAATTTTGGGTTGCGGAAACGACCATTGACATTTAAGTTTAGTTTAAGTCATCGTTGTAGTTCATAACTTAACTAGTGTATTAGGGTCTCATTTTATTTTTGAAGTTTTTTTTAATTTCCAATTTTAGTTTTATAATTCCTCAACGAAGGGGTTGGGGAATTAAAAAACTAAAATTGGAAAAAAAAATTAGGTGACAGATAGCTGATTTGCCAGTGATGCAGGTTACCCATCGACATTTTCGAAGGAGGTGTTGTCAATAAAACGTTGGGGCCTGCATCAACTTTCCTTTCGTTTTCAACTGGTAAATCGGCATATCTGCCACAGCTCAGAAATGGGGGGTCTTTTTACTAATACCGTTTCTTTATTTTTCTCATCGTAAATATTTCTCATTTGTATTGTATATACATTTTTTTATCTCCCAAACGCTCCATTGCATATTTTATATATGTGTTTTACGTAGGACAGTCATAGTATGATTTCTTTTGGTATATGATGCATGAATGTAGTATGAACGCGGTATTTTGGTGAATGATGGCCACGAATGAAACTAGTTCAGTTAGATCAGTTAGTAAATGTTAATGAATGGCCGAACCTTTCGCCGCCCATTTTTTGGCCTTGTGTCACATTTTACATGTATTTTTTATGTGTAAATAAATATCGAACCGCTTAGCACGTCTGTCTAGAGCCGGTAATGGCGACCAACTTATTGTAATTAAATATTCTTAATACAATTCCTATTCCTTTTCAATTCCTGTCTTGGGTTTCTTATTTACTTATTGTTATTCTTACGATATAAAAAAATTGGCGACGAGAGATTACGATTTTAAATCCAGTTTGTTAACACATAACAAATTGACGATCTTCAATCAGGATTTATGCAAAAAAAAAAAAAAAAAATTCCGAACAGTGGATTTAAAACCCTTGATGGTAACATTACAAAGACACAAGGAAACGCTTCTCATGTAAGAACATTTTTTTTCTTCCAAAGGAAATTGCGAACCAAATTGTTTTTACAATTTGACAGTGACTTTTTAAAAGGATTTGAGAAGAAAAGATATTTGTTTTCATTTTATTTGAACAGTGCATATTATTTTTTCCTTTTATAAAAGGCTACAGCGTATTTTAAATAACTGTTGTCTGAGGAAAAACAAAACAAAATATTAAAAAAAAAAATGGAGGAATTGCAGCAAACTATAGTCCAACTTTTAAAAATGCAAGTGGAACACCAAAGAAATGACAAAAGGTTTGTAAAAATGTTGGAATTTATTGTCCAGCAAACACAAGACCCAAAGCAAGCTTGATTCTTTTCACCAGATACGGTTGCGAATTTGATTGGAGAATTAACGTATGACCCAGAAAATGGTTCTATTTTTTCTGCCTGTTCTCGGAGGTTCGCCGACATTTTCAAGGAAGAATGTTCAGAATGGTCGCAAGAAAAAAAGGTTCGCCTACTTCTTCAAAAATTGAACCCAGCGTGCCAAGATAGGTACTGCAGATATATTCTACTCAGAGTACCGGACGAAATTTCATTTGATGAAACTGCAAGTCATGACAAATGTGTTGGGCGAAAAGTCGTCTCTTTTCAACCTACGTTTGAAATGTTTAAACCTAACAAAAAAAGACGACGAGGATTTTTTTAGCTATGCCGGAATTGTAAATAGAGAATGCCAGCAGTTTAAATTGGAAGAACTGATTGCAGACAGATTTCGATGTCTATTTTTGTGCAGGGCTTAATCGTAAGCAAATATTCCGAGGTAGGGACGAGAATCTTGACGAAGTTGGAGCAGGACCCTAATTTAACGTTGCAAGCGATTGTTGACGAATGTAATAGAATCGTAAGCATGCGACATGATTCGGCAAAGATTGATGAAAAAGACGTGGCTCAGGTCCGATATGCCAGAAGAGACGGTTAAAAAATAGACATTTGAAATCTATTCGTCACTACACAGAAAGCACACAAAAGGGGAAAACAAAAACATGGGAAAATAACACAGAAGCGAAAACCAGACACATGTCCTTCATGTTTAGGATTTCATATAAAAGGCAGGTGTCCCTTTAAAAACAAAATTTGCTATTTTTGTGGAAAGTTAGGGCACGTAATGCATCTATGTAGAGAAAAAAGGTCGAGCACTAAATGCTGTAATTTCCAGGAAAAATGGCGGCGGCCATCATGAAATAAAATTTGTTGATATAAAAATGAACAACAAAAATATTCGTTTTCAGATAGACACTGGTAGCGACTTGTATATAATCAGTGAAAAATCCTGGGAAAAAATTGGTAAACCAACATTGGTTTGCAGCGAAAAGGTCGCAAAAGGAGTAACTGGCAGAAAGCTGAATTTTATAGGAGAATTTATGTGCAACATTTCTTTTGGAGGTAAGGCGTGTGCTGAAAATACTTTCGATTTATTCGGTACCGACTGAATGGCTTTATTTGACTTGTGAGATATACCAATAAGCTCATTCTGCAACTCGGTAAACAAATAATAAAAGTCAAAATCTTAAGACTCTGAAAAAAGATTTCCCTGAGATATTTTCACATGGTTAGGGTAGATGCACAAAAACGAAAGTAAAATTAGAGGTAATAGAAAATTCTACCCCAATATTTAAATCAAATGCAACTGTAGAATTGATTTAATCGTCTACCTTTCGGAGTGAAAGTAGCATCAAGTTTGTTCCAAAAAATAATGGATAACATGTTAGCAGGTTTGGATTACGCTATGGCGTACTTGGACGATATATTGATCAAGAGCGAGACCGTTGAACAACACATTGAACATGTGAATGAGGTTTTTAAAAAAATACTCAATATGGGTCTAAGCTCAGCGAGAATAAATACGATTTTTTTATGTCCAAAATAAAATATTTAGGACAAAGCTGCAATGTTCGTTGAGCAAAAAACCCGACCCAGAAAGTTCTAATGAAATTAAAAATATGCCCGCCCCGACAAATGTTGCTGAATTGCAAGCATTTCTAAGTCTTGCTAATTATTATTATATATAAATAATATGCATGATTTACGTTCCCTGTTGAATGAATTGCTAAAAGAGATAAAAAATGGCAATGGACATAAAATTGCCAGAAGGCTTTTCAAAAGATTAAGGATGCGCTTACATCAGAACTTTTTTTTAACACATTATGACACGAAATTAGAAATAATTTTGGCTACCGATGCGAGTAATTACGGCATCGGAGCCTTACTACTCCATAAAGACAATTTAGGAGGCACAAAAGCCATTGCTCATGCGAGCAGAGGTTTAACCTCGGCTGAGAAAAACTATAGCCAGATCGAGAAGGAAAGTTTATCCATCATTTTCGGGATTAAATTTTTTCACAAATTCATCCATGGCAGTAAATTTATTTTACAGACGGATCATCGTCCATTACTTTCGATTTTTGGATCAAAGAAAGGAATCCCAGTTCATACAGCAAATAGATTACAGCGATGGGGGCACTAGTTCTCCTGCTCTGATATTTGGGCTGTAGCTTCACTCTCCCGCTCTTCATTTCTTTTAGGGATAGTCTTTCAGTGTAATCCTTTGAGGGGAGCAGTACGTCCCATATGGCAAGGCTCTTCTGACAGATGGAGGTTCTCGGAATGTTCAGCTTTTTCGGGAGCTCCGCCATGTCCTCCTTTTTGAGTCCCAGGAGGAGATTTTCCTTTAAGTCCGAGGTGACGACATACAATATTCTGTCCTCAATCGCCTACCAGGAAACAGACACATTCCCCATGATGTACTGTTCATACTGTCTTAAGTCCAGTTCTTTATAGTGAGGGCATTTTCTTTTCAGATTGTCTCCAACCAGCATTGCAGCTGGATCGATTGTAAAAAAAGAACTCTAAATCCAGCTGCATGTTTCAATTCACTTATTGTTCATCTGAACGGACAAACTCCGCATGGACCATGGTAATATTAGGCCATGTAACTGTACCTAAATGTCCCACCCAGTCGGCGGGGTAAGAGTCTTATGAGTTACAGATAAAATTCCCAGTGCAAACAGAATAAAGGGGTGACAAATTAGACCACATCGCAAAAAAGGGATTTATGAAATAAACATAAGTATAAACATAAGTATAAACATAAGTATAAACATAATTTAACCTTGTATTAAATTGCGCTTAACATTTTGTATTAATGAAAAATAGATAAATCTATATAATAATACGTTAGGGCCATGCAATGTTTGTACGTACGTTATCACCTTTCACACGCATGTTGATTGTGATTAATCTGATGTCGCTAAAATTAAAAAAAATCCCGACTCTACCGATTTAAAATGAATTGTTCTAAAATCAAATTATGCCACCCATCGACGAAAACAGCACCATTTTAAATGAATACATTTAAAAAAGTCACATTCGTTTGTATTAATTTGAAGAATATTTAGCTGGCAATTACTTTTCCGATAAGAAAACAGAGCATATTCAGTGTTTTAAAAAGAATTACATTGCTACATTATTAATTAAATAATAAAAAAAGATAAAACATATTCGTTCTATTTCGTTCTAAATAGTCTTTAAGACTATTTAGCCGTCAATGACAATTATTTTTACGGAAGAAGAAAGAGCCATTTTTAATAGTATTAACCCAGACAGACATTTATTATTTTAAAAGGAAATTATGCAGATTCATGTGGAAAGCACCGTGGAATTTCCATGGACCCCTCTATTAATACATTAATACCAAAAGGCTGTTATACAAATAAAACTATATGCGAGGTCGTCTTTAAGTCAGTATATTTCATTCTGATGAATCACCATTTACCAAGGCCAAAAGCCACTCGAGGATAAGAGTTAATGATATTGTCAGTTGGATGATGAACAATACTATGAAACGATTGGTAGAATGGGTAGAATGTGATTACTTAAAAAAAACGGCTTGACATCAAACTTGAAGATAACCATGTTGTAGTCAGTGGCATTGTACTCATTTTTATCAATTTATCTTGTTCATATTTTTCGTGAAGTAAACTGTATATTGATATAATTTAATAAAGTGTTTATTTCTATTTTACTAAATTGAATAAAACTGTTTTGGTTTCCATACATGTTACCCCATGAGATTGGTTTTTCGATTGCGGTATCTGCCGGGGAAACTTTTCTATTTCTCTTTTTTCTCTTTTTCTCCCTCTCTCCCCCTCTCTCTCGTTCTGTCTTTCTCTCTTTCTAATATGATAATATAAAATCACCCCCCACTCTCTCTCTCTCTCTCTCTCTCTCTCTCTCTCTCTCTCTCTCTCTCTCTATATATATATATATATATATATATATATATATATATCTATATCTATATATAGTAAGCTATGAAAATATATTAAGCTACATCCCCTGGGGGAATCTTCAGGCTAATATATATATATAGGCATGGGTTTAGGCATGGTTTCGGGGCCGATGCATCATTACCAGTAACCCAGAGCGTCCCAGCAGTATCTCACAATACTACTAGACTTTGTGGATTGTTGTCACTCTGTGGGATTGCCATATCCACGCTAATGCAGATAAAGTCTTTTCTGGTATTTTCTTTTATGTATTTTTCTTGTCTCATGGAGAAAGACGATTATTATTCAACAACTCTTTAGAATCACAGTACTTGTGTTTAAATTGAAAGAATACAAGGCGTATTTCTCTCGAATTTTAAAGCGTGTTCGTCGCGTTGGTCGAATGGTTACGAGACCAGGGTTCATAATACTTGTTGTTCGACCGGCGATACGGTTACGTAATTCCATACTGACGAGCGTAAAATAAAAACGCAAAACATATATGTGTCTATGGATATAGTATATATATATATATATATATATATATATATATATATATATATATATATATATATATATATATATATATATATATATATATATATATATATATCGTACTTGTTTGGTTGTTGTTTCACAGATGTTAATCCAATGAAACTCGAGTGTTTATCAGATAGATAACAGGTGGAGCTGTATTATAGTATACATTTTTATTTATTTATACACACATTATTGGCGACAAATGTACATACATGTTTCCCTTGTAACTTTATTCGAAGTTTCACATATCCAGACCATTTAACATTTACTGAGAGCAATGACTGGGTTACATTCTCGCATAACGTTTTCGTTGGTGGAGAGGGAGGGATAGAGAATTGGGAAGGTAGCAAGGCATACATCCTCATAAAACAGCCACATATCTATATATACACGGACACTTTGAAATTGAATTAAAATTATGTAAGGGTCTAAATATGATAAAAAATAAATGATAAACATGGTTTGGTTTGTTATCAAACCAATTGGTGAGGTGTACTTAAAACCATACAGGAATTAAAGTCACCCACACTCCCGCACACATACTTGCGCACAATGTACACATGTATATTTGTATACTAAAAATCTTCGTACATACGCACACATATATATACAAACATACATTCCTACAAGCTAAATGTTTAGGTTAGAAATTCTATTAATATGGAAAGATGTAAACAAACTCATCAGAGTTCCAATGTAACGTAATGAAATAGAATACCGGTACAATAAAACATTTATACACCCCATGTCGTGTGTACTCATCTATATCCACACTTTTCGACATATCCCTTACGGATATATATATATATATATATATATATATATATATATATATATATATATATATATAAAGTGGTGTACTAAAAGCGAACTTTTAGTATACAGCTCAATATCCAGGATAGAGCAGGTAGATATGAAGAAGAATGGAAAAGAATTAGAGAAGCAAAAGCCAAATCATAATTCAATTCAATTGCTCAGAGCGAGGTATATTCCGCAAAAAAAGGCAATTTATTCAAGTTAAATTTTCCTTAAGCCAGGCTTTTCAAAGATCAAAATCTTATCATCAGAGGAAGTCGCTGGGATAGATTGATGATAAGATTTTGAATTGAATTATGATTTGGCTTTTGCTTCTCTAATTCCTTTCCATTCTTCTTCATATATATATATATATATATATATATATATATATATATATATATATATATATATATATATATATATATATATATATATATATAATCACCCGCTCATACACATCCATCTTTGCACACATACACACACATAGTGACATATACCTTGTTCATAGATCTTTAACCGGTACCTTACTGCGATATAGTTTTGAAATTCAAAGGTATTAGAATTTAGTAGTGATAAAGCGTTAACCTTTCATGTCTATCATTAAGCGATTTGTCTGTCTTTAAATCTTATATTTTCAAGTTTCTCATTAAGACAAAAAAACAATGCGAGTTAAGAGATGTACATGTCTTAGTTTTAAAATTATTTCCTATTTAATTATTGGTATTTATTTTTGTCCCTTATTAATTTCCAAAAGTGTTGGGATAGTGAAATGTGATCCAACTTTTAAACATCAGACACGTGTTCCCTATATAAATCATTTCCACTCTTTGGTTTTCTATTATATATATTTTTGCGCGGTATATCACTTAGGCATATATATATATATATATATATATATATATATATATATATATATATACGGACCGTGCTATTTTAAGTTAAATTCATTTTTTTCGGTATCTTTTGTTCATTAAATTGTTAGGTTAAAGTAAAGAATAGTTAACAAAACCCCATTAAGAATGGGTTTCTTAATTATAACGTTATTATTTCAGTAGTACCATATAAATAATACCTAACCATGGACACGTGTTTCGCCGTTACTGCGGCTCATAATATGGCAGGATTCGATACCTCGACCACAGAGACTATAGTCAGGCGCTATACCTAAAGCTAATATATATATACAGGGTGCATCAGGTATATGAGAACATCGCGTAATGTCGTTATTGTTACGTTATATTAATTATTTTTATTCTTTTTTGCAGATAATGAAAAATGGCAGATAATAATGTAACGGAACAAATGAAAAGACAGGCTGTAATTGTCGCAATAAAGGCAGATCATAGCGATTTACAAATCGCACAATTTCTTAAAGTCGCCCGTTCTTTTGTTTATAAAGTTCGTAGGGAGTTAGAAGAAAATGATGGTGATTGTAAGCAGGTTGCTAAACGTAAAAAGCACGACCAACGGTCAGACACGATTAGAACACCTGAATTTATTCATCAAGTTCAGAATATTATTGATGAGAGCCCCCAAAAGTCAATGAGGTCCATCGCAAAAGACCTGAATGTTTCAGAAGCCACAATTCGAAGGACTGTTCATGAAAATCTTCGTTACAAGTCTTATGTGATGAGGAGAGGCCAGTTTATGTCCGAGACCACGAAAGAGAATCGTTTGATAAGGTCCAAGAGGCTGTTAAACAAACTGAAACATCCTGTTGAGCAAGGCATGCTTTGGTTTTTCTCAGATGAGAAAAACTTTGATCAAGATCAAAAGGTAAACAGAAGGAATGACAGATGGCTGTGTAATGACCCTTCCGAAGTTCCAACAGTCGTGCATACAAAATTTCCTGCAACTGTTATGGTTTTGGGGGTTGTTAGCAACGAAAGACATGTGATGCCACCACACTTCTTTCGGCAAGGACTAAGAGTCACTTCTGCTGCTTACATTGAAGTCTTGGATACTGTTGTTAAGCCCTGGATCGATAGAGTAACAAATGGAAGGCCCTACATCTTTCAACAAGACTCTGCACCAGCACATAAGGCTCAAAACACTCAGGAATGGTTGGCGGATCATTTTTATGATCACATCACTCCAAACTTGTGGCCTCCAAACTCTCCAGACCTGAATCCATTGGATTATTATGTGTGGGGCGTCGTGGAGAGAGATATTAATAAACACCCCCACAACACTAAAGATTCTCTAAAAGCATCCATTGTCAGAGTGATGGACAACATAGATGAGGACCATCTCAAGCGCGCTTGCAGTCGGTTTAGGTCTCGAATCGAAGCTGTCATTGAAGTAGAGGGGAATTTCATTGAATGAAATTATTAAACAATACCTTAGCTTACATGTTTATATAATTGTTTTTGATTAAGAATATTTTTGTTTGATTTTTTTAATCATTTAATAAAATGGAAAATATGTTCTCATATACCTGACGCACCCTGTATATATATATATATATATATATATATATATATATATATATATATATATATATATAAACAATAATATTTTTTAATAAATATTAAATACTTAAATACCTAGAAACATCGATGTTTCATGCTAACGCAATCTTCAGTCTAGGAACTAATTTTCAACGGTCGGTGGGCGCGAACCCCGAACACAAATCGCCACTGATTCGTAGTCGGTGATCTTAACCAAAGGGCCATCGTCAATTAATTAGTAAATATAGAATAACTTTAACTGTAAATAGCGACACGTGGCCGTCATTTACCAGGCAGCTCAGAGTGATCTTACGAACCGGTGTTCGGATCTCGCATATAGCTATTAGTACTGCTTGTTATTAAAGCTACTCGAAAGTGCCCAGCTCTTGTATATATATATATATATATATATATATATATATATATATATATATATATATATATATATATATATATATATATATACAGCCGCCGATTTCGCTGTTTACATTTAAAGTTCCTATATATTTACTAACTAATTGGCTATGGCCTGATGGATAAGATCCCCGACTGCGAATCAGTGGCGATTTGTGATCGGGGTTCGTGCCTACCGACCGTTGAGAATTAGTTCCGAGACTGAAGATTGCGTTAGCATGAAACATCGATGTCTCTAGGTATTTTAAAAATAATTAATATTTATTTATAAAAAAAATTATTGTTATCAGCCCCCCCCCCCCAAAGGCTGGGCACTCTCTAGTAGCTTTAATAACAAGCAGTACAAATAGCTATATGCACGATCCGAGCGCCGCTTCGTAAGATCACTCTAACTGCCTGGTAAACAGCCGCCGATTTCGCTGTTTACATTTAAAGTTCCTATATATTTACTAACTAATTGGCGAATCAGTGGCGATTTATGATCGGGGTTCGCGTCTACCGACCGTTGAGAATTAGTTCCTAGACTGAAGATTGCGTTAGCATTAAACATCGATGTCTCTAGGTATTTTAAAAATAATTAATATTTATTTATAAAAAATATTATTGTATATATATATATATATATATATATATATATATATATATATATATATATGATCAAATAAACCAAAGTGAAAACTTTTAGTAGATGGAACCTATTGTGAAAAGGATTAGCTCAATATACGATGCGCTCTTTATCTCTAGGGAGAGACCCAGACAATACAACAACACCAAAAAAACCTACACAGTTTCTTTAAAAACTTCGGATTAACCATAACTATAGAACCCGAGAAAAGAATATCTAATTTCCTTGACCTAACACTAGACCTTAACTCCGAATCATTTAGCCCTTACCACAAACCTAATCTAAACCTATTTTACGTACATAAGCTCTCTAACCACCCTAAATCAATCATTAACTAAATAGTCCCTTCAATTTCAAATAGAATTTCAAGACTTTCAGCTAATAAACCTATCTTCGAACAAAATTCTAGTTTTTATAATAACGCACTCCTTAACTCGGGATACACTGATAAAATTAAATATGAAAATAATCCCCCTCTCCAGGGGAATAAACCTTTAAATGTTATTACCTACAAAATGGCTACACAAGATAGACAACGAACTAGCACCACGATACCCAAGAAACCTAAGAAATATGTAAATAGACACACTAAAACTATTAATATAGTTAAAACAGCTAACCCTCAAGAACACAGTGAAAATAAAAATAAAAAAACTAGAAGAAAGGATAATATTTGGTTTATCCACCCTATAATTGCAATGTAAAAACTAATATAGCCAAGGGATTTTTCAAAATTTTAGATAACTCGTTCAAGCACCCTCATAAATACAGCACTATTTTAAATAAGAACTCTATTAAAATTTCTTACTCCACAATGCCCAATATAGCACAAACCATCATCACATTTAACAACAAAAAAATTAAATCTGCCCAACAAACAGCACCTACCATACACCCCACTAATAACTGCAACTGCCAAAAATCTAGAGAATGCCCATTAAACGGTGATTGCATACAAAGTAACGTTATATATTCCTGTACTGTTAAACAATACACCATTACACAAATTAATACCAATATGCAAAATAATGCCAACATACAATCTCCCCCCTTTCCCCTCAACCATGCCCATCAGCAACCCCCTCCACTAAATAACACCCTCCACACTGACCAACAACTACCACTAACTAATAATGGATCCGATCTCACCCCCAAGACACCCCATTTCCCCCAACCAATAACCTTAACTTAAACTTCGACCTGAATCCGAGCATACAAACCGTAAGCATCCCCAATAATATAAACAACACAAATAATATAACAACCCCCCACAAAATTCATACCTATATTGGTGCCAGTGCCTTCCCCATAAAGACTCGAATCTCTAACCATATCTACTCTTTTAAACACAATAATAATAGTACCACTAGCACCTCTCTTTCCAACCTAATAAAAAGCTTTAACATCAAAAAGATCCCCTACTCCCTAAGTTGGTCTATATTAAAAAAGTCAAACTCATATACTCCTGGTTCTACCTTCTGCCAACTATGTACCTTGGAAACTTATATGATAGCTACTGCACACAAGAACTTAAATGTCATTAACTCCAAAAATGAACTTATTTCAAATTGCAGACACAAACGAAAATTTAAATACATTAATTTCATCACTCCCTCTGACACTCCTCCTCCCAACCAATAACTCCCCCCGTTTTTTAGCATCTGACAAATCTCTAAACTATATCCCAGGGTAACCTTGTAACTTCTATTCTTAACGCCCCTAATCTCACTAATTAACCCTCCCAATAAATTTTTCCTCCCCATTACACCTAACATCTATATCTACCCGTAACACCTTTAGTAGATTGAACTAACATTATTCCTCCTACTTCCCACCGATCATTAACATATCTAATATCTAGACATTTATACCTCATCTGCAATATAGCTCCTATTATCCTTTTACTTCAGCTCTACTCCTAACCTCTTATATTTATCACATTTTTTTCTCCTGTCCGTAAACCTACCCACAAACTCCTTCATGGCCTCTTATTCTCACCCCCTTATTATCTCCCACACTTCCACTATATCGTCCTTATATTGGACTCTTCCTAATTGCAACATAGTCCCCTGTAACTTCTTTTTGTTCTCCTTTTAACTACGACCTTTGAATTCCCCTCCAATTGGGTCCATTTATATCCCCCTGTAATTCTTATTAGATCTCTAACACACTAGCTTCAAAACGCAAGTCTGCTTAATTTTTCAATCCAACCCTGGCCCATAACACTTATATTATTTCAACTGTTACTAGCATTTCTGTCCTATCTCCTCAATAGCCTCCATAACCCCCTTTGAGAAATCTTTTTAACTAATTGATTGATTTAAGCTAGTCACATAACTACTTATTTTAGCCTAATTTTGAATAATCCTAATCCCTCTAACTACTCGCGAGCCATTTTCTATCGGTCTATTCTCCTTTTGCTCACCTTATCTTATCTTTGACCAATCTCACCCCCATCCCCTCAAATCATATTTTCATACTACTTGGAAACCCCTTGCAAGCTTCCCTTATATATCTAATTTAATTTTAAACTGTAATTGTTAATTGTTACCCTGTTACGACTCACTCACCATTTAAACCATAGATTATAACAATGACACTGCACTCAAGTTTTTGATTGAACCAACCCAATTCCACCCCCTATTACTTGTAATCGACACAAATTGTTTCAAACAATCTATCCTTATCCCTTACACTGTTCCCCTCTCCTAAATTTCAATATAACCGAGTAGAACAGACTTGATCTTTAATTTCACTAACTCTTTTCCCATTAATTTATTTCCCCCTCTTGTCTCCTTGGTCATTTAATGTCCCTCCTAATTATTCATCAAACCCTTAATTTAGTTTTAAAATAATTTTTTTTTTAATTAACTATTCCCTAGCTCCTTTTAAATTTTAATTTCTAATTTTTAATTTTAATCATTCACTCTCTCACATTCCTCTATTTAAAATAAATAGAGGAATGTGAGAGAGTGAATGATTAAAATTAAAAATTAGAAATTAAAATTTAAAAGGAGCTAGGGAATAGTTAATTAAAAAAAAAATTATTTTAAAACTAAATTAAGGGTTTGATGAATAATTAGGAGGGACATTAAATGCTTTTAACTAATTCTACTTTAACCCTTTTTAAACCCCCAGAAACCAAAACTGGTAACTACAATTTAATTTGCTCTTAGCTGCCTGAAATGTCTGAAGCTCACTCATTTGATTTCTATTTTTAGAATCAACAATTTCTATACCCACATCCCACTTCAGATTAATCCCACCCCCAAAACCTACATCCTACCGCCCGCCCACACCCTTAACCTACCTGTCACTTTAACTGCATCTTCATACCAACCCTCCCTCCTTTTCCTTTTCCCTTCTTTTTTATTCCCCCCAATTCACAAAGCGGCTTTTTAAACAATCCCGTACCTCATAACCCCCCCAACCCCAAATCTTTAACCATTTTTCCTTTTTGTCTCATTCGGATTTAAACCTTGAATGAGATATCATCTGTTTTACTTGGCCCTGGAAGTACATAAAAAAATGGCCTGTTTCTCTCTTCTCAACCTGTTTTAAGTGCGTCTGGACTTACCTATATTTTGAGCACTTTCTCCAATCTGCTCCCACGCAAAGAGTTTTTCTTCACATTCTACAATTCACCGGACTTCTTTTCAACGGAAATTTACCACCCGGACAATTTGCATATCTTTTTCACGGAACTTTTGTTGTCATTTAATACGTTTTTTTAACAAAAATTATTTTAATAATTTTTAATAATAATTTTCATATTTTTCAAATATTTGAACTTTGGTTTTTTCGAAAGCCAACTTATCCATCTGTATTTCTCCTCTGATGATAAGATTTCGATCTTTGAAAGGCCTTGGCTTAAGGAAAGAATAATAAACACTAGTTTATTACTGAATACACCTTGCATTGAACTATTGAAATTTGAAATAAATTTGGACAATCGTCGCATATTTATCACTCTTTTTTCTTCTATCTCTTTCTCTCTCTATATATATTCCAAAGAACGTTCACGTTTTGTCAAACAATTGATAATAATTACAGTGTGATATGACAATTACAAAATGCTTCTTATACAACGAAGGCGGGGGAATGGAAATATGTCACACATAGGGTTTTCCAGGAGAAATTGAATTTTTTCCTTCAAGAAACAAATGACATAACTTAATAATAATTGTTTTGTGTGAGATTTAGTTGTTTTTAATTTGTTTATCAATTCAATACACAGTAACTATGAAATAACTTTGATAGCTTGATCATAAAAGACACTAGAAATTAAAAAGAAATTAAAGAAAAAAATCAATAAAAATATTTTTTTTACTGATGAGTCACCACTTATCAAGGCAAACACAACTAGAGGATAAGGGTTGAATGATAGATTGACATTTGAATGATGATGAATTCTATGAGAGGATTGAAAATCTCCACATATCACCCACTCTAAACAGCCGACCCACAAAACGGTAATTCTTTCTTCATCATTCATGTAATGTAGGAGGTGATAGTGGTTTAGTGGATAACGACACGGACCGAGGACCTGGGTGTCCGTGTTCGAATCCAGTCGGTTCGATAGTACCACTTTCATTTAGGGATGTTGGTAACCTTCACGTCGTGCCTCCTAAAAAATACCCAAAACAGAATCAAACCAGTCAACAAAGTTGTACCCTGCTAAATCCTCTATACGTCCTAAGATGGAGTACAGTTGCCACATCTGGGAAGGTGCCGCTCGGCGCACTCTTTCTTGTATTGGCAATGTAGAACATCGACTCTGCAATCTAATGGGGATGATCTCTTCTTGTCCCTACAACACAGAAGAGATGTTACTGTATCGTTACATTCATGGTAGTTGCTCGACTGAGTTCCAACCCCTGGTACCCTCTATGAGACATTCACAGAAAGAACTCTGCAACACAGCAAAAAACTTACCTTTCTCTATCTCTTTTTCCAAAAACCAAACGAAAGTTCCACGAACGAAATTTATTTCCAAAGACATCCCATCTGTGGAACAAAAAAACATGATATTGCTGCCCAACCGACTACATCATGGTCATCTTCAAGTCTAATGTAAACACATACTTGATAGGCCCCTTTCTTGTATAATCAATCCATCTTAAGTAATCTTCTGCTCATCCCACCCATTGTTTCCAGCCCTCTTGTGGTGGCGATTATCGTCCCACTGACAATCTCTTTAATCCTTATCACCGAGTGCTTCCCGGGCCCTGATAAATGGTGACCCATTAGTATGAAATAAAGGCGAGAGTTACGAAGCAGTAGAAAATAAACTCATGGTTTATTTTCTATTCTACTCTTAATATATATACCAGTTGATTGGAATTAACTCCCTATTATTAAGTGATCGTAATTTATTACTGAAATGTAATTCTTACAAGAAATGAATATGATAAGAAAGTCGAGGTTATTCAAAATTGGATATGGGTGCCAGTAATCGCCACCAGCTTCTAAAGTTGCCTGGAAACAGCATCAACTGATTTCACAAGGAGTGTTCTTTTTTGTATTTTTTTTTTTTTTTTACTAATGAGTCAATACTGATAAAGACTAAAATCTCACTCGAAGATTAGGGGCAACAAGATGGATAGATTGACAGATGAATGGTGATGAATACTATGGGAGTATTGAAAACAGATGCCGACCCAAAAGGAAAAAATAACGCATAATTCATAACTCTTACTTCCCTCATTCATTTATTGTAAGAATTATATTTCAGTAATAACTTACAAGTATAACTTACAAGTATAGGGCGTTACTTTCTAATCACCCTGTAGAATAATATCTTTCTCATGGGACATCTAATTGAAAACATTGTAAATATGGTGAATAACATTTGACCCGAATGTCAGATGTTTTAGACAAGGTCAACATTTGATCCTGGCGAAGTTAACAGATTTTAATAATGACTAACAAATCAGGACATCTAGGATGAGTAAAAAATCGGGAGAAATCATTCCGAATCCCGATAGACGTCAGTGTGTCTTGTTTATAAAAAAACAACAAAGGCGCGCAAGCCAGATGTAATTCATAAACGTGCAAAAACAGCTAATAAAGAAATATATTCTTTTAATAAATTTGTGTTGATTATTTTTACACGTAAACAAATAAACATGATTAAGGCAAGTCATAATTAACTAAATTAGCATTATTTATTTACTTTTTATTGATATAAAAATAATAAATAAGTTCGAAAATTAAGAAGACGCGCGAAATCGCCAAAAAACACTGTCATTAATATATCGAAGAACTTCCGGTTTTGTTTCCACAGGAATAACGTATTTTTTTCACCTGCGAAATATTTACTATTTTTACACATAAACAAACGAATTTCCAACAACAGCTAATAAAGAAAGACATATACTTTCTATTAAGTTGTGTTGTGGCTGTTTCTTCTATAAATTCGGTATATAACAGTATTTTAAATACACAATCCCATCTTAAATACGATATGCTTAATAAAGTATTTAATCATGTCTTATATTGAGATTTTATTATACATTTGTAATACACCCAGGGGTCAGCAACGAAGAAAAAAAAAATAAAACACAGCTTTAAAGAAAATTAGAAGAATATCCGTCTGAGGACGGGTAAAATAAATTCTCCGAACAGAACAGTTTCGCACCATCTTTATGTCCCCTTACGAAGATTACACCCAAGATATAATAATACTGAACCTTATTCTAGAATCCCTAATCATCAAGGTTTTTTTTTAACACTATTGGAGGAGAAAACCATCCCTGGTTTCTTTCCAAATTGTTTTATCCCTTGCTAGGCGTGGCCAAGTAGAACCTAGTTGGCTGTTGAGGTCGTTTCTCCACCGGGTTTTTGGCCTTCCTCTAGGTCTTTTCCATTGTCTCGGGGTCCATTCTGTCGCTCTGTCCATCCGTTGTCTGTATATCTCGAAAGGTGACCTCCCCATCTATGTTTGCCGTTCGTATGGTGGTGATGATTCATTAAATACTTTGAATTCTAAAAAAAGTCTTAGGGGGTCTTAAGAAGAAAATGAAATTCAGGGAATCTTGTTTAATTTGTCTCGAATGAATATAATTCAATTTAATGCCAAGCTGCAATATTTGAATTTTCATATGATGCTCCATAAAACCCTTTTAAAATACTTACAAAAATCTGAAATTTGAGTAATATTTATTAATTTATGTGTAATATCTATTGTTAAATTTTCACAAAAATCGGAGGTATCTAGACTTTCACGAAGAACTTCCATTCCATATTTGCCTGACTTTGCATGAAACTAAATTAAGCTAAATACGGACAACTTTAAGACCAATTAGGCCTAGCTGCTGTGTTCCAAAATTCAGGATGATAAGTTAATTAGTTTAGGAGTTAATCCTGTACATACAAATATATAAACTGATGCACATACCTAATTTTGTATACATAAAGATATGTCTTTCTTCAGTTGCCAATACGGAATTTGACCGATAGTTACTCTCACATTTTAGCTCAAATAATTTTCAAAAAACGACAAATTTGCATTCCAACAAATTCGTACACACATGTAAACCAAAAACATTATAGGACACATTGAACAAATCACTTTATTTATTAGTATGTTAGACAACACATTCAGGTTAATTATCAGTTTTATTTTATTTATTTTTATCATAAAAATTCAGTTGTTTTTTACTTAACTTTTACGCAGGTTAAGAATCAGTTGAATTTGAAAATATTATTTAATTTTAAGGTATCTACGCATTTTTTGTTCAATTAATCTCCGTTATCGGAGTATCGAATGTTTTCGGCTTTTCTGGAAGATACAGCATTCAAGGTTGCATGTAGGTTAATGGCGTTCAACCGCAAACATGTTATACAGAGTGTTTGGAAAATCGATGGCATAACTTTGAGATTATGTTCTATATGTCGATATAGGTCCAGGAACGGTTGGTGTCCGACTTATAGGCCATTGAAACAAATACTGATCAACATTCTTTATAGTAAACATCTAACAGGTACAATGTGTGTGATAGTGAACTGTTATTTCTACGTATGAGATAGATAAACACTATCCCTATGACAGGATCACAGGTAAAATAAACCCGGGCATGATGTTGCCGTATACATAAAAAACCCATAAAAATTATACCAAAATAATATAATGGCCGTGGGGCTTAGAAGATATGAGTATCATGTTTGAAAAAAGCTCCTTTTATAGTGAACGTAGGGGGCCGGGTCGGCATCCTGCGAATATTGTCCCTTTTTATTTCGAGTTATAGAATAAAAATACAGGTAACTAAATATGATCAGCAAGAAATCAAATAGCAAGCAGAGACCACAAAGGACATTAGCTTAGTAATGGAGTGTTATTATAAAAGCACACCCGTACAAGCAGGATTATTTACACCTATAGAATGATATCGTATCATGTTTTCTAAATATCCTGTATAAGGAAGACGAATCTAAACCACCAGAATGAGAAAGGAATGTATGTTTTAAGATGTCCAACATTACATTACAAAATTCGATAGACTTCGTTCGAATCTCCATGATATGAACTGTTTGGGCCTCAAATGGTCGAAAAGAATTCTAACAAAAATACGTAGTTAACAAGAGTATGTATTTACATGAAAATACAGAAGTAATGTATTGTCATAGACTGCTTCTGTATTAGACATAGCAACTCTCTCTCTCTCTGTTGCCATTATTATTCATAGTGTCGGAAGAGTCCATGTAGTTACGCAATAGGTGAGATTACCATAATAAAAACAACCCGGATGGAAACAATATGTAATAATCAGAACACCATATTAGGTAGTACAGAAATATTGAATCAAAATGGCGGTTCCGTGATATTTAAATTATTGCTGAAATAATAAGAATTGAAATTTTGTTCGTTTTCGGAGTTTTGTAAAGTAAATAGATACAAACAGAGATTTCAAGTGGATAAATGGCGCCTAACTTCTCTGTTAGGTGATAGAAGAGTAGCATCTAAACAATTTACTCCTACAATGTTCTGGATTATTCGAACTACTGTTCTTACTGTTCTCATCTTGAGTGTTATATTCACAATGACCCGACCGATGCAATCCCTGACCCTCCTCAGGTACATCCTGTAGAACTCGGGAATCCCTCCGTCGAACCCGGGAACTCGCACGGAACTTCGAACGGAACTCCTTATTTAATCCACAGGGGTAACATGCTCTCGTTCTGGCAGCCATGTCCTAAGTAATTCGCAATTGTAGAAGAGTGTCACTTAGAACTGAATCTTTATTTAATACTTTATCCGTTACGCCACGGGCCCTTGCAGCCAATTCTAGTATGAATTTTGGGAACCTTAAACCTATTCTTGTTTTTAGATTTGCAGTACTATAGAAAGGAATGTTTTTGTTCTTTTTTTTTGGAACGAACATAGTCGTTAGAATTAAAAAAAAAGAAAAAAAGTCCACTATCGAAGAGTTTTCACTATAGAGGAGTTCCACTATAGTTCGTACAAAGCGTCTAACCTCTGTTGAGTGACGGATATATACACAGACAAGCAAGAACAATTCATATATGTTTAAAGTCTCTGCTTCCTTCTACGACGGCCAGCACTTGGAGCCATACAAAGCATTAGTAAAAGTTTGAAATATCGATATTTTATACTAATTGACATTTTTTGTGTTTCAAATATAAATATATTTATCCCATATCACCATTTAAGTCTAACCGTCCAAAGAATCATTAGAATTCTCAGAGTTGCAAAGGAGCCGTATTATATGTTAATATCATGGTCGACTTTATCAGCTTAAAATCGTCACAAACCTTGGGATTACACTTTCTATTGTTAACCGAGTGATTCATCAGCAAGGAAAAATAATCAATATTATCTTGTCTAAGTCGATCAAGACCCTCTGGCACAGCAGTCTTCATTATCAATGATGATAAGGGTGTCTATTTACTTCTTGCATGTCTGTGTACATGTGACTGGATGGATATTTTATGTAATGTCTGCATCGAAGGAAGCGCTCATATTTTATGGTCTTGTACCAGACCGGTGCAAATGCAAACGATAGATAAGACAATATGAGATTTAACAAAATACGGGCATACTAGCCAAAGACAGAAGTTCTCAGAAAATCCAACTTCGCAATCTAGTGGGAGATGACTGTGCCTAACAGAAGAGATGTTTATAGTCTTTCTCTACTCTATCGATATTTTCCTGCTAAGTGCTCGACTGAACTACAATCTCTGCCATGCAACACCTTCACAGCTAGTACCAGTCTAGCTACCGACACTGCAAATAACTCGCTTTTCTTCCCTTGTGTACCTGACACTAAACGGAACCGCCATTAAAAGTGTTTCTGTCCAAGAACTTCCCCATCTGTAGAACACAATGCCACGCGATTGCTTCCACGATGATTACGACTTAGTCGTCTTCAAGTCTTATAATACTTGTTGAGCTGCCCTCTTAAGTAATCAAATCTGGCTTTGTTTAGCCATCGTTTCCAATCCTCTTATAGTATTGTTCTACATCTCATGACAATCTCATGAATCATTATCCTCGAGTAGCCTTTGGCCCTTGATAAGCAGTGACTCATTAATATATACAAGTCGCAGAGTACATGAGCGAACTAACGAATGGAATTAAGATGTCAAGTAGCACTCGTTGGGTAATAGATTCCTCTTGGCTGGTCCGTTTGTCCATCCCATCCATTTGATTCCAATCCTCTCGTAGTGGCGTTCATCGTCTAACTGAAACACTCTTTAATTCTTACTCTCAAGTGCCCCGGGCCTTGATAAGTGGTGACCCAGTCATCATCATCAGTATTTTTGATTGCTCCTGGAGGAGGTACCTTTCTCTGGTTTCCTTCCACCTTGTTTTATCCCTGGCTAGGCGTGGCGAAGTAGGACCCAGTTGGCTGTGGAGGGTTTTTGGCCTTCGTCTAGTCTTTTCTGAATGGACCCCGATACAATGGAAAAGAACTAGAGGTGGCCCATTATAAAAAAAAACAAAAAAAAAACAGCAACAAATATTCGGGTGTGCATGTGTGAAAAGAGAAAAGACGATAGAAGAAATCAGTATGAGTCTCTTTTATCTCCGTGGTAAACTAAATCGTTAATCAAAATCTTAGCTAAACTTTGTTCCGTCTTAGCACGTGACCAGCCCAACGAAGAGATGAGTGGACGAATGATTAAATCGTTGTGTTCGAACCATTAGATGCTTCCTACGACACTATCTCATACGCAATCTTTTTGGCCTAAATATCCCGGGGAGAGGATAAAGCGTTTGTCTTGATAAGACGGCAGTTGGTGTTGGATAAGCCCAATTAGCAACTTTAGATACATTGTATGTAAAGTCTCTAGCATAATAAATGAATAACTTTCGTTTTTTTTATTTGCTAGCAGCTATGAGCATAACAAGATATGTAATTATAACTTTGCTATGACAGCTGCAAAGTATCAGAGCGCCGAGTCTGTGTTCAGACTATTAAACACATCAAGTTACCATGTAAAATTTTCAAAGTCAGACCCAAATAGCATTTAAGCTGATAAATCAAACTTTACTTCTGACTTGTACATTTTATTAGTTATTGTTATACCATGTTATTAGCAATATAATAAGTACTTATCTACAATTTTAAAAATTACTTAGTTCGGCCCAAACGACTGATAATATAGAATTTTTTTTAAACAGTCACCGTAAAATATAAATCAGCAAGGAGATAACTTATTTTTTATTGAATATAATGCGAGTTGTCTACCTTACAACTAAGATTTTATTTCTTTTACATAAAAATTTAAAACTAAAATGGCTTCACTGCATCCGGACGGCGTCGGGTGGGTACAGCTAGTATATTATATAATGAATGAAGCAAGAACACTCAGAAGTGGCGGTGCAGACGAATAATAAAGATTAACCTGTAAAATAAGTTACGAATATACGAATCGTAGAGTACACGAGCAAAATAACAAACATTTAAATATCATATGGTCATATTACATGGAATAAAGAAAAGTGGCGAATTAGAATGTTTTTTCTTCTCTCCGTCACAAGACAGATTGGATGTTTACATTCACGTTCTTCCGGTTCGATCTTAGACCGAACACAAACCAATGGGAATAATAAGTAATAAAAAGATAGTTAATTCGTTTTTTCAATACTTATCTCGAGTGATTATTAAACCGTATGTAGAGTCGATATTTAACATTTAGATGCTCGAAGTAAACACCATCAGATTTACCAGCGGATAAGTTAACGTTCTTTCAATTTGCGTGCTCAGCAATGAAAATATTTTTAAAACTTAAACGCGATAGACAAACGGACCGACAGAGCATATGCTTAGAAATGCGTGGACGCATCTAAAATGCTATTTAAAAGATGAGCGTGACAGACTGACGAACAGAGCCTCTTATAGATATGCTTGGCCCAAATGTTAAAATAGAATACATTCTTCAGTCTCTGTGTAACATAATGGGTCATTAAATCAGAGAGAAGCGTCGGTCCCTTTTTGAAATAACCGCATCGGCGAATACATCGAAGTCAACACGACTGAGCCACTACACTTGACGTGTTGATAGCTTTCCTCAATGAACGAGTCTTGATATACAGAACTTTGAAAGGTTAACACCCCCGGCGTGTGTGGATTGCAGTGTGAAGTGAACGGGGAGGGGTGATGTTTTGGCATAACGACCGACTACAACAGACCGAGTTTAGTTTTGCAGCTGACAGCTGACTACAACTGACCAAGGCTTTAGTGGCTGCTGCAGTCCAAAACGGTTGGCTGATAATATGAAATTTTAACAAGAAATGATATTTCTTTAAAAGACATAGATGTTTTGTTCATTTTGTTTTTCAATCAATCCTTTTTAGATTGCAGACTCATATTTCTGTCCTTGCAACCAAGACAACACTTTTTCTGACGAAGCAAAGAAGTAATGCCAAAAGACGCTTACCTCGTTCGGACTAACAGCGTCACTATCACAAAGCAACTGGTCAGAACTACTGCGATACTTATGACATCCGGGTTATCACAGCGACACATGTAAATTAAAATGCTATTTTAAATTGAAGCTTGACAATCGGATCCACCGACGAACAGAAATCCTTTAAAAGATTCATGGATGCATAAAAACTCTACAAGATGATTACATCGCTTTAAAAATAAGAACAGAAAAACTAAAATATGGATGCTATAATTTACGCAAATTACAATAGTTATGTAATAATATGACGTAAACGACGGACATCTTAGGTTAGAAAAGCGAGCAAAGTCACCTCAATTCGATGCCATGTAACAGAAATTTAATGATGATAAAAAAGCTGGAAAGTATTATTTAAAATGCAATTGAGAGAGACTTGAAATCGCAACATTCCTTTGACCCAACGTCAATAAGAGGGTCAATGTACAATAATAAATACGATTCATCAAATGTTTGAAATTCGATTAGGAATTCTAACTAAAATTAGGCAACATATTCTATTGATCGAACGACCGAACGAATAATGGAACAATTGGAATCTGGGGAAAAGTGGGGCAAAAATATACAGTGATTAAATTGCTAAACAAATTAAAAATATCGTTTCGGAAAGTGAAGACAAAAGATCTGACGTAGTCTGACGTAAATGAGTGCTACATAAACTCGGGGAAAACAACAAAATAAGAAACGGAGTCTGATAGACTGGGCGAGGCTCACACAGGGTCAGAGTTAACGCAAAATACCGGGTATTGTTCAGTTGTCCGGAATGTGAAATAAATGAAAAGAATAAATGAATTCGATACCGTAACATTTAAATCTGTCTGCGGTTAAATCAATACAATGTTTTAGTAGAGATTCGCTATTTTGTTTACGTTTTCTCTTTTATATGATTCCAAATGTTCAAATACTAGTGTTAACTATTAATTGTAAATTGTAAACGGTGTATTGAAGACGAATGTCTATTTTTACTAAACGAAATCGTGTTCCGTATATTTCCATATCTTTCCCAGCACCGTCTATCATAATATCAAACGCATTTACTTTAGAATCTTGAGAAATAATTCCTTACTTCCAAGATAAGTATAATATCTGCAAATAATGATTAACAAGATTAATTACTTTTAGTGGCACTCTTTTTCTAAATGACATAAAAGTAAAATATAGAAAATTTTAATAGCATATCAAAACAGAAACATAAGTCTGCCTACCTCCGCTTGACAACGTAAAGATAGGCCAAAGTCTCATCTGTGTATGAAGTGGTCCTAAAGTCATAGAAATGTTCATAGTTCAAAAACTATTTATCTGATCAGGCTAGAATTTTGCATGGCGGTTACTGTTATCAAAGAGCATTAGATCAATACAACACATTTGAAAAAAAAATCGAAAGTTGAAATTCCGTCAATGTTTCGAGCATGAGCTAATTTTTCAAGGTCAGAGGTCAAGGTCATATAAAATGTAAGACTTTATTGGCTAAAATATGGGACAAGTAGCGAGTCTCTATGATGAACAGAACAATTATCGGCAAAAGCTTTACTTTCACCTTTCCGTTACCTTGATTTTGACATAAATAATCCAAAATGAAATCATTTCTAATCTAGACCATGATTGATATTTTAACCAAGTTTAGTAATAGTTGGTGAAGTGACGTGAAAGCTAGGTCGTACACAAACAAGCATAGGGCCAAACTCAAGCGAAAACATAACCTCCTCGGCGGAGATAATAATAAATGCCAAGCGATAGAGACTGTGGGGAATAAGATAAGTAAAAAGAAAATTGTAGCAATTTGCTTAAAAATGACATCTGGAGCATACCGTTTAGATCCGTGCTCGAAAGGTGCACATTTTTCTTTGAAACAATCTAAACAAAAAAGATACGATGTTTTGGTAAATAATGAAAAAAAAATGCTGAAAAAGAGATTTTTTGTAGAATGTAGTTTCAATCTGGTTGACCAAAACGATGTCAGATGTTTATGTACAGGTCGTCGTCAACTTACGACCGCAATTGGTTACAATCAACCGGTCGTAAAGCGATTTGGACGTAAGTCGGCCAATGATAAATTACTGTAAGAATATTAGACTGTGTAATGATATTGCAATCATCTTAAAATCCTAATTTATCTAAATTTTCTTAGTTCATTATTTTTATAATTAGGTTTAAGTCATATTTTATAACTATTCTCCCTTCACTACCATCGAAACAATTATTTTTACTGTCATAACGTAATATCGAATATTTATCGATATTTTACAAGCATATGAGAAAATAAAAAGCATCATTGTACGAAAATGTTTCTTCCCTTATTTTCATCTCCGCAGTTTGTGAGATAAAAGCACGGAAAGACTTAGCCATCCGGCTCTCTTCAGCTTCTGTTGTATAACAGAAGCCGAAGTAAGCCGGATGGCTAAGTCTTTCCGCGCTTGAAACCGACGGTACGAATGTTGTATTAGTTTTGCTGTACCAAAATAAATAAATATTTTGCTCTTAATTTTTAACAGAGTGCTCGTTTAATTAAAACGAGCACTCTGCTGGGATTTTTCATACTATATTACAAATAAGTATATATATATATATATATATATATATATATATATATATATATATATATATATATATTGTTCATTTGCTTTTGACACATGAGGATTATTCGACGAAGAATCGAAAACGTTCGTGAAACATTTATTAATTTTTTTGATTTAGTACAAAAAAGACCATCAGAAAAAATTAAAAAATATAAAAAGGGATAATTAAACAAACGAATTCTGTTATTTTTAACAATGTTTGCATATATATATATATATATATATATATATATATATATATATATATATATATATATATATATATATTAAAGTTAATTCTATTAATTAGGTTTTTTTGGGGTTTTTTATATATAGGGCTTCTAATATATGGAGTTTTTGTTTGTTAGTACTAAATCCTAAGATTTTGGTATTTTCTAAGAGATTTTTGAATTGCGATCGAATGGCACTAGTATCAGACGAATGCATCGTCAATCTTCTCGACAAAGTCGTGGTAGTTTAATATCAGTAATAATATTCTAAAATGTTATAGCTCCAATATAGATTCGTACTTAGTACATAATTCCCGCCAAAAACCTTCTATGAATACTAACACATAGTCTAGACCTGATTAACTTCATTCCCCCGAAGATAGACCCAGATGGGTCCGAAAGTACTTGGGAAGCAAATGCAAATTATGGCAAATTCATCAGCCAATTCCCCTCCGAAACTAAGATCCTAATTCGGACTATTGAACGGATCTACCAAAGGATATCTAGACATGAGTTGTCTCTTATATTTAACAATATATATATATATATATATATATATATATATATATATATATATATATATAGTCGTGATGTTCGTACAGTTGGTCGATCGTAAGTTGAATAGTTCGTAAGTCGACGACGACCTATATTTTCTCAAAGAAGCAACGTATTAAAAGACGCTATCACCCCAGGTGGGGTTAAGACATAGTTGGTCCCTGGGAGAGAGATTATTTTCCAGGAAGTCCTGCAAGTGCGGAAATGATGAAGCATGTCTGTATGGACGTCCTGAAACCAACATACATTTAAAGTAATAGCAGAATGCAAACGTTTATGTTTTATTTCAGAATATATATTTTTTAAAATCAGTTTTTAATCAAACGAATCTTGTATCTTTGCGGAGTTTATAATATAAAAGTGAAATAATGAAGTACAAATAAATCAGAGTAAACTTGAAATGAATAAAAATGAAAACTGAGTCATAGACGGAAAATAGCGTGTAATTGTCATAAGATGGACAAGCATTAGTTCGACATGGGACAAAAAAGGGGGCGCATAAAGATTGTCTTACAAGGCAACCTACACCTGTATAGGGTCCACTTGTCGACTTTTAAAACATCAGCATTTGAAATCCTAGTTTTCATCTGGAAACACAAACCGCAACCAGCGGCGAGAAATACGCAACTACTTCAGCCACCAGACAGGGCCGGTACAGACCACAATATTTGCTTCAAACTCATAATTTTACCCTCTTCGTAAATAGTATTTTTTTCGTTAGATCATAGTTATTGATTTCTTCATAAATAGTTACTTTTTATGTCTACCAAAAAAAAAAGGGTCAGGTATCATTACTACTTCAAAACAATATAAATGTGAATTACATGCTTTTATTTATTTTTGGCGACAGATGGCGCGACTCATCTTTCAGAGTATAACTGTCGCAATCAGTCAGGTTTGAATGGAAAAATCCAGCGCCGGTCCTGCTAAAAGCGGGAAAAACGCAGATGTAAAAATGTTTTTATTCATTTCTTTACAAAATAACAACAACTTATTTTTTAGTTTTAAATGTAAAGTAATGTTTCTTATGAGTTGATGCAAGTCAGTATACAAACTCATGCTTCCGGTTTCCGGTAAAGAGTTTCGAGTTAATCAACTATTATGATCTGTACAGGCCTTGCCTCATGTAGTATGACATTAGTTGGAAAAGGGTGAGCCACGCCGCTTCCATATCTTCCGACCAGACTTCTTCCAGGTGAGGTTTGATAGCAATCACAAACTGTGGCCCCATCAACTGCAGGATAAAAAAAAAGAAAAAATATGAACAATTTTAGTCATTACATTAGAATTAAGTGCAAAAACACGGTCGTATATCTATTATCTATCTATTTAGCTGGCAACGAAATTCCCGCCGTTTTAAAAAATTATATATATATGTATATATTGTGTGTATTTAGGCAGCATATTTTCATTAAGATAAATGTTATTCAATAGCACAACATTCTTCCGCTTAAGTTATTTTTACAATTCTTTCGATCTATGGGATTACTCATCGAGTATTTTTTGCAAAATATGGCGTACTGTTGCACACCTTGCTTTTCTCCCTCGTCGCGTAGAGGGTGGTCATGTCGTCTAGTGAATGAATTCTTTGTTCTTTCCTTCCTGCCGTGAACCACGCCGTCCGTGTCTGCAACAAAAGCCTCATGACACACTCCGAAGACAAACTCTTCTTTTAAATTTAATTCATTTTATTACAAGCGCTGTTATTTCAACTGGAAGTCATTCACCACGTCGAGAGAGAGGAGAGAGCAAATCACTACTTTATCGTAGTTAGTTAACAATGTTTATATTTTCTTAACCATTCATAGAGAGGGGGGAAGGATTTCTCTCGTTTGTATTCCCTTAAGGGAAATATTTCCCTCATTTTTACATTGTGAATCGCACGTCCTGCTCGGTTCGCCTTCCGAATCAGACTAACGAAAACTCGATTCTCACGATAACGAGTGACGTCACAGCCTCTCGCAGGTGCAGACTGACCCTTGATCTGGGGTCTCGTCACATAGTAACTTAGTCACGTCTCTTAGCTCTGACTGTGAGAACAAGCCCTATTCTGCACTCGACTGCACCCGCGTTAACTCGCGCAAGTCAAACCAACGATTTCCAACAGATACGTCTATTCCCATAGGGCCATTATCCAACATTCCTCCCCTCCCTATACAAAAATAACAATCCTAAGATTTTTATTTTTACACACCCCTCCGCAGGGTCTGGTCAGAACCAGGGGTCACCGCAGCTGGACATCTCAGTTCCACCCTCTTGACCCGGCTGCCATAAATCGGCCCTATGATCTTTCCTGGGATGTAAAGAAAATCCTCCTTACGATCGATATCGGCTCTATGGCCATCCCTGTAACAATCGATTATAGGACACGCTGGGTGTTCACCTGTCGCAAGGTTGCTTGATCACTTGACCCCACGGGCATCTGCACACAACCATAGGCACTCAATTCACCTCACACACGCACTCCCAAGCATCGGCATACAACCGATAGTAAATTTCTCTAACTGGCGGGTATTACTGCGAATTACGGGGGAACATACAGAAACCCCTATTTCAAAACATATAACCTATTATGGTCAGCACACGAATTTAATTTTAGGTGCCGTTCTATCCTTAAGTACTATATCTGCACTCGGTTCAAGACACCTATGTGGAAACAGTGTGTCTTTTGGAGGTGGAATCTCCGACACTCACATCGGGCCTCAATCCGATCACATTTCCTATCTATCTCTATCACAGGACTCTAAAATACGGCACCTTTTTTCAATGTTGAACCTATCCATGACTACATCTTTCACCGACACGCGCACGAAGTGCTCCCTCACCCAAAATTAACTCCAAACCCGTCGATGCGGACATGCTTACATCGTTTCCTAATTGTCCCTTCCCGTGATTCTAACTATGTCGTGGGGGTGGAGAGGTGTCTCTGCGTACGGTCGGTCACATCCAAAACGTAGGACGGACCCATTCTTACAAATTAAATATATCATCATTCATGCTTGATTGACCAATACCAATGCGGTAACTCCGAGGTCCCCCCCCCCAAATAATATCATGCCAATCTTTTCATGGCTACAAAATTGCTTTTTGACACGTGTGCACAGAAACAACCCTTTGTCCGTATCATCGCAAGCGCATCGGCTACCTCAACGGGTCACGCGTAGCGAACATAACTCAATCCCAACCCGTCAGTTGGAAGAGACACGGCCGGATGGCCTCCACATCGGATCCTCGCTAAAACCCTTACCGCATCGTCAAAAGGTCAACTCTCTCATTCTAACTCCCTTTAATTGGCTGACCTCAACTTAATCTTAATTAGTCACTGTTTCTTTTTTCTTTTATATACTAAAATTTTAATATGAGGAGGGCAACAAAAAAAACAAAAAAATAAAACAAAAAAATGCTCTCGGCTAAACAAAAAAAAAACAAGGAAATTAATTCAATGAGTTTCTCTCTCGACGATACATTTAAATAAAAAAAAAAGATTAAAACAATACAATTTGATGAAAAACACCCCACTCGACAAAATAACAATCAAGTATCAGTTTCCCCACCCATCGAATGCATTTTTTAAAAAACGTGGACCGAATATGTTCTGCTTGTGTGTATGTGTGTAAGTTCGTTACCGTCTCTTTTTTTATTTTTACAAAAGTTAATTTTTTTTGTTCCAAATTCATGTGTGCTGTGCCAAGAATTATCATTATTTATTCACTTAAAAAAAAATTGATTTTTGTGTGTTTGTTAGTTTTCTATTCAGTTTTGTTTCCATTCTTCTTTTATATTTGATTTTGTGTGTGCGTGTGTCTATCTGTCCTGTCTTTACTTTTACGGCACATCGCGCCTTTTTCTCTCAAACAAAACAACGACTTTCTACTTACTGTTTGTAGTTCTCTCTCTGTCTCTGTCTCCCCCGTCTCTCCGTCTTTCTCTTTTTTTTCTTTCGGACCTCGCAGGTTGTCTTTCTTGCTTTAAATTTTTTTTTAATTTTTCGTGGTAACCCATGGTTCGAAATCAGCCCATTCCATGCTCGAAATTGCAGGTCACTTAGCACCAAAAAGAGTATGTTGCATACCTTGCTTTTCTCCCTCGTCGTGTAGAGGGTGGTCGTGTCGTCTAGTGAATGAATTTGTTGTTCTTTCCTCCCTGCCATGAACCACGCCGTCCGTGTCTGCAACAAAAGCCTCATGACGCACTCCGAAGACAAACTCTTCTTTTAAATTTAATTCATTTTATTACAAGCGTTGTTATTTCAACTGGGAGTCATTCACTACGTCGAGAGAGAGGGAGAGAGAGCAAATCACTACTTTATCGTAGTTAGTTAACAATGTTTTCTTAACCATTCATAGAGAGGGGGGAAGGATTTCTCTCGCTTGTATTCCCTTAAGGGAAATATTTCCCTCATTTTTTACATCGTGAATCGCACGTCTTCCTCGGTTCGCCTTCCGAATCAGACTAACGAAAACTCGATTCTCACGAGAACGAGTGACGTTACAACCTCTCGAAGGTACAGACTGACCCTTAATCTGGGGTCTCTTCACACAGTAACTTAGTCACGTCTCTTAGCCCTGACTGTGAGAACAAGCCCTATTCTGCACTCGACTGCACCCTCGTTAACTCGCGCAAGTCAAACCAACGATTTCCAACAGATACGTCTATTCCCATAGGGCCATTATCCAACAGTACGATCGTTTCGGATATATATATATATATATATATATATATATATATATATATATATATATATATATATATATATATATATATATATTATATATATATATATTATATATATATATATTATATATATACTAGCAAATATATACTCCCTCCGGTCGCATATTTTTGCTATGCTGCGCGTCAGAAACAAACGCTCACCCGTAAACCGATGGAGCCCCAGTCATATTTCTTGGGTGGTTAGACATTGTTTTTCTTTGTTTCCGACCAATACATAAGAATAATTTTAGTTAAAATATTTTTTTAAAAATATGACCCCCCCTCCCCATAATCTTTTTACCCTCCCTCATAAATAATTTTAAAAAGTGAGAAAAAAATTAGGAGGCGCCTCGATCATATCAAAGGACTCATGTTTAAATATGCTATTGAAGGCGCCTACGTCATATCAAAGAACCAGTTTTGTTATTCTTCCAAAATGCTTGCCCATTTAGTAATGGCCGAGATATTTATTGCTTAACGTCAATTTACAATAAAACACCTTGTCTTAACAACGTAATGAAAATAAAGTATGATAATGTGAAAAATCTTCTTACAATGACGTCACTTCCGGAAGGATGAGTCAGCAATTAATTTTTCCAAAATGGTCACCCATTTACTAATGGCTGGGATATGCCTCGCTTAACTTCAATTTACAACAAAAAACCTTGTATTAAAAACGTAATGAAAATAAAGGATGATAATGTGAAACAACAGAACAGATACTACACTACCTCCACACTTCTCAAAAAAGGAGGAGGAAATGCCTGGGAGGATGGTATCATGAAAACATAACAGATACTACACTGCCACACCTCTCAAAAAAAGAAGGAGGTAATGCCTGGGAGGATGGTATCATGAGAACAGAATATATACTACACTACCTCCACACCTCTCAAAAAAGGAGGAGGGCATGCCTGGGGGGATGGTATCATGAAAACAGAACTTATACTACACTACACTATGTCTCTGAATTGAGCATTTAAAGAAAGTATATTGATCTGAAATACTATACTATTTCATAAAAAGTACAATAGTCTTAAATAGTATAGTTTTGGCTTCAGACAGACAGACAGATATATAAACTTCATTATTAATATATATATATATATATATATATATATATATATATATATATATATATATATATATATATATATATATATAATTGGTATTTTCATATTCTTTTAAATCATCTTTTAAGAAATTGAGTATAAAATATAGGCATACCCCTAAAAGCACAGAGGATGCGGAATATAATAATAAAATAAAAATCAAGACATTTTTTTTCTCATTTTAAATATGATATATTTGTATTTGTATTTCACACACACACAAACACACACACACACACACACACACACACACACACAAACACACACATATATATATATATGATTATTTTTATTTACACAGACATGTACAAAATCTGCGACACTGGCATGTCGATGTTATCGGTCAACAGTTATTATAAACTGAGATGTCAATAGGCAGAGTTAGAATCCGATCTTAACCGTAGATCATATTTTGGAAAGACTGAAATGGAGAAAGAAGAAGAAAAGAAATTTAAAATTTCAAAATTTAGGAAGTCAAGTTAAAATCAAAATATAAAATATAAAAAATATAAAATATAAAATATAATAAAATAAAGTAAAAAGAAAGAGATATAATAAAAAGAGTAGAATAAAGATAGATAGATAGATAGATAAATAGAAAGATAGATAGGTAGATAGAAAAAAATGAAATCGTCTGTTGATTCAGACAGAAAGTGGAAAGGGAACATACATGCAACATAATGTGTCAAAAAATCGTTGAACAGTTTCTTCAACTTGGGCGAACCACGTATTCTCAAATCAGCTGTAATTCGAAGCAACTATATGTGTATGAGTGCTCAGACGTGTGTGTTTGTTCTCAAATCAGTTGTAATTGGTATATGTGTAAGAGCGTGCAGGCGTGTGTGTGAGATAGAGGAGGCAGGGGTTGGGTTAGGGTTAGGGTTAGGGTTATTATTATTATTATTATTTTATATTATTTTAATTATTATTATCATTATTATTATTATAATTATTTAATAATAATAATAGTAATAATAATAATAATAACTTATGTAAATTTAATTAATCTGCTAGTAAATTTGTTAGATTTATTAATTAATGATAATTTGATAAACTTTAAAGGAAAATAAAACCATGTAAATATAGAATTAGTGACACAATAGATTAACAATCCCTGCCTCCCCCTCTCTCACACACACGCCTGCACGCTCTTACACATATACCAATTACAACTGATTTGAGAACACACACACACGTCTGAGCACTCATACACATATAGTTGCTTCGAATTACAGCTGATTTGAGAATATGTGGTTCGCCCAAGTTGAAGAAACTGTTCAACGATTTTTTGACACATTATGTTGCATGTATGTTCCCTTTCCACTTTCTGTCTGAATCAACAGACGATTTCATTTTTTCTATCTATCTACATATCTATATCTCTATTTATCTCTCTATCTATCTTTATTTTACCCTTTTTATTATATCTCTCTCTTTTTACTTTATTTTATTATATTTTATATTTTATATTTTTTATATTTTATATTTTGATTTTAACTTTTTGATTCTTAACGGTCCAAAACAACGAGACTTCCTAAATTTTGAAATTTTAAATTTCTTCTTCTTCTTCTTCTTCTTCTTCTTCTTCTTCTTCTTCTTCTTCTTCTTCTTCTTCTTCTTCTTCTTCTTCTTCTTCTTTCTCAATTTTATTCTTTCCAAAATATGATCTAAGGTTAAGATCGGATTCTAACTCTGCCTGATGAGATTTCAGTTTATAATAACTGTTGATCGATAACATCGACATGCCAGCGTCTCAGATTTTTTACATGTCTGTGTAAATAAAAAATAATCATATATAAAAGCTCTATTTGATATTGAGCACTTTTTATAAACTCGGTTGAAATTCTTTGGATTACTACCCTGTGGATGTTTTATCTGGATTATATATATATATATATATATATATATATATATATATATATATATATATATGTGATTGCCACGTCTTTACAGAAGAAGGTCATCTCCACAAGATTGCAATGCCAGGTAGTAGGCACGCAGATGGATTAGCAGGTCCGACTTATTTTTACAAGTCTTGCTGCAGATATGACATACAAGGCCACTGGTTAACGTTTGTGTGGTTAAGTGCCATTTGAGTAATCCCCCTTAGCAAATTGGCTGTTTGGAGTCTCTAACCGTTGGATGGCCGTGGTGGGGGAGTCAATTTGCATAGGGGTGAATTTAACAGTATAAAAACTGTACTCTTGATTGAAGAGTGTTCGTTGCTCAGTGAGCAAAGTGAAGTGGAAAGAGAGAAAGAGGTGCAAAAGGCAGTTGGCAGTCGGTGGAGAATACATAAATTTTATTTTCCAAGAACTTTCCTTTTACGGATAGACCAGAGTTTGTATGTAGCTATATTAAACTCATGTTTGACACTTGTTTATTAGGCTCATACCATGAGATCTCATGTGACTCAGTAGACCGCTCTTGACAAACAGACTCTGCCATATAAACCACACACATGGTAAGGTTGAAATGTGTCTGGGACGTTTGGCACTGATTGCTTCCGCAAATTACGTTTAAAGATGGAGTACTCTATACGCCTCAAATCTGCCACAGCTATCATAGATACACTTGCGTCAGACCGCCAAAGAATCCTCTCCCAGTTCTCCACGTTCATATCAAGGGTTTTCAGGTTGTTTTTTTTAATTACATCTTTAAAAGGTAACTTAAGTGTGTGTCTCGGACGCTTTCCATCCAGCAGTCCCCTATATAACAGTTGCTTAAGGAGCCTGTAATCTCCCATCCTAACTAAGGGCCCTGCCCAGCGCAATCTGACTACGTATGATGCGCATTTCTATGTTCAGCACACTAGCTTGCTCTAGAACAGTGCTCTTCAAACTTTTTTTGTCGCGACCTCTTTTTGGAAAATTTTTTTTTTCGTAACCCACCAAAATTTTTTATAAATAAAAAATAAGTTGAATATTATTTTTAAAATTCCATAGTTATAATTTTGGCGACCCCTTTTCTATGGTTACGCGACCCCCACTTTGAAGACCTCTGCTCTAGAACATTGTTGTCTAGTGTATATGATTTAGGATCTTCCTGAGACACGTTTAGTGTAACCTCTCCAGAACCTTAATGTGTATGCGATATGTTGTCCGCGTCTCTGAAGAATACAGGAGAACAGACAAGACACATGACTCGTACACACAAAGTTTTGTTTTGATGGTAATGGCTATGTCTGACCACACGCACTTTTCAAGCCTACCAAAAGTTTTTCTAGTCTTTTCAATTCTTAGAAGTATCTTAGAGTTGAGGGATCCATCTTGGGAGAGAGTGCCACCAATATCTGCAAATGAGTCCACTGCACTTAATCGAGTTCCTTTGACATAGATGTTGAGCTCTACATAGTGGAGTCCTGGAGGAGTAGTGAGCATTACTTTAGTTTCTCCAGATTGACGGTGAGTTCAAAGTTGGTACATGCTCGAGAGAAAAGGTCCATTATCATTATATATATATATATATATATATATATATATATATATATATATATATATATATATATATATATATATATATATATAAATTATTAGAAGGCTATCACAATGCAAGAAATGAAAATATGTTGTCGTTGAGAAGTAAGACCAAAACAAGTGATTATATATATATATATATATATATATATATATATATATATATATATATATATATATATATATATACATATATATATATATATATATATATATATATATATATATATATATATTTAAAAAAGATGTTTAATAGCAAATCTTACTTGATTAAGGAAGACTTCAACAGTGTGATGCAATGTGTGTGACCGTGTTCCGTAACATATTTCGAGGAAGACCTCTTTATCAAATGGTAGGTGTTTCAAATCTCTAAAACACGTGCGGAATGGTAATATTGTTATGTGCTTATAACGCAGTAAATGGAATAAAACTATAACTAAATGCTTTTTATTTCTAAAAATTTCATATTTGACTTAACTGATGAAGTGTTATATTTGTTTAAATAAAATTAACTATTAAAAAAATATATATATATATTTGAGGAGCGGGTAGGGGTAGGTGTAATAGCTAAGACGGTGTTCAATTTAAAAAAAAAGTTATATACTATTGTTATTTTATTTTATTCCAACAGTATTTATTTATCTATTTTTTTCTAATAATCTTTTTTAAAAAAATTATTTTTACGGGTAAATATGTTTTGATTGCTACCATGGCCAGATTGTGTGTAGCCCGCAGTAAATGCAACAAACAAACTAAAAAATAAATAAATATATATATATATATATATATATATATATATATATATATATATTAAACAAATGTTATTGGACAACACGGAATGCTTCCGCTTAATAAGTAATTTTTATTTATTTATTTTTCCTATGGTGCATCGAGTATGTTTGTCAAATTGTCGTATGTAGGATCCGTAGGTGTTATGTTTCATTCTTCACGAGTACTTTCGATTTATTTATTGAATCGTTTTCAGGCGGGGTATTAGTCTGGTGTGTTACCGTACCGCTCGACGAACTCAGCAGATATGAACACACCAGACTACTACCCCGTCTGAAGACGCAACCTGTGAACATAAGAAATTGAGATGCGCTAACATGGTATGATTAAACAGTGAGTATATATATATATATATATATATATATATATATATATATATATATATCTTTCTCTGTCCTCAAGGTCAGTTTTTAATGTGGGGAAACCGAGCTCCCAAAAACGGAGCACTCTGGATTGAGATAAAAATAAAAGTTGCCTGAGTATAGAACGATATCTTCTTCACTGACCGGAGCTAGATAGTATGAAATGTAGTATCAGAACATATACTACATTTTGCTTCTAGCCAAAAGGACAAGGTCCTCAGCAGTGATTGTGAACGAAGATCAAATTGAATAAACCTCTTCTGTCTTCCATCAGTCTTTGGTTGACCTAGTCCTTTTCGAAAGTGTAAATAAGGAGTTTTGATTTCTGGCAGCATGTACTCAATCTGGGAGGATCATAGAGGGGCGCGTACTCTTAACAGAGAACTCAGAGGGTATGGATAATTAATCGTGTATTTTGCTAATAATGACAGCAGCTTGGTTTTCTGCATGTATGACATAAGATAACAGTCAGATTGCTGACTCTATTCGACCACTTGCACCCTCTCCCGCTTAAGTAGCTCTGCATTTAACACAGCAGACACCATTTCTCACTCGACCCACTTTACTTGTTACTTCCTCTTCCGCTTGCATTAATACTTGATGTCTGGTCCAAAGGTACTCACGTCACGAAGAACTACTTTCTCTATAATTGGGGCACCGTGCGAAATCGGTGATGTTGTGTGGCGGGGACTCTCGTTAGGCAAACGTGTCAGTCTCTTTCAACGTTGTCAGAGGGAAAATATAATGGCTACCAAAAACATTGGCTTCATTCCCAGGTTCTTGGAAAAGTCGAATCAACAAAGAAAATTCACGGACTCTTTGTTACAATTTCGTAGCTGAAGCAGCTTTTTGAATTTATTTATAACTAGCTGGCTTAACCCGCTCCTTATCGCTTCTCAAAGTTCTCTACTTGAAATTGTTTAAACTAATATGCAGTTCCTTCATAACTTTGCTATTTATTTATATAGATAGATAAACATTAACATTTTGGTAATCTTGATACAAATTTATTTATCACTAATAGCTGTAGACTAATAATAATAATAATATGAATAATAATAATAATAATAATAATAATAATATTAGTTATTATTACAATTACGCTCCCATTATTTGGTCATAAAATTAAATTTTCATATGTGATTATTGAAATAAACTGGAAACACGTACGTTAACTTTATTATATAGATTAATTTGTCGGATTCTCTGCATGGTCGGGGATTTCTTCTAGTATTGATTATTTTTTACAAAGGGAAGTTTCTTTTCCCGAAATATTAAATAATGATTTTTTAATCATCTGAACATCACACAAACAGCTAACAACACTCTTGCTGTTATGTAAGATTTTAGGAAAAATAAATACTAAGTCATATTTCGTATTCGATTTATTGTTTTTGTTCCTTACAACTTGCATCTTACCCGGAATTTGCATTGCCTACAGCCTTTATAAACATACTACTACTATACCCAGCAATGCTTCAAGCAAACTACCATTCTCTACTAATATATATATATATATATATATATATATATATGAAGAGATAAAAAAGATAAAAATAACATTTTATCTTTAAATTATATCCTATCTCGAAAAGTCAATGCTGAATATACAAGATAGAGCAGTAATAAAATAAAATGAGTGATGAGAATGAAAATGAGGGAAAGTACAATATTTATTAAATCATTAAATTGTTAAAACAAGGAATATATATGGATTTTCAAAATGATGATAAGAAAAGCATACATTTGTTCGTGGATATTATATATATATATATATATATATATATATATATATATATATATATATGTATATATATATAGCGAGCAAAAAGTGACCAATTGTTTATTTTAGATTTATTGTTTATATATTACTGATACTTTACTGACGTTGCAAACTGAAGACGTCCGATTACAAACTCGTAAAAATTCACGAAATAATTTTACTTTGTAACCGTATAAATAACGTCTATCTAATCTATAAAGTTTACTTGTCGGATTTTAGTATTTAGACACAAATAGCATCACACTTGACACATTGATATTTGATTCGGCTTAACCATTTTGTCCTTTTAAAAAATATTCCAGCATGTGTTTTATGATACCAAAATATCTTCGGCTTCCGTTTTTGTGAAATAAAAAAATCCGGTTAGGATTATTGTTACGTTAGCGAAAATGAAAAATAATGAATCAAACAATGAATAAAAATTAACTCAAGAAATGTAAAAAGGGGATAAATCTTTGCAAACTAAAATATGACTTATCTCCCTTGCATTATTTGAGTTATTATTGAGCAGTTTTTCATCTCTTAAATTAAAAAATACCAATGAATCCTAGGCGACACCAGGTAAAAAAACGAATCTGCATTGCGTTTGTTTTTATGTTGGGTACATCACATAACATGTAATAACAAATTTTCTATGATAAATTCATAGAAAATTTGTTATTACGTTTCTGTTATATTTTTGTGGTTGCTCAAACCGAATAAAACCTGCCCGAGACTGCGTGTCGCGACAAAAAGACGCCATAAAGACAACGCCTATCTGAAAGAATGTGGTGGGGGTGAGGGAATGAAATTATCAAGTTTTAGATGAGACATTTCGGTCAGCGAGAGAGGGAAATCAGATGAGATTGGTTTTATGAGCTGACCGAGATCTGAAAAGAAACAGCTGATAGAAAAATATTAATTGTTACCAGTCGAGCCTACATCAAAATAGAAAGAAGTTAATAGGGTGGGCAGAGCTAGCCCCTGTCCTCACAAAGGGGTGGGGGATTTACTAAAAATGGGAAGCAACTAATAAGACGAAAGCGTTAATCAATGAGAAATGTAGCGGTCACAAGTTGCGAGAAACGTTCATTAAATAGGTTTAGCTGAGGAACTGGTAAACAGACTAAATAATTAATAAGGCCTAATGATACCCCGACCACATGCCCATTTAGGGGCGATTTCCATATAAGTCAAGTATCTTCGTATCTCGGCAGACAGATTTCGCACTGCCAGTGGAGCACACAGAAAATGAAAAAAAAACAAAAAAAACTGTCGAACTTATAAGCTGTACCCAACGTGCTATCCCACGAATTGGGTCTCTAACAAAATGACTTAATGGAATTTTCAGTGTCCGGGAACGGTTTTGCTACAAAAAAATGTATCAACTATTGCGTTACAACCATCTTGACACTTTTCCTTTTAAGACCTTGTTTTTTTTTACTTGGCGGCCGAATCGAGCTAATCACCGCCCGACGATTTGCAGCCTTCCGTAATAAAAAAAAGCACACGTTGGGTTGAGGGATACGGGCTGTATCAATTGTCAACCAGACACTGAAATGAACTACAGACGACAAACCAGCTCGTGAAGGCCTAAAGACTTACATTATAAATTACACTAACTTTGTTGAATTCAATTTCGTTGCGTTGAATATCGGATCTGGCGCACCGGAAATAGTACATGCAAGGACGAAACAAAATCCGACTGATTGACACAGAGACGTAGCTGACCGGAAAAGAGATATTTAGTGATTCAATGCAGGACACTGTGGTCATCTGCAAAAGCTACCTGCAGATGAACTTACATCAATAAACAATAAAATAGAAACCACGCCCGGGCGTAGGTGAAATCCTGGAATGGCCGTTTACAGTTGTGGATACGTGGTGTCCAAAACTGTTATGTAAACTAGCCCAAATTTAGATTAATGAGAGTCTCCTTGCTAGCGAGTTCGAGTGTTCAACTTCAGTCAGTTTTCCGTGTTCAATTTGCTTCTCTTTCACCCACTGCAACAGAGCAATGAAGAAATATTTTTATACATAAGTGTGGTCGTCATTCTTTTAAGCAGAGCAATAATATACAACAGTTGATCGCATTTAAAAGATGGTTTTGTAGTTTTATTATAATATTTGTGATATATTCCATTCGTTTTTAACTTTTTATACTAATGGTTCACTACTTACCAAGTCTAAAAGCCATTCGATGATAAGGGTTAGTTAGATTTTTAGTTAGCTGGTGGAACGGTATTATAAAAGGATTCAGAACTATGATTAATTCAAAGGACGATATATCAGCTATTTGTTGACATTAGACCTTAAAAACGACAATGTTGTATTCTGTAGGGAAATATTTCTACGGTAACGTATTTCACAGTTGGGAAGTTCATGGAAGTTCCGTTTAATTTTAAGTAAACATGGAAATACCGGAAGAGTAGGGAACGACTAACAACGTCTCTTCTGCGAGAAAGAGCTAAAACCATGCACTTACCGGAATGTATTCTGGTTTGACTTGATAGTCGCTGTGCCTTTGTCCAAGTTCGGTGAGAATAAGAGCTGACTTGTCCGGCCGATCGAGTCGACCGATGCACTTCTCTACAGTCGCCATCACGCGAAGAGCGTGGGAACGTAAGATGGCGCTACTCTCCATGTCTTTATTGCTCAAACCACGGAAAGGCATAAATGAATTCTGAACATCCGGATGGGAATCGAAGAGCCTGTCGATAAAAATAAGAGAGAAAAATAGATAGATAGATAGATAGATAAAGAGAGAGAGAGAGAGAGGGAGAGAGAGAGAGAGAGAGAGAGAGAGAGAGAGAGAGAGGGAGAGCGAGAAGGAAATGGGAAAAGCATTTGGAAAAAAAGCTTCATCTAAATCAATTATTTATGATTCGTATAATTTGGATTATCCGGACTACTGTTCTCCTCTTGAGTGTTATTCTCACAACGTTTCCGCTGATGTAACCTCCAACCTTCTTCAGGTGTATCTTGTCGAACTCTGTAATCTTTCTGTCGAACTCGGGAATCTGCACAGAATTTCAAACGGAACCTTTTATTTAATCCACGAGGGTAGCATACTCCCGTTCCGTCAGCCATGACCGGGTAGAAGTCTTCAGTAATTCGCAATCATAGTATCGTCCGCACTGAGGATTGAACCTACAATCTTCAGAAGACTGCACTTAGAACTTAATTTTACCTAGTAGTTTATCCGTTACGGTCGTAGGTTACATCGGCCGAAACGTTGTGAGAATAACACTCAAGATGAGAACAGTAGTCTGAATAATCCAATAAATTAACAAAAACAACATATATTAATAAAAACACATAAAACATATATATTAACTAAAAATATGCCCTAATAATAATGCAATCTTCTGCATTAATCTGTATCATTTAAGAAGTTAAAATAGAAGTAAATACAAAAAAAAAATTCAAACTGAACGCTATCATCACCAATAAAAAAAACAATTACATAAACTACATTAAATATTTAGGTGATAAAAACCGTACATAATTCCAGACCAGGCGCCATAGTCCGGAGGTAAAACGCCAGACATCAATATTGAAGGTTCGATCCATGCTGATGACGATGTGAGCCAGATACACGTGTTCATAGATTAATTGTATGTACGCATAAAATTTATAAAAACATATATATTAACGAAACATACGTCCTATTATTTAAGGGCGACTAATAAATCAATATTCTGCATTAATCTTTATCACTTAGAAATGCTATCATAACTACTAAAAAACAATTACATAAATACATTATATATATA
>OY744522.1:153177987-153287987 GCA_963556195.1 Sepiola atlantica | reverse complement strand
AATAAAGACAACAGAATATTCAATTTTAGGTATGCTTTTTCTTGCCTAAGAAATGCAAATAAATAAAGTTTTGACATAGCTTGGCGCGAGAAAATATTAAGTATCTTGGGCAACATGGCGTCTTGCAACATAATGAGATAAAAATTGTGTATAGGGGATGAAAATGGTTTTATGTTGTTGTTTTGTTAAATAATATTTAATGATGAACCATTTTGAGTAAAAATCAAAATATTATTACCCATGTAATCGGAAGAAAAACACTTTTGAAATGTGTAAATATGTTACGAGAATTGAGTCTGAACAGCTACAAAATGGACGCAAACAAATCAGAAGTACAAACTAACGAAGGGCGCCATTGTCTGCTTTAGACGAAAAATGTATTAAAATGTGGACTTCTTCTTCCCTATTACTACATAATAATAAATTGATATTTACTCGAAATGGTTCCTTATTTAATATGATTTCAAAAAAACAACAACAAAAACAACATAAAACTATTTTCATCGCCTTCTGTTGTGGGAAGCTATCTTAGACCATTGCCGTAACTTGTCATGATCTATATACTACTAAAACCCTGATGATGTTGTCATCTTGATTGTTACCGTACACACTTTTCATATGTACATACATGTTTTAGGTCGTGAGAATCAGGGCAAATAACGTAAATAAATGGCGAATTATAAGAGAAGTAATGGGAGGAGACGAATGGCGTAAATAATTAAAAGCGAGACAGGAACGAGTGTGTGTGTGTGTGTGTGTGAGAGAGAGAGAGAGAGGGGGGGGAATAGAAAACAGAAGGAAAGGAAGAGAATAGAAAAAGAAAGAGTGTGTGAGAGATATAGAGGAAGAGAAATAGTGTGCGCATGTATGAGAGAGAGAGAGAGAGAGAGAGAGAGAGAGAGAGAGAGAGAGAGAGAGAGAGAGAGAGAGGTAGAGAGGGAGTAAGGAAGGGGTTATCACATCACAGATATTTATGAAATCATTTTGGAATTTCCTAATACTTATGAAACTCTTCATAAAAGACTCACCATCTCTCCCTCTTTCTCTCTTCCCCTCTTTCTGCCCTCACCCTTTTACTTTCCATCTCCTTTACCATTCCCCTCTCTTTTACTTATTTACATCATTCCGTCTCTCTCACTCCTTCACTTATCACTCACCCTTTTTTTACGTCACTCCCCCTTCCACCGTCTAAAACATGTATGACTGATGAAATGTGTAAACAGTGAAAAGTAAGATAACGACACCATCAGGATTTCAGTAGCGAATGTTTACTAATATACATATATGACAAAAACTAACCCAACGGGTCACGGGCGGTGTAGTATTTGTTAAAATTCTTATAGGGAGTTAGATAAATGAGATAGACAAGACATGCGAAGCCAAAGATGTGTTAAGCGATTGTAAATATGTTGTTTCAAATGGATGTATGCACACTTTGAACAATTTTACAATAAGAAAAAAATATACTAGTCGGACGCCGGGAAATTCCACGATTGTATCCTATATATATAAACTCCCGAAACAGTTTTTCATGGTAAACAACTGATGATCCCTTAAAATAGTGTTAGAAACTAACTAATATAATAACTGTAAAAAATAAATTGACTTACATGAGTGATTTTCCACTGGAAGACTTGAGACTATAAGTTTTTTTATTTATTAAAAAAAATTTTTTTTTATATAGTTTTAATGGTTGAGAAACTTCCGAGACTATATATATATATATATATATATATATAATATTGCATTCTATGGGGTCTAGCGCTAACGCAAACCCAACAATATTATTGTACCACCTTTGTTCGAACTGAAACATCCTTATTTAAGCACTCTGGTTAATGCAGTTTCAGGACGTATCCCATTATGGAGGTCTATTTTGCAAACCTTTCTACGGACGTCCGATGCGAACGCAAACCCCACAATATTATTGTACAATAGTTGGACAGAACAGACACTACAGTTTGATTCTAGCCCGAAAGCCAAGAAAGTGTATTTGAGGTCGAGTTTCTCGTTCGAAACAATTAGCGACATCAGATGAAAATATTTAAAAAGATATTTTGCATTGCGTTCGGGCGGTCTCATCTTTTAAATAGGGGATGGAGGGTAATAACGTATGACGAACATGAAATTGCCTTAGCGTATTATCAGAGATTTTTTTTTTGTTAGAACACTGTCAAGGTCACTCGTTTTTAGAAAAATAATTTAAATCTTGGTTTAATGATGGCTACACGACTAAAAATTAAATAAAGGAAATTCGTTACAAAATTCTACCGGAAATATGAAACTACAATTGAATTGCAACGGCAATAAGTTTAAAAAAATAATACTAACGTGAGTTACCTTTACTTTACTTGGAATTGTTCAGAACGTCAGCCAGAAGCATACCGGAAGATTGAAGACCCCCACGCGACCATTGGGATGCTAGACCCTTCTTACCAAACAGGCGGATTGGGAGAAAGCATTTACCCCCCCCCCCCCCGAACATAACTAGGCGTTTTTATGGGGAAATATAAACGACAAGGTTTACACTATAAAGCCTAAAACAGTGGCCGAATAAAATGCGATAATTGAATGCGAATGCGCGCAAATACCAGAGGAATTGCTTCGTGATATATGCGATTCTATTGCTTCGTGATATATGCGATTCTATTGCTTCGCGTTGTCAGCAGTGGTTGAACCAAAAACGAAAGTAATTTTGAGAACATGAGGTGACAATACGAAAATGTGAATACATTTTGACAATTAAATTCATTTCAACAAACATCTACTGTACAATAATGCAAAGTGCGTCACTATGTATACATCTTTTTGAGACATCCTATATATATATATATATAATATACTTCAATGAGAATAGTTTCATTTTAAGAACTGCCCGTCTATTGGACGAAATACCACGAGGCGTCTACGCAGATGATTATAGCATGGTTGTTTTCAAGTCCAATGTTAACAAATTCTTATCGAGTCGTCACATTAAGTAATCAATTGCAGCCCAGATCCAACCATGATCTGCAAGCCTCAAGATGTTTGTCTCATCATTCACATGACACAAACCATTAACCCTTGTCCGCGAGTGGCCTTTGAGCCTTGATGAGCGGTTACTCTTTATATATATATATATATATATATATATATATATATATATATATATATATATATATATATATATACTAAAAGAATGTGAACTGTAAGTTCCCCCATTTAGCTCAGGTTATATTGTTTGAATAGTAAAAATGTATTTGTGTGGGTGTAGTAAACATATTGCATATATATATGTCTTTTCAATGTTTATTTTTATAGCGAATTTTGTTATCTTTTAGGGGTAAGTGAATGAGCAACATTATTTAACCTATATATTGTACTTAATATATTTTTCCGTTATTTTCCTGCTTTGATATAGAATTCTGTCTTAACAATTAACACACTCTGATAACACTTGATAACACAACGGCATCTTTCTTTACCAGTTATCAGTGATAGGATAACGTAATTTACGAGCATAAAAAAGACATTAAAATAAAAGCTCATAAAACACAATTTTGTCCCACATGTTAGATTTTAACGACACATTAAATTTCACTCAAGCCACACTAATAAAACATATCCACAATAAAAGTCTTCGTAGACGCAGTGAATAAACTATGATTTTCCAATCTAAGAACATTATGAAACAATGAATAGGTTTCTACCACATCAAACTATTTGAGCTAAAATCATGACCCGGAAAACGTTATTTACCACTGAACTTAAGAAATACCGGTTCGGAAGAAATGCGGTTAGGTATTGAATAATCATTGCTGCACCATGAACTCGTTATTACGCGAGCACTTTTTATGAGGAAATCTATTGTATCTCGAGACAAAGTAAATCAGGCAACGTATATAATTGTCATTACCAGGATGTAAATATGCGCAATGTTGCATGTTTAGTTGGATGCATAGTTTCAATGCTACGGACGACAGGCTTGCGATGGGAAAGATATCTGGCTCGGGATTTGACCACCCAAAATTTTATTTCTCCACTTAGAAAGTTATTGACTCTCTAAATGGGGATTTATGCTATGAATTCAAACATCGAAATCCTAGAATAATTAATATCCACTTAAGATGCGAGAAACCCTAGGCAGTAAGTGTTTATGTCCATAGCTTAACAGCTAATGAGTCTCGATTTTTCTCGGGGTGTGGTCCAAGGAATACCTATATATATTCCAGCAAAACGGGCAGACAGAGGTGAGTTGAGTGTCTGTGGGTCTCAGAGGCTTAAGCTGATTGACCGTTTGTGTTCGGTTGGAAAATATGTTTGTCTTGATTTGCAGGCCTGGCATTCGTTAGAACAAAACAAGTATCATTGTAACATATTGAAATAAAGCATCGTTAATTGTTTTAAAATGGAGTTGTGGTTTTGTTTAGAAGAAGAATTCTTTTTTTTACAGCAGTGACAGTAACGCATGATTGTTACTGCGACCGGTGTTGGAATCAAGTAACGAGTTCAGACAAAGACAATGAGAAGACGATCACGGTATGTGCAGTGAATGTCTACAGGTGCAAGCAGGTCAACAAGACGAACTACATGGATAAATTGGATTTAAATGGATCGTAATATGTGGAGAACATAACCCACATAACCCACTCTCTCTCCACCATGTAAGTGACGTGCATACAGATTCATGGTGCGACAAATATTAGAGACCTAAATAGTTCCTTTGTCTTGTCGAGTTATCTTCTCAGGGTCTGGGCGTCTAGTATAATTTATTATTAATCCGATATTTGAGGTAGAGATATATTCATACATTTCTTTGGAGTATCAACGCATAATTTATATGAAACGCATTAGAATAAAATTCTTTACCGAACCTGCATAGTTTTTAACGTGTGTAAAAGATTTGTAAGAGTTTAAAAAAAATCATTTCCACACGTCAAAACTATGCGTGTTCGGCAAATAATTTTATTCTAATGCATTTTATATAAATTATGTGTTTTTTGGGTTTACGAGTTCTCGAGTATTCTGTACCCAACCAACAGTGGCACCACGATGAAAAGAAATTAAATACACGTATCAGTGTTTAGCAGCGTTCAGCGCGCACACAGCGGTTTTGTTTAGAAGGAAAAGTAAAATGACTGTCATAAAGACGGTTTGTTCAGGATCTGTTGGACCTAAAAGAGATACATGAAATAAAGTCTCGGATGAAAAAGATCCCCGCGGATTTCTAACACAACGGCAATTGGAGATTTCTTCAGAGAAGTGTTTCCATAGAAACGATTTAAATGACGAGCGATCTCATGTTGGTTCTTCGTTGCTAAGACAGATCTACACTGGCTGCCATCGGTTGCTCAGAAAAGACAGTCACAAGAGACTTTGTGTTTTTGATTTTATAAAAAGTGTTTTGTATCGACAGAAGAATTCCTGATTGTGATTATCTGAATTGATGTTACTCCGCATCCGAAGAAACGTTCATTAGGCGAAACATGTTGCGTCAATAATGGAATATCAGGTTGAAAATTCTTTTAATACTTTTCCGATATTTGGTGTTGGATTTAAACCTGTAAGCATATTGTAAACACTCACCCCGTACGTACAGGGTGTTTCAGAAGTCTTGGAAATGTCCATAAAGACTGTTTATCATGTAAAATATAGAATAACTATGAGTAAAACTATTATGAAGAAGTATGGAAGTGGAGGAATCAACAAAAAAACGGACCAAAGCTTTTTATTAAAGCTCTCAAATCCAAAATCCTAAAAGATCCAACTCCATGAGAAATGGTAATTGAACTTGATATAGACAAAAAGACCATTAAAAATGCAGTAAAATATTTTTAAAAGTTAAAATCTCACACAAGAATACCAAAACACTTGTTGACAACAGCTATTAAGGAAAAGAGATTGGAAAGGTGCAATAAATTTATTACATGTTTCAAGAAAAAATCCTCCATTGTCATGATATTTTCAGATGAAAAGATCTTCACTGACGATGCTGTTCTGAACTGCAGAAATGACAGATTTATCTCAAATCGACAGCTGATGTTAAGTGGACATTCAAAACACCCTGCTCAAGATGGCTTTTGGTGTTGTGTATTCCGATGGAAAGGAAATGCCTATACAATTCTACAAGATTGATTTAAAGATCAATATCAATACTTATTACAAGACTCCGAGATACCAGGAATTGCCATGTCTTAAAGACAAACTACCTAGATGGTAATTATGTATGGACAGAGGATGGTGCTTCACCCACACAGCTAGAAAAATACAAGATTTCTGCAAATCAAACGTTAGAAAATTTTGGGAATCATGTTTATGGCCGCCTTCTAATCCAGATCAAACCTTGTGGACTATTTGGCAACTTTAGAACATGCTACTAATAGAACATCACACAGCAATGTCGACTCTCTGGAAAATACTTTTTAAGAAAAATGGGACAAGTTGTCTCCCAAATATTTGAGGAACACATGTGCAAATTTCAGGAAGCGTTTGAAGGCAGTTATTGAGAAATAAGGAGGGCACATAGAATAACATTTTTTTCTATTATGTAAATTTTCTTGTGACAAATAAATTTTCAGGACTTTCAATAAACTAATTGATAACATACTATCTTTCAATCCCTGCTTAAAATATTGTAAATTTTGCTTCTCCACCCTGTATACGTTATTTCAGAATGCCATGTTATATTATTGGTCTGAATAACACTAAACTGTTTTGATGGTAATATACGAGTGATAAATGAAAACAAAATCGCATTTATTCATTTAGATATTTATCTTCTATTCTCTATAGAACGAAAGTGAATGTACGTACGTCTGGCTCACTTCATTATCACGTATGCAAATTTAATTTTTATGAGTCAAAAAGGAAAAGCTTGATCTTAATAATTACTGATAACAATAGAAAAAAGGAAACAACAATTACGTATGCAAATTTAATTTTACGAGAAAACAAGTGGAGACAAGAAGTGGAGACTTAATCTTATTTATAACTGATAATAATAAAAAAGAAAGGAAAGGCTTTCTTTAATTTTCAATATAGATACAAGAATATTCCATTATTATTATTATTATTATTATTATTATTATTATTATTATTATTATTATTATTATTATTATTATTATTATTATTATTATTATTATTATTATTATTCCTAGTCGTAGTACTAGTGATAAATAAATTTGTATTCATCTATTTATATTAATAAATGTGTAATGTTACATGTTCACAACAAAGTTATACATAAACTGTTTATTATTTTACATTTTTGTTCAAGAATTTCAAGTAGCGAACTTTGCGAAGCGATAGCAAACAGGCGAAGCCACTCGGAATCCGGGGGTTCGAATCGCATGACCGGTAGTGAATAGTCATATCTCTACGATGATGAGTCCCGATTATAAAGGACAAAACGTAGACGTACATAGATAATAAATAAAACAAATATTTATTATTTGTCGCCTCTAGAAAACCCGTATAGTCGAGCACTGTAAGTGTAGTATTAACACAGCATGACGTCGCTAGCTATATGTGCATCGTTCCTTTCATTAAGTAGAACGCTCTTATGACGTCAAGCCGCCGGATAAAGTGTTAAAATTATCACTGTTTATTCGCTATTCAGCGTTGGCCAAGTGGTTCTAGACGTCGGGATTTGTGTTGCAAAATACTCGGAATCCGGGGGTTCGAATCGCATGACCAGTAGTGAATAGTCATATCTCTATGCTGATGAGTCCCGATTATAAAGGACGGAACGTATACGTACATAGATAATAAACAAAACAAATATTATATATATATATATATATATATATTCAAACTAGATTCCCAACAAAACTTTGTACATAGCCTCGGTATAAAAAACAAACAAACAAAAAGAAATCACTCATTCTATTTCATAAACGCACCAAACATTATGAATTCTAACGGCTTACCATTTTTTTTCGAACGAAAGTACAAAAGCATTCTTTTCACGTAATAATCGCTCCACATTTTTTTGAATTATAACGACGAAGTTTCATTTGGAAAACAAAGATTTAAAAAATATTTTTAGGTCACAAACGCACCACATATTTTTCAATATTGTATGTGTATGTTATTTCTTGAAATCAGTCATCTTGAGAAAGTCTTGGAATAAAGACGAAACGTGGATGAATATATAATTAATTTGGGGTTTTCCTTTTTAATTTTCTTCCTGAGCGTTTGTCTCGTGATTCTAGCCTGAATCTACAGATTGCGTTCGATCCCATGCGACCGCCTACAACCGGCACTCCTGCACTGATGAGGGTGAATAAACCGAAACGATATCGTCTGTAGGTCAAAAAACAAATACTTTAATATTAAACAAATATTTATTGTTAAAAGCCCCTTTAAAGATATAATAATCTTAAAAGTAGAGCACCATGAAATTGAGAATGTATGTTGTCATCTAATAAGCGAGTTCTGCACGAGCGTTGAACACTGTAGGCAGCAATGACACTTCCTGCTGCCTTCCCGGGTAAGTGTATCTCAATTTCAATTTTTTGAAATGGAAACTGTTTCAGACAAGGCATGAAACCACTCGATGTAAGGAGCTAAAAAAATACCACTTCAAGGTCAAACCCCAGCCAACGATAAGTTTTATATGGATAGATTCGGACGCAGAAAACAGCAATTCTTCTCCCTTTGTCAGAAACATCGCCCATAAAATGTGAGGAGTAAAGGACAAAATAAGGGAAGCGAGAGTTACGAGGCTGCCGAAAGTAAACCCAACTTTCTACTCTCTTAAAATTCGAAATGACATCAGCGTTATCAGTAAAAGAATGAACTGGTTTAGTCATCCTGAAAGCAATGAACACCAAGCATTCAAGGCAGAATTTCTTGCTAAAATACCTTGTGGTAGGCCTCCAAAACGCTGGACTGATCAAATCCAGAGCGATGTAGAGCTTTCTTTGCTCACCGTGGAAAGATTAGCAAAACACTATGGAAGGAGTGTGTATCCAGAAAGTGTGCAAAGATTCTCGGATAATTGTTATGCAATGAAGTAAAGTAATTTCTTATTTTTATTTGAGCTGATATTTTGGTGGCCTTCATCAGATGTGAAAATGCCATCTCTTTTTGGAGCGTCTTTGAAAAGAGACGCATTATTACATTACATGGTTGGAGAATGTATCGTTGTGAAAAGAACAAAAATTTGAAATAAGCGACGATTATAGCTGTTTTACATGAACACATTTTATATCGAACCCATTTTCATTGCCACAATTTTAATGAACAAAGAAAAGTAGAAAGGGAAAAATGAAACAAAAAGGAAAAGAAAAGCATAAGGAAAAGAAAAAAGGAAAAAAAAAGGAAAAGAAAGGAAAAGAAAAGCATAAGGAAAAGAAAAAAGGAAAAAAAAGGAAAAGAAAGGAAAAGAAAAGAATAAGGAAAAGAAAAAAAGGGGGAAAAAAGGAAAAGAAAAAGAAAGATGCTTCTGTTGGTATCGTCGTGCTATAGTGACTGCGCATCTGGCCAGAGCGTAGGGAACCGATATTGCTTTTCCTGTTCAGCCTGATCATCCACCCAAGCGAGATCTTCTTTTAACATGTATTCCAAAGCTTTGATGGCTCTTTCCTTCTCCCAGTTGAGTGTACCTTCAAGTCTGGATACGGTCACATAATACGATTTCTGTGCATGTTGTAGGACAGTGGTATGGTCCATCGTCAATTCCACAGCCACAGACTGAAAGAGAAACGATTTGCCAAGTGGATGAATTGTAAAACCTTACCAAAAGTTTTTATTTTTCGAATTGTGTTTTTGTGACGAGAAGCTTCAAGCCGAGATTTCAACTCATCAAGACGAATGAGGTCTCCTTTCCGATGACTGCTTGCCATACACACTTCAACAATCTTAACTGCAAGTTTGTAATAGAAATCACCAACATCCAGCATTTCCGACCAGAAACCATTGCTGTATGTCTGTATCGATTGCCGACGATCGTGTGGTCCTGAGCGTTTGTCTCGTGATTCTAGTCTGAATCTACGAACTGCGTTCGATCCTATGCGACCCGCCTACAACCGCCACCCCCTGCACTGATGAAGGTAACAATATTGCCTTTAAGTAAAAGAAAAAACGACTTTAATATTTAAAAAATATTTATAGTATATTATATATATATATATATATATATATATATATATATATATATATATATATATATATGTATTTACAAGGTTTAAATTTAATGATCTCTTGACCCGAAAGAGTCAATTAGATCAACACCCTCAAAACAAGGATGTACAAGACAGAAAGAGAGTAAGAGAGAGAGAGAGATAGAGAGAGAGAGAGAGAGAGAGAGAGAGGGGGGGAATCATCCACACCAAACTAGATGTTTTAATCTTCAAAATCGACCTTGTTCATGTCTTAAACAGTCTCGATGGAGATCGACCCAGTAACTCCCCGACCGTGCGCTTCGACCATAAATCTATATCCTCTCCCCCCTCACACAAACACCACCCCGCCTGACTGGACCTGAATGGACAAGTGACTGGATCGTTTCCGCGAATCGAATCAATATTAACCAAATAATAAAGAATTACAAACACTGAATAATCCAAGAAGTGCTTTCATTCCCCAGAGAAACACAAACAACACGACGAACGGGGTCCGTGCACACACACATGTGAGCTCACGCGGGTAAGTGTGTGTGTCGCTAATAGAATAAGAAATTGGAATGGAAACATGAAAGGTACAATCGGACAATGGGCACTGGCTTAAAATGGCGGCATTTACTTATATAGTTTCTTCAATTATCGATTGTTTTCTACATTTATACTATTTATACTCCTCTCTGTCTTTTCTTAGATAATAATAATAAAACGGTACCTTTACGACTACAGTGGGATATGGTAATTTGCATATCAAATACTACTGCTACTACTAATAATAATAATGATAATAATCTATTAATAATGGAGATTATGTATCTGTCTGTCTGTCTGTCTGAAGCCGAAACTCCATCAGAGTAATATTACTATTTACTTAGTCTGCCAGCTTCTATATATAGTATTACAAACACCGCCGTAAACATATAAATAAAGTAGAAAGAAATTTGAAGACGAGACTGCTATTAGAACAGAGAACGTGTCAAGAATCTTACTTAAACAAATACTTTTTTAACTTCCTTATATACTGTTACAAAAAGTCGCTCAGACACTAGACGAGTTTTGCTATTTACATAATTCATTCCTTTTAAACTTCAATTAAATTCATATTTAAAAATATACACTTATAACTGCTATCAGCAAATTTACATATGCATTTACAATATTTTCCGATAAGGTGATATTAATAAAAAATATTCATACAATTAATTAAACACATTTTATTAAGAAACCTAGGTTGTTAAGACAAGGTCTTTTGTTGTAAATTAAAGTTAAGCAAGCCATTAGTAAATGGGTGACCATTTTGGAAAAATGAATTGCTGACTCATCTTTCCGGTTCTTCCGGAAGTGACGTCATTGTGCGAGGATTTTTTCACATTATCATTCTTTATTTTCATTACGTTGTTAAGACAAGATGTTTTGTTGTAAATTGAAGTTAAGCAACAAATATCACGGCTATTACTAAATGGGTAACCATTTTGGAAGAATAACAAAACTGGTTCTTTGATATGACGTAGGCTTCTTCAATAGCATATTAAAACATGACTTCTTTAACATGACCGAGGCGCCTCCTAATTTTGTTTTCCTTTTTTTAAACTATGTATGGGGGAGAGTAAAACATTTTTTAGGGGTGGCAACTTTTTTTTTGTTTTAACTAAAAATATTCTTATGTATGGGGGAGAGTAAAAAATATTTTGGAAGAGGGGGACGGTAAAAAAAATTGGGGGGTGTCAACAAATTTTTTTTTCTCTTTTTAATTAAAAATATTTATATGTATGGGGGAGGATAAAAAAAATTTTTGGGGGGGAGGTCAACATTTTTTTTTTCTTTTCTTAAATAAAAATATTTCTATGTATTGGGGTGGGTCGAAATTTTTTTTCTTTACTTTTAACTAAAAATATTCTTGGTCGGAAACAAAGAAAATCAATTTCTAACCACCCAAGAAATGTGACTGGGGCTCCATAAGTTTACGGATGAGCGTTCATTTCTGACGCGGTAGCCTAGCAAAAATATGCGACCGAAGGGAGCATATATTTGCTAGTTATAATAATAATGATAATACTATTTAAAAACTACATCCAAGAACCATTCTGCGATATGGTAGTTAGCATATAAAATTATGTAGGAATAAAAGATGCATAAAAAAGGCTTAAGTACCTTTGGTACCAGATAGGCAAATAGATAAGAGGAAGGAAACCTAGCCATACAGATCTACATACCCAATACATAGTCTAAAGAGGTTTTGAGTTATTTTAAACAAAGAAAGAAAATTCTGTTTAAATTCCCAGGGATACTAACGCAATCCAAAATATTGCAGACTTACCGCTTGTACAAGCAGACTTACCGCTTATATATATATATATATATATATATATATATATATATATATATATATATATATATATATATATTATAGATGATTGGTGGTGTATGAAACATTAAAAACGATGTTGTTGTTTTTTTAATTGTTTTTATTTTGATATTTTGACCAGTCCTCTGGTCTTTGTCAAAAAATGATCTGAAATGAATAAAACTGAGGATCGTTGAGCAAGCTGTAATTTTGAACTGTGCGGCGTTCGTTTTTTGTCATGACGCGTGAGATGGTCCACGCATAATGTTTTTTCGGGTTAGCCAAAAGAACCGTTGTATTAAAAAAAACAAAACATTTTTTACGCGTTCGTGATTTGATCAATTCAATAAATAGAATTTGAAAGGCACTAAATTTGTGGAGGGGGTTGATAGGAAACGAAATAATTGAATTAAACGTGAGTTAATATATAGTATAGTAAGTAAGATAATGCTAATGAATGAACAAATACTAATAATATATAAATAATGAAATTGATAAGAATAAAATAAATAAAATATTGCCAGAAATAAATAAATAAATACATAGAAATAGAATGGAGGACTGACAATAATGCGGCAAAGAGTAAGGATAAAAAGTATTAAAGATAAAAATAATGTATTAAAACCTAAATAGATAGAAAGTAAAAGTAAGTAAAAGGTGTGTAGCATGCCTCCCCCCGGGAGGGCAGACACGAGACCACTATATATATGGGGAAAATAGGGAGTGAATGTGAATGAATAACGCATATTACAAAGATGTAATATGAATACCACATATTAAAAAGTAACAGATTATACACATGCATACACCCCACCTTTTTGTTTGTTTAGCACTCTATAATAGAAAATGGCTGACTTCTATCCGTTATAATACATAGCTCATTCTAAAAGAACAGAACACTCTTGGCAGCTGGTAATGTATATGTAAAACATATACAGAAATTAGAATTTCGCTTCGTAGCAGGTGACGATGGCCTACGTGTAGACAATCTGACTGGTTGCAATGCTGTTGGGTTTTGTATCTCGGCTTGGAGCAATCGCTCGTCTAACCATATGATAAAGCAAAGCAATTTGATTTTGAAACAATCTTTACTAATCGGACGATCTAATTTTTGTAAATGTGTGTGAAAGGTGATAACGTAGTACGAACACGAATTGTTTTAAATTACTGACAATCAAACGCAGACGGAATATCGAGACTTCTGTAAAACTTTAGTTGAAACAAAATACATCGATACATTTCACTATTTGATGTAGACTGATTAAATTATCAGTGTATCTAGATGTAGAGAGCAAAGGTTTAGTTCAGATACTAAATTCCTATATTTGATTCGGTGCTTATATAGATGAGTGCACATATGGAAAACGCATTTCCAAATAAAACTATTGTTTATACTTACGTATCAGGAAAAAATAAGTATCCTCACTAAAAATTGGGAAAATTATCGAGTACAATTCTAATTAAAAATAAAAATCAGTTTTATCGTATTTTGCCGACCGTCATTCACTTATTACTTATTTATATGACAGACTGAGTTATGTCCCCATAATTTAGGCGTTTTTCCCTTGAATCACTGGCGGATCCGTAAAAAAACGATGAAACAAATTTTTATTTTTAATTAAAATTCTATTCCATAAATTTTGTTAATTTTTGGTGTGGTACCTATTTTTGTCTGATACATAAGTATGCCAAAGAGTTTACCGGTTAATTTATTTGGAACTGCGATTTTCACCTGTGTAACTGCGCTTTTGATATGTGCATAAGCAGTTTTGATTCTTCTGTCGATAGTGACATCTCATATGGCTAATTAGACCCTCAAGAGACTTGCATGCCAAACAACATTGGTGGCATGTTAGTCTTTCTATAACGGTTTGTTTTTCTGAGTGCTGAGTGAGTTCATTGGCTGACCTATACAGGTTGCAAGTAAGGTCAAGTTGAATGATATATCACCAGACCAGCGTTTATCAACATTTTTACTCTTGCAAAATCCTTAAAATAAATTACCGGACAAAAACCGACTAGGCTAGGGTTAGCTTATGGTTAGGTTAGGGTTATTTTAGAGTTATTCAGTTTTACACAGTGCCAGCTCGAACTATCATTTTAATATTATTAAGGCGTTAGTTATTAACAGTACTCGACCTAGCCTGTGTAGACTGAAGATTTTAAAACATCAGTTGGAGATCTTCTATGATTCAAATCCCACATAACATTGAGAGATTTACCCGTTTTGCTCTCGATTGATTTCTCCAACTGAAACAATTTCCCCCTCATTTTTCATCCGATACACCCCCCCCACACACACATATATATATATATATATATATATATATATATATATATATATATATATATATATATATATATATATATTCCCATGAACCAAAAATTCAGTTTTTACTCAAATCATTTTTTTTTGCAATGGCAGAATTGACGATGGTATTACAATTGTTTGTTTCTCAACAAGTAAAATGCAGCAATTAAACACATTCAATCGCTTTTCTTCAGAGACCAAAATGAAAGGCATATATAAAGTCTCACATCGAAAAAAAACCCAACTAAACAACAGAAAGCAGACAGCACTTACGAGCGATGACGCCCCTCTAATGAGATGACAAAATTCTAATATATTTTTTAATTCATTAACTCCAATTCAATAATATATTTATTTATTTATTTATTTATTTATTTATTAATTCATTAATGTTTGTATTACAAAAGAGCAGAACAACATCGGTACCGTCGGTTTCATATCCTAACAAAAGGGACCTATAAAAGGCCTCTGTTTATAGGTCCCCTTTGTTAGAATTTGAAACCGACGGTACCGATGCTGTTCTGATCTTCTGTAATAGAAACATTAATAAATATTACGCTCTTGTTTTTGATTTTTCTTAATAATCGAGCACTCTGGGGTAAACTCTGCTACAGGCATGCATCACACCCCAAATGGTCAGGCTGTCGTGGACATTCGACACGAACCACTTCCGTAGAGCACGTCTCAAAATAGAGCAGTCTAGTCGCCTTGCCTCAAACTTCACATAGCCCTCATAGATGTGCTTCCGCTAAACCGATCGCTTTGAGACCCTTCTCTTCTAGTCCTCCACGATCATGCAAAAGGCGTTAACGTTGTCTTTGGTGTCATCCTTAAAATTCTTTTCGGCTTGTGTCTCGAAGGTTTACCGTGCTTCAGTACCTCATATAACAGTTGTTTAGAAAGCCTGCCGACTTGCATTTAAACTAGGTTTCCCATCTGTACATCTGACCCCGTATGACGCGCACTTTTATGACAGACACACCGACTAGTTCAATTTTTAGATAGCAGTTAGGCTTACTATGTACCCCACCCCCAATATTTCCTGAGATTTTGTAATACAGAATTTTCTATTATTGAATAAACACTGAACATTTTTTTTTTAAATCGGATGATTTAGAGAAAATTACTAAAAACTGGAAGGTCGTCTCCAAAGTGCGTAGTTATTTGACAATACCAAGATCTAATTAGTACAATTCAGCTCTTGATTTGGGGCTGACCTTTAAATGTTTGGCTAAAGATTAAACGCCGTACATTAAACTTTACGAAGCAAAGTGACTTGGAGTTTTGTTTGAATAAGTTGGCATTGATCGGACGAGCAAAAGGAAAAGTATTTTCTTCGTACCGTTTTATCAGCAGCAGACATATGTCATTCTGACCCCCCCCCCAAAAAAAAATAAAACATGAATTCACAGATCATTGCCGATGTTGGGTTACGTGTAAAAATGGGAAGGAAAGGACGGAAGAAGTAGGGAAACTGTTGGGGCAGAGGGCAACAGAGAGACGCTGTGACGTAATTGAAAGCAAACCCATGGCGCAATTCGACAATTTGGTTTTGTATTCGGATATGTCCAGGCGCCCTCATATCAGATCAAAACAAAATCTCCCTTCGGCCCAGATTCTTATCAAATCAGACATGCAGTTCTCTCTCGTTTCATCAAGTTCGAAGCAAATGCATAATTCATATCGGTTAAAAAGGAGTTCTTTTCATAAAACCACAGTCATCGTCTTTATTTTTAGACGCGCGCGTTCACTCTCTTATACGCAGAGAGAGAGAGAGAGAGAGAGAGAGAGAGAGAGAGAGAGAGAGAGAGAGACACACACACACACACACACACACACACATATATATATATATATATATATATATATATATATATATATATGTATATATATACGAGGCCTGTCTAAAAAAGTATTGACCGTAGGCCAGAAAAAATATTTCAAATACGTGACAGGGTTGGAACCCTAATCTCCTTCAAAGTAGGCCCCTTGTGCTTGCACACACTTAACCCACCGATCCACCCACTACCGGAAACACCTCTGGAAGTCTTCTTTTGACGGATCGGTGGGCTAAGTGTGTGCAAGCACAAGGAGCCTATTTTGAAGGGGAGTAGGGTCCCAAACCCGTCACGTATTTGAAATATTTTTTCTGGCCTACGGTCAATACTTTTTTAGACAGGCCTCGTATATATAATTACAATATAGAAATTTTAGGAACCAAACGATTTGTTTTTGTGTTTTTAACAAAATTATTTATTTACTTTAAAGTTTTCGATATCCTTTCGTATTTGAATTACAATATAGAAATTTTAGGAAGCCATATATATATATATATATATATATATATATATATATATATATATATATATATATATATATATATATATATATATATATATATATATATGTGCGTAATGAATAATTACGAGTAACTTTCCTTACTCTGACTTATCTTCCCTTTGGAGAGCTCTCCTGCTTCTACTAACCACTATTAATAGTAGCACTAATACTGTACCGACATTGTGTGCTGAATAAAGCTTTCCCAACTTACGTCTGTTCTCGTTAGTCATTACAATATATATATATATATATATATATATATATATATATATATATATATATATATATATATATATATATATATACTAGCGAGTACCCATCGCTCGGCGTTGCCCGCGAGAAATGTAAAAGAATGAAATTAAATGTGTAAACAGCCGACATAATGCAAATAAGTCACAACGGATAGTTTTGATATATAGAAAAATGTCGCTTTGAATTGAGGAAAATCTATTTCCCCATGAAAATGTTTACCTCGGAGTGGAACAATAATAGAAATTGCCACAGTGTAAAAGGATATCTCCTTCAATGACCGACTATGGAAAAGGGTACTTCTGTCGGGCCGGGATATTTGTTCGACCTGTTATCTATTCTCTGCTTGGTTATTGAAAGCAAATCCTTGTAGACTGCAAATGTTTATTTATTTATGTTGTTACTTTAGAAAATATGCATTTTTACTGTTATTTCGTTTTATCCCAGTTCGATACAAATTGTGTAGAAGTACCACGATGTTTTTTTTTGTAAATAAAGAAAACGTAGAATTATTTTAATATTTTTAATCTTAAGTCTAGTCTGTAATCGACCTAAATAAACTAATAATACAAATTAATTAATAACAATAAGATGAAATAAACAAATAAACCTTAGAATTAGAGATAGAACAAAAACTAAGACAAATAAAAAAGGAAAACAAAACAAAGAAGATTAGAGCCTAATTGAAACCAGACGGGGAACGTTTCAAGAGCATATCGACGCGTCTCCAACAGCCACCAAGAAAATTCAAACATTAGCTATGTGTTTTTTTACTTTCTCTTCCCTTCCCCTTCATCTTTTTAATTTTCTCCCTCCCCTTTTCTCCCCCCACTCCCCTCTCCTTCCTTTACTCTATCCTCAATGAATTTATAATTTATATTTCTATATTTTTATATCTCATTTTACTCCATTTTATTTTATTTTATTTCATTTGACTTTCAACGGTCTCAAATCTAACCATGTGACTTTCCAAATTTTAGATTTTCCTTTCTTTTCTTTTCTTCCCCGTTTCATTCTTCCTAAATATGATATAAGGTCAAGATCGGATTCTAACTTTGCCTGATGAGATCTCAGTTTATAATAGCTGTTGATCGATAACATCGACATGCCAGTGTCGCAGATTTTGTACGTCTGTGTAAATAAATAAAAAAAATTCTCTGTCTCTCTCTGTCTGTCTGTCTATCTGTCTGTCTGTCTGCCTGTCTGTCTGTCTGTCTGTCTCTCTCTCTCTCTCTCTCTTTCTCTCTCTCTCTCTCTCTCTCTCTCTCTCTCTCTCTATATATATATATATATATATATATATATATATATATATATATATACCAGAAAAATGTGTCACCCACTGGGCTCGGGTGAGATTGTTTGAATAAAAAAAAATGAGTTTGAAAAGCCAGTTAAATACAAAAAGAAAAAACAAGAAAAAATCCAGAATGTGTGTTTTTCTGCTCGCTATATTTCCGCCTTTTCTGTATAGCTACGGGTTAAATAATATTACTACTCTGGTGATATACCCTTTTATTAATAATGAAAGATTCCAACATTTTTGTTCTTTTCTTTATTATCTTCGACTGTTAATAAACAGATAACGAGAGAGAGAGAGAGAGAGAGAGAGAGAGAGAGAGAGAGAGAGAGCGATAAAGAGAGAAAGATAGAGAGAGAGTGAGAGAGAGAGAGAGAGAGAGAGAAAGAGAAAGAGAGCGAAATGTTATACACTCCCCTCTCTGTCTTATCTCTTTCTTCTATATGTCTCTCTCTTGTAATTGTTTACATCATACCAATTCTGTTATAATTCGCCCTTTTTTTTTCGTTATTCGCCTTTACTTGTTGAATACATTCATGTACAAATGAAGTCTGCATGAGGACAAACACGCACGATAACAACATTAGTAACGTTTTATCAGCGGTCTAAACGTCCGTTTTCGGGTTGTCTATGATATCATGAATGATCGGCTCTATGTTTTTTACCCCCTTCTTTGATGTATTGCGTTATGATTTTTGGACGTCATCCATTGTGCACGGAGACAAGCAAAGAAACAAACAAGATGACAAGATCCACAGAGTTTTAGTCGTATATAGATAGAACATGATTAACCTGTCGATGACACATTGAACATAGCTATTTCCGGCAGTTGCTTCGGACTGAGAAAAGCTCATTGTATAAATATGAGACGTGATTATGAAGATAGCTATATTCCTCTCCCGGTTTTTTACCAATAATTTTATTGGTTTGTAAAGCGACACTGAGCCATATTTTGACCTTAGAGAGTCAACTGACACAGTGTTAATACCACAAATAATCACACAAAGAATCACTGTCATTTATGGTTGTATCTCTTTTACCATTATGATTGCACCAGTTAGTTTAAAATTTTTTTTATTTATTTATATATGACCCAACTCGCGTTGCGCGTCCGATTGGCAGTCTGTGAAATCTTTCTGGAGCGGGGGTGAAGGAGTGGTTGCGGTGGTGAAATCAATATCGACGTAGACTGACAACTTGACATGACATTTTGCAAAGGTGTTGACAACCTTCGCGTGGTCCGTCTTGTAAGTAGCTGATTCTAAAACAAGAATTGATGAAACTAATGCCAACATAACAGAATCCAGCAGGTGAATGTCGTATTTTTAAGTATACTTAGCATTTCTTAAGTATACTTAGTATACTTAGCATTTCTATACAATGTATCTTCATATATACCTATTTATCCATCTATATATATATATATATATATATATATATATATATATATATATATATATATATATATATATACATAATAATATCTATCTATTTATCTACATGATAGCTATCTATCTATCTATCTATCTATCTATCTATCTATCTATCTATCTATCTATCTATCTATCTACGTAATGCCTATCTATCTATCTACCTATCTATCCATCTATCTACATGATAATATCTATCTATTAAACTACATCATGCCTATCTATCTATCTATCTATCTATCTATCTATCTATCTATCTATCTATCTATCTATCTATGTAATTATGTGATTCGTATAAATTTGTTCTTCTTGCGTTTTAGCTTTTCTCGCTTCAAAAGATTAGGCCACCGAAGATCTTCTATTATATTTCATTTCCCTCCAGAAGTCTTTTTTTTATCAGGTCATCATTCTCGTCAAAAACTAATCATACATAGATGCATACATGTTATCGATCGATATGTATGTCGTATCACAATGTTTCCTTATTTATCCTCAAACAAGCATTTCCATTACGCGAAAGAGCAAATGGGTAGTTCGCTCTAACAACCGACCATAGTAAATAAGATAAAAGACAGGAGAACGGAAAGTGCAAACCTTCAAGACAAAGCAAATCTCTGTTGAGTGAAGTTGAAAAACTGCATTTAGACACCCTGAATCAATTCTAGTAGGAGTAATATATCAGAAGAGAACATCCCAAATCACGCTTAGCGTGGGCGTGACATTGTTTATAAAAATAGTAAATAAAGGCACGAGAGTTAGATAACACCAGAGCGCGAGAAGCAAGAGGGAAAATTCAGTGTGGTCCACAATTCAGTTTATCCGACATAAAGGCATCCGGTTACGTAATTGTTACATACATACGTAAGAAATTTACTTCGTAAAATTGCAAACATAACTAATAATAAAAAAAACATTATTATAAAGCTGTGTTGTGCCTTTATTGGCTACCTAGATTCTATGCGTGTAATAATTATTCTGGTTTACAGAAAAAAAAAACAATGAGGTAAGCATGACACGTTGTATTTTAACCTAATTTGTGGGTTCTCAGTCCCGACACGATACCCATTTTCATTTATTTACTTCAATATGTTATGCAGGGTCTTCAAAAAGTCGTCATCTTTTTTAACATTTTAATAACAAAACTGGAGAATGGTCTAAGATGTCGTCTCGCAACATAATGCGATAAAACTTGTGTATAGGCGATGAAAATAGTTTTATTGTGTTTAATAATATTTAATGAGGAACCATTTTGAGTAAAAATCAATGTTACCACGTAATTGGAAGAAAACACGTTTGAAATGTGTAAATATATACAAGAATGGAGTCTGAACAGCTACTCAATGGACGCGAACAGACCAGATAATAACGCACAATTAAAAATGTATATCATTCAACCGAAATGTCCTTTACTTGCCACACATTTCTGCAAACGGCTCACAAATGATTGCATCAAATTTTCCAAAAATTCTAGATATATTCTGAAACTTTATTCACCGATAAATAACTTTAACTGATTAAGTGTTTGTGGTTTTCTTCGGAAAACTTAATTTTTTAAGAAACCCCACAATAAAAAACAAAGAGACGCCACTTCGCCATAAAATAACTATTCTACCACGCTCTTATGTTGTATATATCAAGACGGCGGTAAAGCTAAAACCAGATGATGTAGTAACAAGATGGCGCAATAAAAATGATGCAGTAAAACATATTTTTTATTTTCGTTTAGTGTATAAGTTTGTTATTATCAGAAATATAGTTTTGATGTTATTACCATTCAAAAATAGATGATGAATATTTTGAAGACCATGTACATACACAGACATGAAATAAGTAAATAAACACTTTTATTAACATTACTGATGAAGACTGCTGTAAAGGGGTCCTGATGGACCTAGGCGAGATCATATTGATTATTTTTTCTCGCTGATGAATTAGACAATCACTCAGCATTATTTAGTCCAAGGAAAAATATCTTTAGTCCAAGGAAAAAAAACAATAAAATCCAACATGGCCACCAGCGATTAAAACCTGGAATTAAAGTTAGATTCTTAACACTTTAAAAAGTAAATGAGAATTTTGTTTCAGGACCAAAAATACAATTAAGACCAACAATCAGTTTCATCCAAAATTTGGGCGAATACCAAGCGAAATGAGCGAAAGAAAACAGCGGTCCCTATTCTACAATTAAACCGATTAAACTTAATTAAATTAAAGAAAATATCTTAAATTTTAATTTAAGAAAGCAAATAATTAGACTTTCTGACTAATTTGTTGTTTTTTGAGAACCGAAAGTAGATTAGATATCTTTCTTTATCTTAAAAAATCTATTATCGAATATTAAAATTGTAAATAGTTTGTTTTTGTGAGAGATTTCAAATATAGACGTTTCCACCTTTTTTATTCAAATTTTTTAATTTCGATAAATGTTTTTAGCCTGACCTAGTTTTCCTAGGTCAGGCAAAAAACATTTATCGAAATTTTTCGGAGGAGGAAAATTTGACTCGATACTTTTTCAACTCCCAAGTTCTAGGCCAGATATTTTGTATGAAATTTTTAGACATTAAATGGATCTCTGAATTGTTTATTGACAATTTATTGATATTTTTTTGCCAACTTATGAAAAATATTTTTTTTATTCAATCTTTAAAAAATAAACTTCATTGGGTGTTTTTTTCGCCCCAGTACAAGTGTACTATTGAAAAAAAGGATAAATCGATTTGTTTGAAAGCACTTGCGCGTTTCTCTGTTGTAAATAATAATATACATTATACAATATAGTTACGTTCGTAAAACAAACAAATATTAAATAACAAATATTAAACAATAATACGACGAATAATGTTGCTCTGTCTGTTTCTCCTCTCCCAGACAAAATGTTTTCTTTAAAAAAAAAAAATCACTAATAATGTTATAAGTAAAACTTTATTTACTTAAAACCAATCTAAATTCCCTTCCAAAATAAATAGAAAAAATATCGGGTCAAATTTTCCTTTCCTGAAAAAATAGGTTGTTAATATAATGAAAATTAAAATTGTTTTAAAATACTTCAGGGATTTTTCTATTTCTGTTTTATACCTCAGGAAACGAAAATTTACGTATAATCCTATACTTCGTCAGACATGTTCTCCTATAACTCTTAAAATATTAGCGAGATTTTGTCAAATATTATCTTACGGTCTTACACTTAAAGTGACATCCCCACCCATATTGACGATATCCTTTGACACTCACCCCTATCCTTTGACCACTCATTGGCAGAATAGAACGTTTATGAAAGAAGGTACATTTTTCATTATGGAGCGCTGAAAAAGAGCCGCTCCTTTTTTCATAGGAGTTGGAGCAGGAGGTGCTCCTTTTTGAAAATGGGGACAGTGAGAGGAGCCAGCTCCAATTTTGGGCGTTGCAGAAGGAGCGGGAGCAGCTCCAAAAGTAGTGGAGCGCGTAAAACCCTGTATATACTACTGAGACAGTTAGACAATTGTTTTGTAATTGGTACTCATTAGGTCTTTGGCAGTTACAATTATAAATGGTTGTATTGCTAACTATATTATTGTTTAAGTTATTTTTGCTAGTATTTTATTGATACAGCTATAGCTTAGTTTTACTGTGTTTTTATTAAATATTTTGTATAGCTTGCTATTTTGTAGGAAATGTTTTTTGATAAGATTTAGGAATCTATTCCCTATTTTTGGTTTTAACATTAAGTTGAAAAGAAGGTGTAAACCAAATAATCCTTCGGTTACAATTCTGAGCCAATAGTTGTATCTGCAGTTTTATTCTTTATCTTTGTGTTCTTGTAACCATTATTTTTCAGATCCATGTTGTAAAAGTTTTTGTGATTATTAAATGTTATCGTGTCTGAAGAGTTGTTGCTAATTCTACTTTTTATAGGCTCAGGGGTGTGTTTAATTTTGAAGGGTAAGTGGTTTGATTGTGGATGTATATATTTATTATTTTTTTCACGGCTTGGTTTATCTTATTTATCTATATATTTTAACTTGTTTATCTAATTACCTTTTGCTTGTCGGATTCTCCTTTTTTTGCGTGTACATATGTATAAGTGTGTAATTCTAAGATTTTGGTAATTTCTACTAAGATTTTGGTATTTTCTACTAAGAGTTTTCTGAATTCCGACCGGAATTCAGAAAACTCTTTGTAGAAAATACCAAAATCTTAGACTTTAGTACTAACAAACAAAAGCTCCATATATTAGAAGCCCTATATATAAAAAACAAAACACCCTAATTAATAGAATTAACTTTAATATCAGTAATAATATTCTAAAATGTTTATAGCTCCAATATAGTTTCGTACTTATTACATAATTCTCGCCCAAAACCTTCTATACATACTACACACGGTCTAGGCCTGATTAACCTCATTCCCCCGAAGATGGACCCAGATGGGCCCGAAAGTACTTGGGAGACAAATGCAAATTATGGCAAATTCATCAGCCAATTTCCATCCGAAACTAAGATCCTAATTCGGACTATTGTAAGGATCTACCAAAGGATATCTAGACATTAGTTGTCTCTTATATTCAACAATATATATATATATATATATATATATATATATATATATATATATATATATATATATATATATATATATATATATATATAACTTCTTTGTAAAATGGTAGGAAAAAACAAGGCTAATACGGCACTCGCGACCCGAATATGGCAGCTTAAAGAAGAAAATACACCCTTCACCATCAAATGGAAAATAATTGAGAGAAAACCATCCTTCTCTCCAGCCATAAACAGATGTCCTCTATGTGACGCTGAAAAATACCACATTTCAAAGGCCATCATCGATCCGAATACAGCCTGTTTAAATATCCGCGATGAAATATTCAGGGGGTGTATCCACAAGAGACAAGCATTGCTTATAAACTGGTCTGACCGATTCACATAATGTCTAACTACCCCCCCTCTACTAATATAAACACAATAAAAACGAACAAATACCTCATCAACCTATATCCACTTAAACTTCAAGAGAAAAAACTCCGACCTTCACAAAAATACAAAAATATTTAATTTATTTATCAGTCACTAGATTACTCTACAAATCCATTTAAACAAACTATATCCACATAAATTCCAAGAGCAAAAACTTCGACTTTCACCAAAATACAAAAATGCAAAAATATTTAATTTATTTATCAGCCACTAGATTAATCTACAAACCCATTTTAACAAACTCAAATATTTCATATTTCCAACTAAGTTACCTCCCTTAGATCCGAATTTCTTTATTAAAATCACTCCAATCTGGGAAAAAGATTTTTACACATTAACGGTTTTTTAGAACGCATACCTTCAAAAATATAACGGCTAATGATACAAATTCATAATTTGGCTCACGGGAATTTCAGAGAAACCCTTTCTTTATTTTTGTTTTTAATCTTTAAATTTTTAATTTTTAATTTTTAATTTTTAATTTTTAATCTTTAATTTTATTTTTTATTATTATTATTATTTTTTAACCTTTAAATTTATTTTTAATTTATATTTATTTTTATTTATTATATTTTTATTCTTTCTATTTTTATTCTTTCTTTCTCTCTCACTCTTTTTTATTCTCTACATTTTTATTCTCTATATTTTTTTATTATTTTTTTAAAATATTTTTTTAATCCCCTTTTTTTATTCTTTTTTATACTTTTTTATACTCTTTCTCTTTTTTTATTCTTTTATTCTTAGTATTGAAATGTTTTTTTTATATATATATGTTTTTATATATTTATTTATATATATATATTTTTTCATATATATTTTTTTATTTTTGACCCCCCTTTTTTATTCCCTTTAATCTTGAATTCCCTCGTGTTTTAAATCTCAACGGTCTTATTACACTAAATTTAAATTTAAACAAACACACACAACACACTGAGCAAATAACGCGTCCCTACAAGAGTGTCATGTGACCTCACATTTCCAAAACAGATGACAACAGAAGCTGAAGAGAGCCGGATGGGTAAGACCTTCCGTGCTTGAAACCGACGGTACGAATGTTGTACTAATTTTTCTGTACCAGAATAAATATATATATATATATATATATATATATATATATATATATATATATATATATATATATATATATATATATATATATATAATTAAATTCAGACTATTGCGTATATTTTAAGTAGGGTTGATCATAGAGTAAATGTGGCATTGTGGTGACTTCTAACGAGTCTAGTCTTTGTGTCTAATTTTTTTTAATTATAAAATCATATTCTTTTGACAAATAAATAATTCAAAGTCTAATATCGGTTGTCTCAGAGGATGGGTTGGTTGCCTGTTTCCTGCAAGCCCTTCAGTTCTGAGGGAGTGCCGACATAACTATACATGTATTTTGTTCCCATCTAGAGTCCGCCTTTTATTTTCGGAGCTGGTGTTTATCCACATAAAAAAACGACTTTGTCTTACAGGATTGACATGTACCCGAATCCTATACATATTAATTTACCAACGGCGTGTTTGAAAACACAGAAGTCATGCCTCAAAAGCACTCTAAAAAGAACCCTAGATTTAAAAAAAAGATTTTCCCGGCTCCCAACGAAATATTGACAAAAAAAAAAAGAAGCAAAAATTGCGGTCACAAAACAAAATCATTTTTTGCGCTCGAAAATCAGTTTTGGCGCCCAGAGTAAATTCACTTTTTTGAGCCGGTCGAATTGAATAAAAGGATCAGAATTGCAACATTCTATTCAGTAGAAACAATAGAGTCAGAGAGACTATAAGAGTTTAGCTGAAAGTTGTATCGTGTGTTAACACGATACACCTCTCAGCTAAACTCTCCTGTCTTGAGTGACTGGAGGAGCGAATAACTCTTCTCAACTCATTCACATATCATGTCATACGCATGCACACACACAATGCCCTCTAAAGTCACTCACGCACTTTATCACGGATACACAAACACACATACACTGACGAAGGCAGCACGCATATAATGCATAATCTTCTCACACTGTCACACGCATATGCAGAAAACAAACGCATACACTTTCAACACTTCTAACACTCATGCCTTTTGCCACTTCTAACTAAACTTTTCAAACGAATAATTTACTCACAAAAATAACTTAAATTAATTTGTTTTTGCTCACCCAAACAAAAAATATTGCCATTGAAAACGTAAGTGGTTACTGTGACAGGGGACACATTTATAGGGAAGAAAACAGGGACAGCAATGTTTGTTCATATTACATTTAAATTTATGCATATTTGTACGCTAGGGGAAACAGGGAGCTGGGAGGGAATTCCAAAGAGAATTAGAAAATCTTCCGGCATATAGTTACCTTTACAGTGAAGAGGAGAGATTTTGTTGCAAGTCGAGTGGGTCGGGGGTATTTTCGTTAAGAGGGATACAGGTTCATCGGAATACATTTCGTAGAAGTACTTTTAAAACAAAACAAAGGTAACGAATTGTACATATATAAATATATTGAGTTTGTTAAACATGTTTTTATCTGTTTTATTCAACATTTATGTTTTTTAATCTATTTTTCCACAGTTATTAGAATTGAATTGCTAACAAAGCAGGAAGAACATATAATTTAATTGAAACAGGAAGAACATATAATTTAATTGAAACAGGAAGAACATATAATTTAATTGAAACAGGAAGAACATATCAACACCTCTGAAGTTAAATCGTTATAATGATTTTATAGTTCGCGTTATTGTAGCTGCGAGTTAAACATGGATTATACTGCCAGAGCATTAAAAAAACTCAATGTCTTTGAAACTATCCTTGAAGTAACTCTGCGAGATAGACGACGAAATGTAAATATTAGAAAGTATATATTAAGAGATCCATAAATGATATCAAAAATAGAAATTAACGTGGTTTGGACATTTTTCCCGGCCACCAGACTCCAGCTATTTAAGAAATCATATAAAGAAGATTTCATTTAAGAAATATAAAGGGGACGACCACCAAAAGGATGGGCCGATCAGATAAAGGTTAAGACTGGCATGCTGCCCCTGACAGACGGAAGACCGTTATAAGGGGCGAAGTGGCGGAGTTTTTTTTTAGTTCACTGCAAACAAGGCACATTGCCACTGAAACGTAAGTGGCTACTGTAAATTTGGAGCCATATCCATAGGGGCATCCGAAGTAGGGAGTTGTAGAGCGAGATGTTTGTTCACATTACAGTGTTGGTACAGTCACGGAAACAGGGAGCAGTGAGGGAATTTAAAAGGCTAGCAGTTCGAATAAAGAAGCTATTAGCGTAAAAAGCCTCCCGACATCAGAGGACCTCAACAGTGATGGGTGGGATTTAGCTGATTGTCGGGTTGGTCATAGGTATTTACGCCAAGAGGGAACCAGAGCAGCAAGCTCATCAGAATGCAATGCATGCAAATAAATAATTAAAGCCAATTTCTAGCGTAGGTCTTAGCACATCTCAAAGATGCGGCAACCGTCTACATTTATCCAAGCTAGGATCCACGCTACCTACAATCTCTAACTTTATGCTTGATGAGAGACACGTAAATAGGGACGGTAATAGATGCGTTGACAGCAGCAACGGAGAACGATTTGATGCAACACTGAGAGAAAAAGAAAAGAGTAACGTCTAGCATTAATCAAACGGTCACTGAAAAAGAGACCGAAATCTTACAAGAATAAGCAATTAATCAACCCACGAGCCCCCCCCCCCCTGCCTCTCCATAGTTTCCCGGTGACAATCTCTAAAAATGGGAAAAGAAAAAAAAAGTATTGACGGCGCTAGTACACGTCCGCGTGTTTGTCTGTTTGGAAGGTCATCCACATATCCATGAGTTGAGTCATGGACGCTGATAGGTTGCACTTATTCTCGCTTACGCTTTTATTTTCTTCGACTTACAGTGACGTCCTAACGTCTTAGCAGTAGAATCCTATTAAACAAAAAACGAAATTAAATCCACTTGAATGCTGTTCCGTTTATTATATATAAAAATACATGTTTGTATACATCACAATAAGAAGTAACACTCTACATCACGCATTTCTGTTTATTATATAAGTAGACTAGCCAAAATATCCCCCATACAGTGGTTTATTTTAGCTAGGCTGTCGCGTCTCTTCCTTCTGTGACTGAAGTGTTCCACAGTCAACCGAACGAGTTCAGTGAATTGTTTAAGTGAATTAATTGTAAAGACTTTAAAAAGTTCGGTCAGTTAGCTCAGTCAGTAATGACTAAAGCTGCAGGTCTCAGGTTCGCAGTTTTTATTCCCAGTGTCGACGTCAAGTTTCTTTATTATTTATTTATTTATTCATTTATTTATTTATATAAAACAAAGTTTCTTACGTTTAGAAAAATTTCCGCTGACGGACAGACAGACAGACATCCAGAGAGAGAGAGAGAGAGAGAGAGAGAGAGAGAGAGAGAGAGAGAGAGAGAGAGAGAGAGAGAGAGAGAGAGAGGCAGACAAAGTTTCCGTTATATTATAATTAGATAAGCGAAAATAGACTCCCTACGGTCGTATAATTTAACTATGCTGCCGCGTCTCATCCTTCTGTGACTGAAGAGTTCCACAGTGAATTGTTTAAGTGAGTTAAGTTGAAAGAATTTTATAAGTCAGTTAGCTCAGACAGCAGGCCTCAGATTCGTCGCTTCGATTGCAGATTTATTCGACTGGATCATACTTTGATTGTTTTTCAGACAGAGAAAGTTTTCGTTATATTATAAGTAGATAGACCTGGACCGTCGTGAGCACCCGGACTTAGGGTTAGTAGTAAAAAGGGTACGTGATTTACGGAAATGGTTGAGCTTTTCGAACCGAACCAAACTGACTTTTGCTGAATTTTCTGTAGTATTTCACCTGAATAAAATAGGAATATGCGATTTAAGTGGCTAGACTTGTACCGTCTTGGGCATCGGGCGTTGATCTCGCCCGTCTGAGGTATTGTGCTGTGCAGTTCTAGAAGGTCAGCCGTTCCAAGTTTTGCCTTCTCACCCTTTGAGAAGGGGTTAATTGTTTGCTAATCGTCCGAGGCGCCCTTACCGGGGAATGCCGACGGGGCTGGTAGGAAATTTTGTAAGCCAAGGCTTTATTTTGTTACTTTTCAAGAAAAAAAAACAATTACTATTTTAATTTAGAGTAATGGATTGATTGCGCATATACAATTAACGTAAAATGATCCCCGTCTTTTAGGGCAGTTAACTAAAAAAAAGATTACCACTGATCCTAAATCCGACAGGCAAAATCGTAAAACCACACGTAATCGTTTTTAAATGATGAATCAAACCAATCTGGTTGAAAAACAATGCATCGAATTAATCTTTGATCGCAAAAGAAAACTGGTTAACTGACCTAAAAAGTTAGAATGGTCCGGAAATAGTCGATCATTTGATGTTAAAACTATATGTAAAACTGATCCCCAATTTGCATTCAGAAAGAATTGTTTTTTATTTCAATTTTGAAATGTATTTTACAGTGAGCGCTTTAATTTAAAATTGCAATATAAAAAATAAATTCTCATTAACGGTAAAAAAAACAAACAACGGCGATGCTCAGCTCCCGGTGTGCCAATCACAATGACGTCATTTCCGGTTTAATTATTCGACATTTTACGTTACTTGACATTCCAAATATGGTTTTAAACGGGCTCGTTTCTGAATAAAATGTCTTTAATTAATTGTATCAATAAGGTTTATTAATATTACTTTGGAGAAAAATATTCTAAATACATATGTAAATTTGAGAATAGCACTTATAAATGTATATTTGTAAATATGAATTTCTTAGAAGTTTAAAACAAATGAATTATGTAAATTGCAAAACACGCCTGTTGTTTGAGCGAGTTTTGGTAGCATTATATATAGTACTTGAAAGAGTAATATATTGAGTAAGATACTGAACATATTCTGGGTTCGAATCGCATTCTCACCGTGAAATTTGTTTATACTTTGTTTATATTTTATTTAATCTAAATTAAGTAATTAATGGTTTCCCAATTTAATTAATTGGTTTACAAAGATTCTCGCCCACTTGAAAATTAAGTAAATAATATTTACCCGCCCCCTTACGCTTAATAAAATTCTCGAGAACTGATAAACAGACAGACAGACAGACAGACAGACATACAGAGAAACTGCTCATTATATTATAAGTAGACTAGCGAAAATATACTCCCTACGGTCATCTATTTTTGCTAGGATGCCGCGCTAGTTGTTAATAAAACTTCAATAAACACTGATTCAAATAAAAAAAATCTGTTCAAGATATCTTATCAACTGTTTTCGTAATAAAGTTTCTTAAATTGTAAAACAACTTTATGAACACCTAGACAACTCATGTTTGGATATATTTGTGAGGATCTTTTCCAATCAGGGTCTTTGTTTCGGTGGGAAATTGCCCGATGAATCTGCCAATCGTTGGTCTCCAAAATATTTTCGAGCTTATCCGGGCCCGTCTTCAGGGGAATAAGTCAAACCAACCGATTGAGTCGATATTGATAGGTAGTTTATGCAGGAATTATATTATTAATTAGGAACTAAAATTGTAACTATAAACATTTTAGAATGTTATCGCTAGTATTATATATATATATATATATATATATATATATATATATATTTATATATATATATATATATATATATATATATATATATATAATACTAGCGATAACATTCTAACATGTTTATAATTACAATTTTAGATCCTAATTAATAATATAATTCCCGCATCAACTACCTATCAATATCAACTAAATTGGTTGGCTTTACTTATATATATATATATATATATATATATATATATATATATATATATATATATATATATATATATATATATATATATGCAACCGAACTTCAGATTAGAAGAGAAAGACATCAAAAATATTATACGCAGATACATATTCCCAATTGACAATAATTATAAAATTAGACTCATTATTTACTATGAGAAATTTAAAACTTAAATTCATGTAGTAAAAACAACTCTTCCCTAACCACAAAACCACTAGACAGAACCAATGTTATTTATAAGTTTAAATGTCCTTTGAGGGAATGTAACTCCCATAATGATAATAAAGCTAATAGCTACATTGGTTTTACAACCAGTAACCTATCCCGCCGCCTCACCATGCATCTTGTAAAATCTAGCTCAATTTACCAACATCTACGAAATCATAACTGCCCTCCCCCTGATTTAAGACAAATTCTAGTTAATAACACTAAAATAATACATTCCGAAACCAATTGATTAAAAAAAAACCTACATAAAAAGACAACAACCTAAAATTAATAACATTACATATGAAACCAGTGGTAACATTTTAAAATGCTAAACGTAATGCGATTTTATTCTGTGATGCCACTCCAGCGTCACTGAATTTAAATCGTCAACTACTTTCCTGGAACAATGCGAAAAATGTTCTCTTACTCCAGCTTTTTTGTTCATTTGCTTTTGACATCTGAGGATGATTCGACGAAGAATCGAAAACCTTCGTGAAACCTATTGGGCATTTATTGTTATTTTGGGATTTTAATACAAAATAGACCATCAGAAAAATTGAAAAAATAAAAAAGGTATAATTAAACAGACAGATTCTGTTATTTTTTAACAATATTTGCATATATATATATATATATATATATATATATATATAGAGAGAGAGAGAGAGAGAGAGAGAGAGAGAGAAAGAGAGAGAGAAAGAGAGACAGAGAGAGAGAGAGAAAGATAAGAAGAGAGAAAGAGAGAAGGTGCGAGCGAGAGAGAGAGAGAGAGAGAGAGAGAGAGAGAGAGAGAGAGAAGGAGGGTGGGGAGGAGGGTCGTCTTCAATATGACGCCCACTCGCTTGAACGCTGCATCTCCTCCTATTAATCCTCTTCGACATCCAAGATTACAGGATTCGCTTCATAACTTTATTAACAAGCCAAAATGACCGCCATCAAAATTTACAAAGCTGTGCCTGGCCTCGTAAAAAGGTCACCGCTGAAACTAGCGAGAATAACGATTTTACAAAACAAGACAAATCAAAATAGCTAGTAAAATGGTGCAGCAGAAAAGCCGCATCTTTCCATTATGTATCAGTTTTCTTATGATGCACCGGTTCTTTGTTTTTTGTCTTATGACAAAAGCACTTGTCATGGCTGAGTGGCCAGCAGAGTAAGCTCGTATGAGCATACAATTGCTGACCTTTTCTCCGAGAGAACAATTGATTACATGCGATGAGAGTAGCATATACGACATAATCACGTTGACACACTGGTTCTTATTAGATCACCGGAGTTAAGCGATGTTGATCCTGGTCAGTATCAGATGGGTGACTATTTGACAATAGCAGGCGTTATATGCGGGAGGACAGAAACACATCCCTGTCCCAAAACACAAACAAACAAAAAAAAACCCCAAAAAACAAACAACGAAAAAATTAATTACGTTAAAATCATCTCGCCTCAACGAGATATACATGCGACTGGGGACTGCTTGTGAATTTGATATTCCCTAGAAACTTTCTCCTTCAGAAGAAAACCGACTCAACCCGCCCAGGATACATGTCGCACCAGGGCCAGGATGAGGGTAACATAATGTTGATTGACGCAGATAAGGTAACTGGTAAAATGAGTTCGAATATTATCGTTTTTGTTGAATTTATTTTCGCATAAAGATAAAGAGAAACACAGGGAATGGTATTTTACCTTGGTCAGACTGGTTGCTTTAACTCTGATAGCAATTGCTACAAAACAGTCAACTGTTTTGTAGCAATTGCTATCAGAGTTAAAGCAACCAAGTTAAATCATAAAAATAAGCGCGCTGATCGAATTTATTCATTTTCTCTTATCGTTTCTAATTATGTAGATATACATGACGTCCATCTCATACCCGGGACATCATAAAAACCCTTGACACCTCAAAAACATGTGGGCATGAACTTATACCAGTAATAGTAATAAAGAAATGCTCTGCTGAACTGGCCCCTGTCCTCTCCAAACTCTACAACAAATGACTTGTCGACTCTTGCTTCCTGATAGCTGGAAAATTGCCTCTTTGGTACCAGTCTTCAAGAATTCTGGAGATAGAACTTACCCTCAGTCTACTTTGGCTCTTCGTTAAAATTTTTGAATCATTAATCAATCTAGCGATAGTCTGGCACCTCGTTACTGCTAAACTTCTTTCTGACCATCAGTATGGATTTAGACAAGCAACGTCTACTGCGGATAAAGCAGGTGAATCTAAGGCGGTAGCACTTTATATATCCAAAGCCTCTGGCATAAAGGTATTCTCATAAAACTTTACTCATATGGTATTACTGGACGAATATTTAATATAATTATATCCTTCCTACCCCCCCCCCTAAAAATAAGATCGAGGTTGTCTTCGATGGTCGGACATCCAAACAACATGACATAAATGCAGGTATACTCCAGTGATCGATCCTTGGACCTTTATTGTTCGTGATTTTCATAAACGACCTTTCTGATTACATTGTGTCTGAGATTGGTATATTTGATGACAACACCACGTTCTACTCTTGTCATGCAGGTAAAACGGACACGCACATATCCGAAACAATGGCCGCATCGTTAAAAAGTAAGCTCCGGTCTGTAGTGGAATGGGGTCATCAATGGATGGTAACATTTAATGATGCTAAGAAAAAGCTCCTTTCCTTCAACAACTACAAGAAACCTCTTCAACCACTAGTTGCCATGGCAAATAACACTCTATCTGAGAGTCCAACGTGAAAACTCCTCGGCCTAACATTCACACGTAACAAATACATAGAAGACATTGCCAAGGCTGCTGCAAAGAAAGTGAGTTTTTTCTACCATGCTAAAAAACTGCCAGTATCCTATATCTCTACAAAACCACCATCCACCCATGCATGGAGTATTCTTGTCACATCTGGGCTGGTGCACCATCCACTAGTCTCTCCCAAGGTCGAAAAAAGAGTATCTAATCTAATAGGTCCCTCACTATCCACCAAGCCTCAGATCCTGTCCCATCGTCGCAATGTTTCATCCTTGTGCTTGTTTTACAAGTACTTTAATGGAATGGGCTCCCATGAACTTGCTGATCTGGTACCCCCTCAACGTAAATACATTCGACCAACCCGACAATCAGTTAGATCCCACCAATTCACAGTGAATTCCCCTAGATGCCTAATAGCCTTCTACTCCAATAGCTTCTTTCCTCGAGCTGTCGGCCTTTGAAACTCCCTCCCTGCTCCTTGTTTTCCCGACTGTACCGACATGCAGAAATTTAAAATTAATGTGAACAAGCATCTCGTTGCACAGCTTCCAATTTAGGATGACTCCCTAAACTTTCATCCTAATTCTCAGTAGCCCCTTACGTGCCAACTTGTTTTTTTGGGGGGGTGAACTAAGTTAAACAATTATTAAAAGAGTGAGAGAAATATTAATTCATTTATTATTTCACTCATTCGTGCGAGTGACTAATAACAGCAGCAGCAGCAGCAGCAGCCAACCGTTGTAATGTGGGCGATCGACTAATAGCCGCAACAACCAGATATGAAAGTTAGTTTATAATCTCTCTCTATATAAGCTAATGTTTGTTTGTTTGTAGGTTATAGAAATCGATGTGTGTTATAGAAATCGATATTAGTTTCAATGAGGTTTATTTTTTTCACTGAACCTAAAGGTAATTTTGGAACTTTCCTTCTATTACATCTGTGATCACTAAGAGCAATTACCAGTTAGAGCCATGAAATAACTTAACTATATTAGAGCTTAAAAAAAAAACGATATATAAAAATCGATTTTATTCGTTTCATAAAACAAAGAATATCTCAGTGAAGAATGTATTTACAAAAAGTTTTACACATTTAAATAATTATTATCAAAATTTAAAATAAACGCATTCGTCTCGATTCGTTAAAGTTTGCCGTTTTACAGTTGTTTGTAGTAGATTTTTTTAAAGAAAACACTACAGTTTTTTAAAATACTTGACCTCATAATTAAAATCTTATTTTTTAACTTTTTTTCAAGGGGAAAATTGTAAACATGCCTCTGTTTGAAACTATTTTCGACCAATAATATGTATCCACACGGGCAACGTCGCATGAATACCGCTAGTGTTAGATAAACGCACAGCTGGACGCGTGATCACGAGTAGCCGAAAATGCGCCCAAATCAAAGATTCAACAGTTTAAAGCAGAAAGCTAAACGAATCTGATGGCTAGTTTGATCAGAGGAACAGAAAGACGGCAACTGAATTAAGGATAGAATTAGTCGCACGATTATCATCTTAGATGTTATTCTCACAACGTTTTGGCCGATGTAACCTCCGACCTTCTTCAGGTGCGTCTTGTCGAACTCAAAAAGTTTTATGTCGAACTCGGGAATCTGTACCGAATTTTGAACGGAGCCATTTTTTTTTTAATCCATGGCAGTAGCATGCTCTCGTACCATGCGTCATGATCGAGTAAAAGTCTTAAGCAATTCGTAATTCTCTTCTCACTATCGCCCGTACTGAGGATTGAACCATTAATCCACAGAATACTTTCACTTTTACCCATTGCGACATGGGTCGTTGCAAGTTCGGCATAAAGATTCCCGCATTTGACAAGTCGCACCTGAAGAAGGTCGGAAGTTACATCGGCCGAAACATTGTGAGAATAAGATTCAAGATGAGAACAAATAATAATACCAGAAAAAATTAGTCATGTTGTAATGTAATGTGTTCCAGAATATATTTCTCCATCAAGTATGGATAGCTATGAAAGGATTCAAAATCTTAAACATTTTGCTCGACAAAGAATACCTGAATTACAGCGGAATGAATATCAGAATGATTGATCCATTCAGGTATTCTAATTGAACATGAGGAACTATCGGATTGAATTCTTGGGGAGAATATGGAACTATCGAACTAAGAAATGAGTGTCATTCGATCTAAGACAACATGTTATCTAAATGGACTGAATGTTCCACGCTTCACAAAAACGAGAACACAATTCAATTTCTTTCTCTTTCCTCTATTCCCCGGTTCTTGAATTAAACTGTTTGAAAATCGACTTCGAAATCTAGTGGAGGATGATCTCCACTGTTCCTTACAGCTCCTTTCTCACAGAAAAGACGTACTGGTAGAACATTACATTTTCGCGCGATTGGTGACATTTATTGGATGTGTTTATACCAGTATTTTGTTTAATTTTCTATTTTTGAGCGATTATTAAAGGTTCTCGTGCAGGGTTTATGGGTAGCCATGTTTTTTTCGTTCTGACTGAACAGAGTGAACATTAAGTTTACTTTGAACAGCAGCAAAAAAAAAAGAAACACTTTAAAATAAGTTATAACACAAATAAACTTATCCAGGGAGGTAGAAGAGTCACTTATCTTGGCTTTGGTAACATTTAGTTGTTGCACATTTGTTTTTCACCTCTTTTTTGTTATGTTAGTTAACGTAATAAATACCAAACGTTGCTAATCTCTCTCTGCTCTATCGTTATTTTCATGGTAGGTCCTCGACTAAGCTCTAATCTCTGCTTCATTTTTATAAGACATTCACAACAAGAACTCTTCTTACTATCACAAGTGCAAAAAACTTTCCTTTCTTCCTCCGTATGCATAGCTCCAGGCGGAATTTCCATGAGAAGAGCTGTTTTGCCTTGCAAGGGCTTCCCGTCCGTCGAACACATTATCGCGGGACTGCTTCCCTGCAGATTAAAATATAGATAGAATCTACAGCTCGCTAGAGTGCAACTAACAGATACTCTCGTATACTGGGTAACTAACAACACGGATGAGGTTATCAGGAGAGAATGCCCTCTCTTTCGGGGCCTACCTCTCTACAAATTTCATGCCCCCCCCCCTCACTGCTGTTAGATCTACTGGTTAACTGATGTAACGTTTACACCATTTATGTTAACTTCTGTTGATAGACTCTAGCCTGCCAAATCTCTCCACTGTTGTTTGGCTCCTGGGAGAGTCTTCTACGTGTTTTACGATCCGAGGATCCACACTGCCCTGACGTCTTCACACCCAATGTCAACACATGCTTGCCTAAACCGCCCGCATAAATAATCAAACTTAGTTCTTTTCATTAACCATCGTCAATCATCTCATGAGGTTCTTCACATTTCAACTAGCTATCATTTCATCTCATTAACCCTTATCATCGACTAGCCTTTGATCTTGATAAGTGGTGACCCACCAGTAAAAAAATAACGAACTATCGAACTGAGAAATCAGATGAATGTAATCACTCGATCTAGCAAAACACGTTATCCACATTCTTCTGCTGAATGTTGCCCGATTTGCACATACAAAATTGTCCAATTTAATTCTTTGTGTTCAATAGCATCCACATTTTCACTGATTGTCCAATTTAATTCTTTGTGTTCAATAGCATCCACATTTTCACTGATTGCCCAATTTAATTCTTTGTGTTCAATAGCATCCACATTTTCACTGATTGTCCAATTTAATTCTTTGTGTTCAATAGCATCCACATTTTCACTGATTGTCCAATCTAATTCTTTGTGTTCAATAGCATCCACATTTTCACTGATTGTCCAATTTAATTCTTTGTGTTCAATAGCATCCACATTTTCACTGATTGTCGAATTTACTCGATCCAATTGTTTGTTCCAATCTGCAGGCAACCTTTTTATATGCATCAAATGGATCATACCAAGCTAAACATATAACAATCTGTTAAATATCAGGTCGGGTGTACCGTAAATATCACTAGGCAGGAATAAAACGTACATGACACAGACACACATCTGGCCGGAAGAAACAAAACACCGTTAATTGTCGGAAATAAAATAATTCTTCATTGATTCAAAACCCGCCTACAACGGTTATCCTTATCAACAAAGGTTAGCTGCAGACGTGAATACTCCATCGCTAAATAAACGCCGTAAGGGCGGGCTACATCGACAGCGAAGGCAAACTCCCGGAATTAACGTTTATATGTGGATGTGTGAGTGTCACAGATTATTATATAAACTGAACTGAAATTAAGCTCGAGAGTCGATTGGCGATCGCGTTTGAGAAAACCACTTTGTCAATTCCTGTGCGTGTTCCGCTTTTCTCACTCACCCCACTCGTTCACCGCCACCGTACAATAAAGCTATATCATTGTATTTTTATACATCGGGTGTTTTGTCATTCTTTTTAAACACAACAGAAATACAACAAATGTATGCCGCCACCACCACCACCACCACCACCACCACCACCACCATCATCATCATCATCATCATCATCATCATCATCATCATCATCATCATCATCATCATCATCATCATCATCATCATAAATTTAGTGTACGTTTTGCATGCTGACGTGCATTGAACCTCTTTTAGAAATTGATTTCCAAGCAAACCTATTTGTGTCCAGGTCTATATTTATCGTTTTCTCTCTCAAGTCCATTCTTATTTATCACTTAATCCCATGATGCCGTTTGACTTCCCCTATGAACTGACCCTACAACCTCAACGGTTCTATATCTATTAAAGCAACAATCCTCATCCATTCCTTCAACGTGGCCATATCATAAAAGTGTTCTGTTCTGCACACATCTGCCGATATTGTCTAGATTTACTCTTCCTCTAAGGTCATCCCATTTAAGTTAAACGTTAAATTGTTAATCTCGGCATATGCAACGCTTTGTTGGTTAGTAACTTACTCTATCTACTCTTAACTCTTGCATTCACACTATCACCAGCTCCTCCCTGTGCTCCAATGATATACCTAAGGTATCAAAACTTCTGGACGACCTCAATAGCCTCACTATTGTTCTACAGTGGTAATGTTCTAAGTTTTAATAAAAAATATTGAGACATGTCAATAGAACCTCCCTTCTCACTGTCTGCTGTACTATGAGTTTTACATATTTTACTAGACTACTGTTGACCCGTTGGGTCACAACCACTATACATATTTGTTTCACGGTGATTTTATTCGAAAATTCAGAAATTGTTCTTACATAATTAAAAGTAATAAATCTCTTTACTTCTATATTATCCGTATAGATAATAAATATAGAAGAGACATGTTATTTTGCTATCTAATTTACATTCGTGTTTACGGTGCGTACGAATACACTGTATAAATTAGCTAGAAAGAGAGTCACTCTTTCTCTCACAGAGACATTAACAACTATTGGAGAGTGGTTGAAGCAACACATGGCGAGAGAAGGGGAGAGAAATACATAGATAGTTAAGTGGGAGATGGGTGACTTGTTCAGTTAATTACAATTTACGGCTTATTCGAAGAATTCGAAGAATTAAAATTGAATTTTTTCCAAAGGTAACTCAATCCCAGAACTAAGCAATATTTTAGTATGTATTTTGTCTCATTAAAGTTTCTACAAAAAAGAAACCTAAGGGAAACAGCCGTTGATGAACGCAGCTTTATACTACTACTACTACTACTACTACTACTACTACTACTACTACTACTACTACTACTACTACTAATAATAATAATAATAAGAAGAAGAATAAGAAGAAGACGAAGAAGAATAAGAAGAAGACGAAGAAGAAGAATAAGAAGAAGTAGAAGCACTAGGAACAATCCAAAAAAAACCCGGAGAAAAGACTGGGAGAAATTGGAATCAAAGGGACCATCGAAACCATACAAAGGACGGCAATAATCAAAACAGCTGTAATTTTAAGGAAAATCCTTGAATGCGGAAACCGACCCGCATAAGCTACAAAGGGTAACCAGCTACAAGGAATTTACAACAGGGAGAAAACAAAACTACACGAAGAACACCACAACACGAAACAAGGAACAGAAACTGCAAGAAAACTCACTTCATAATCTCCTCCCTCCTAATAAATTACACTGGCCTCAGCTAACACTACACAAAAATGAACAAAGAAACAGAAATTACAAAACAACACTATAAGCTCTTCCCATTATCTCCCCCCCCCCAAAAAAAAGGGTAAAAAATAAAAAATAAAATAATTAAAAAAATAAATAAATAAAAGAAAAATAGTGCCGGTCTAGGCTGACACCAAACAAAATATTTGTAGAGGGTCGAGGAGGTAAGACCGAGTAGGGACAGCACAAACCAGACCTCAACTGGAAGAGTGTGGAGAATGCTGGAACCTTGGGAAGGCTATTTGCCACCCAAATCCAAGAGAAGACCAATGGTAAGAAGCTATTGCGATACCGCAAGATTATTTGCGGTAGTTATCAAAAAGAGGTGAAGAATACTGGAAATCTGGATAGGCTTGTTGTCACTCAGACTCGAGGAAGTACCACTGGTTGTCGGTGAGCAATCAGTGACGATGATCTGTGTGAGAACTCCTAGTGAGTACAAATAATAATGGAGTATGCAGTTGACCGTTGTATTCTGTTGGATTAGTGTTCTCTGCCTATACAATATTTTTTTTGCAATATGCCTTTTTATAATAATTAAAAAAAAAACAACTTAGTTAACCCCAAACAAGGCAAGTGTCCCTTGTAGACGTAAGGGGCTACTGAGAATTAGGGTGAAAGTTTAAGGAGTCATCCTAAATTGGGAGCTGTGCAGCGAGATACCTGTTCACATTAGTTTTAAATTTCTGCATGTCGGTACAGTCGGAGAAACAGGAAGCAGGGATGGAGTTCCAAAGGCCGGAAGCTCGAGGAAAGGAGTGGAAGGCTCTCCAGCATCTGGGGACCTCCACAGTGAATGGGTGGGATTTAACCGATTGTCGGGTTGGTATTCATGTCGAGGGGCACTAGAGCAGAAAGTTCATGGGAGCACATTCCATTAAAGTACTTGTAAAACAACCACAAAGATGCAATAGTGCGGAGATGAGATAGGGGCTGGAGCTTGGTGGATAGTGAGTGGATAGTGATTAGACACTCTTTTTTCGACCTTGTCTAAGAGGGAGAGACTAGTGGATGGTGCGCCAGCTCAGATGTGGCAACAATATTCTGTGCATGGGTGGATGGTGGCTTTGTAGAGATATAGAATAATGTCAGGTGTGAGAAGTTTACTAGCACGGTAGAGGGAACCCACTTTCTTTGCAGCAACCTTGGCAATGTCTTAAATGTATTTGTTCCAATTCATGTTACCTGTGAATGTTAGGGTGAGGAGTTTGAACGTTGTACTTCCAGGTAGAGTGTTATTAGCCATGGCAAAATAATCGCATTATGGATCGTTTCAGAAAGTTTTAGATGAGGATTGATAATTTGTATTATTTAGATTATTCGGACTACTGTTCTCATCTTGGATGTTATTCCTACAACATTTCCGCCGATTTAACCGCCCGTCTTCTTCAGGTGCGTCTTATTGAACTCGGGAATCTTTATGTCTAACTCAGGAATCTCTCTCTCTCTCTCTCTCTCTCTCTCTCTCTCTCTCTATATATATATATATATATATATATATATATATATATATATATATATATATATATATATATAAGTAAGCGTTGTTAAATTACAAGGAATTTTCGCGTTTTTAAATTTTTTTTAGTGATATTCTCGATGCGTTGAGCAAGCTTTCAGGTCTCTGATGGTAGTCAGTATAATATGGTTGAGTGTTTTCTTGATTCAGCCATCACTCTAGTAGATTTTCATCAATCAGGAGTAGTTTTTTTTTATTTTTAAGGAGACTTAGGTTATTGTGTAATTTTTAATAATTTTCTTGAAGATTTTTTGGTAGGAGGAGAGGGAGAGGGATGAAAAATAAAGGAGGTGTGTTTGAGTCTATTGTTTATTTTTGTATTTGTGTATTTATTTACTTTTCTAAATAAAATATAAAAAGTAAAATAATATAACTATATTATTTTACTTTTTATATTTTATTTAGTTGTTTTTTTGTATGTTAATTTGTTTAACTTGGATTATTCGGACTACTGTTCTCATCTTGAGTCCAGATTCGCGAGTTCGACAGAAATAGTCCCGAGTTCGAAAAAAATACTACACTTGAACAGTATAGCATGCTCTCGTTCCATCAGCCATGACTGGGAGAAGATTCAGTAATTCGCAATTCTTCGTATCGCCCGTATGAAGGATTGAACCATCAACCTCGAAATGGCTATCACTTAGAACTAAATTTTACTTAGTACTATGTACACTGCGCTACGGGTCCTAGCGGATAAAACGAATATGAATTTTGGGAGTCTTACACCTATTCTTATATTTTAATGTGCAGTCTTACTACTTATCACTATACATTACTATACATTACTATATATATATATATATATATATATATATATATATATATTGTCATTGTCGCCCAACATGTGCGCTGCTTCTTTGAGTCGTCTTACTCTTCACCGTTCTCTATCTATAATTTTTACTTCGTCCCATAACGGTCAGCTATACCTGACTTTTCAATATGTCCACGTATTACGGCTTTTCAGTGTTCTTCGAGCCTAACTTTTAGTGGACGACATGTCTCACCTCTGTATATTTTCCCACACTTACATGGGATCGCATACATACAATTCTTAGTCATACATTTTCCGTAGGGGGGTTGACTCTCACAAGATGCTTTCGGATTACATATTCTTTGGATTTTTTCAGACAAGCCCTTCATATACGATATATAAACTGTGGTGAGATTTCGGGTGGTGTCTTTTGGTGTTTGGTCTAGATTTGTTGGAGCTGAAGTCATGCTCTCTAGATAGTTATTTCGATGGAGTGTTTCTCTCAAGATATCCATCTCTTGATATGTATTGCTGTTACTACATATTGCCTTTGCTCGATGTTGTAGGCAGCGGACGATTCCTTTCCTTACATTATATGGATGGTGGGAGTTGAAATTCAGATACTGCCCAGTGATAGTTGGCTTTTGATATACAAATGACCTAAACATCTTATCAGTGCGAGTTATCAGCATATCTAAGAAGGATAATTTGTTATGTTCCTTTTCCATCGTGAACTGTATAGATAGAGTTCACATTGTCTAGTAATGTTTGAACATTTTCCAGAGTATGAATGTGTCATCTACATATTGTAGCCACATTGTTGGCTTTAGTGGTGTTGATCCAAACGCATTTTCCTCGAAGTATTCCATGTATATTTTGTGAAGTACTAGGGACAATGGTGAACCCATAGCTAGACCTTCTTATTAGCGGTATATATCAGATCCCATCACGAAGTATGTGGTCTCTACACAGAAGGTCAACATCTCCATTAGATTATCAAGTGAGGTATCTGAAGTCAACTTATCCCATATCACCTTGAGAGCCGAATCAGTGGGTACTTTCGTGTACAGACTCATTGCATCTAGACTCACCATCTAGTTGGAATGAATGGGAGCATTGTTGATTTTTTCCACGAAGTGAGCTGAATTCTTGGCATATGATGGAGATTTGTCCGTGAGTGGGATCAATGAATGGCATGCTCAACCACGGGCGCTGACAATGGGCCTTAATCAAAAATTGTGTTCTCAAAATAGGCAGACGCAATTGTTTGTAAACAAAAGTGTTTTTGAAGTAATTATGGTATGTTTCTCTGAATAACCAAAGTTTATATGATATATATATATATATATATATATATATATATATATATATATATATATATATATATATATATATAAATATATATATATATATATAAATATATATATATATATATATATGATTATTTTTATTTACGCAGACATGTACAAAATCTGCGACACTGGCATGTCGATGTTATCGATCAAGAGCTATTATAAACTGAGATCTCATCAGGCAGAGTTAGAATCCGATCTTAACCGTAGATCATATTTGGAAAGAATGAATCGGAGAAAGAAAGGAAAGAAATTTAAAATGTCAAAATTTGGGAAGTCACGTGGTTGGGACCGTTAAGAATCAAAATGTTCAAATCAAAATCAAAATTAAAATCAAAAAATAATAAAAAATATCTACATAAAAGATAATATATGAAATATAAAATATAAAATATAAAATAAAATAAAATAAAATAAAGTAAAATAAAATAAAGTGAAAAGAGAGAGAGAGATATAATAAAAAGGGTAGAATAAAAAGAGTAGAATAAAAAGATAGATAGATAGATAGAAATAAAATGAAATCGTCTGCGATCCAGACAGAAGTAGGGAAAGGGATGTACATGCAATAGAACGTGTAAAAAAACCCGTCCAGAGTTTTTCTTCAACCTGGACAAACAACATAATCTCAAATCAGCTGTAATCAGTGGCAGCATATATGTGTGTGTGCGTGCGTACGTGTGTGTGTGTTGGGGAGCAGGGTCGTTAACACATTTGGCCACTAATTTTGTATTTATCCCCAACCGTTTTATTTTCCTTTAAACTTATCAAATTATCATTAATTAATTAATAAATCAGACAAGGTCACTAGCAGATTAATTTAGTTTACACAATTAGTGGTAATAATAATGATAATAATAATTAAAATAATAATAATAATAATAATAATAATAATAATAATAATAATAATAATAATAATAATTAAAATAATAATAATAATAATAATAATAATAATAATAATAATAATGATATCGGTAATAATTTATAAATGCTAAGTGCTGCTATTGGTAGGTATTAATAATAATAATAATAATAATAATAATAATAATAATAATAATAATAACAATAATAGTAATCAATAATAATCAATAATAATTAGTAATAAGTAATAGTCGGGTAAAGATAAAATAATCCGGAAATATTAGAAAGTAATAATAATAATAAATAATAAATAATAATAAAACTAATAATAATATAGAAGAAGATAGCAATAATATTAATCATAATGGTTGTAAATATGGTAATAGGAATAATGTTATTGATAATAGTAGAATTAGTAGTTGCAATAATACTAATAATATTTAAAATGGTAATAATAATAATAGCTATACTAATAATGATCACAATGGTAACCACAATAATCATAGCAATAGTTATAATGCTAATAAAAATAATAATAACTCATAATAATAATACTAATAGTGGTAGTAATAGTAATAATTATGATGCTAATAATAATAATAATAATAATAATAATAATAATAATAATAATAATAATAATAATAATAATAATAATAATGATAAAAATATAAATAATGGCAATATCACTAATGGTAATACCACCATTGCTACCAAAACTAATAATAACAATAGTAGTAAAAGCTAGATGACGATAACTATTGTTATAGCAATAGTATTGACAATAATAATAAAAGTGGTTATATTGTCATTGTTACCGCTCCAAACAATAATAATTATGATAATGATAGTAAAAAAACATTAATATTAATAATAATCTCGATGATAGTGCAGAAATGGCAAATAATAATATTTAAAAATATTGATGATAATAATAATAATAATCGATAATAATAATCTATAATAGTAAGCAATAGTTGGATAAAAATAATCAGGAAATATTGGAAGATAAAGGAAAATAAAGAAGATAGCAATTAATATTAATCATAGTAGTTGTAAATATGATAACCAAAATAAATTATTTGATAATAGAGAAATTATCTGTTGTAATAATACTAATAATATTAATAATATTAAAAATAATAATGATAGCTATAATATCTATAATAATGATAACAATGGTAACCACAATAATCTTAATAATTATAATAATAATGATAATGATAATAATAAGAATAATAGTAGTATTAATAATAGTAATAATAGTAATAATAATAATAATAATAATAATAATAATAATAATAATAATAATAATAATATTAATCTATAGAACTAATAATAATAGTAGAGGTGGTTATGGTAATAATAGATATAATGGTGGCTATAAGTAGTAATTATAGTAAAAAAATGTAAAAAATAATAATAATAACAACAATAATAATTAATTAACATATATGACAATAATAATACTGATAATAATAATAATAATTATATATATATACACATGCACACACATGCATATATATACCTATACATATATATATATATATATATATATATATATATATATATATATATACAGACAATCATACACATACCCACAAACACATATATAGGGTGGGCCAAAATAAGGGTCCTATCTTTAAATTTGAATAACTTGAATTTGAATAACTTCCACAAAATAAAAGTTAAACTCACCAAACTTTATGTGTGTGTAGACTGACCCTTCCGAGATTTTTTGAAATAAACAAAACAAATTTTAGCCGAAAAACACTTCTTAAAACTTACAAAAACTAAAGTATTGTTTTTTACACTGTTTTGAGTTTTTTAAGCAAAAATAATGTTTTCTAAATGAGGGTACGTTCCTTAGGGCTAATACGGCTCATGCTTGCTTCGGAAGGGGTCCTTTACTTATTCTAAAAAAAAAATTAAAAAAAAATCAATAAATAAAAAAGTTATGAATTTTTAAAAATAGGACCCTTATTTTTGCCCACCCTGTATATATATATATATATATATATATATATATATATATACATACATATTCCTATGCCATTGATAATAATGGTTTCGATGGCAATACTTAGTAATTATGATTCCCATTAAGTAGAAGATTGAATATGATAATTATATCAAGTATAGTACAGAATATGGTATAAAATGATAGTTATGTTGTCAAATTACCGTTAGTGGATAGGTAAAGTTTTTTTTTCTGATGAGGTAATATTAGCTTGAGGGGTTATATGTGAATTACTGAGAAGGTGTGATCTATTGTGCCTACAGTTAATTGAGGTTTCTTGTTTTTTGTTTAGAAGTTTGACTCTATCACTAAATTTAACTATTTCAATATATATATATATATATATATATATATATATATATATATATATATATAATAAACATTGGACAAAACAGGTTGACAATCGTTTTTGCGAAAATCTTTCACTTTTGTTGTTATACATAAATAATAATAATAATAATAATAATAATAATAATAAATATATATATATATATATATATATATATATATATATATATATATATATATATATATATTTATGCAACCATTGTTAAAAATAACAGAATTCGTCTGTTTAATTATACCTTTTTTATTTTTTCAATTTTCCTGATGGTCTTTTTTGTATGAAAATCAAAAAAAAATATATAAATGTTCCATAGGTTTCACAGGTTTTAAATTCAGCAACGTTGGATGGCATCACAGAACAAAGTCGCATTACGTACAGCCTTTTAAAATGTTACCACTGGTTTCATATGTGATGATGTTAATTTTCATGAAAGCTATCTACATAAAAACATAACAACCTAAAATTAACATCATCACATATGAAACCAGTGGTAACATTTTAAAATGCTTAACGTAATGCGATTTTGTTCTGTGATGCCATCCAGCGTTGCTGAATTTAAATCGTCAACGACTTCCTGGAACAATGCGAAAAACGTTCTATGCGCGTTTCGCCGCCGTCTTTTAAAAAGACGGCGGAAAAACGCGCATAGACGTTTTTCTCGTCTTTTTCCAGCTTTTTTTGTTCATTTGCTTTTGACACCTGATGATTATTCGACGAAAAATCAGAAAGCCTTCGTGAAACCTGTGAAACATATATATATTTTTTTGATTTTAATACAAAAAAGACCATCAGAAAAATTGAAAAAAATAGAAAGACAGACGAATTCTGTTATTTTTTACAATGTTTGTATAAATGAGACAATGCTGCCTAAATACACACTCACATATATATATATATATATATATATATATATATATATATATATATATATATATATATATATATATATATACTAAAAAAAAGAAGTTTCCTAATCTTATACATAAATGTAGATTTTATTATTAACTTCTCTTTGTCAATTCGTCAATCAGTACAATCACCCATTCAAACATAATTATCACTCGAGGGAAAACCTTGTCGAATATGAAGATTTTGATTTCATCGGAGCGAATTGATTTATTCATATTCTAAGGCCTACCGAAATATCGCAACATCTGATTAATGGGGGCGTGTGGACACACCTTAGAAGATCAATATGCATCACAGCAAATCTTTTAATCGGCCTCTGAGGAAAAAGTGGTGCATTGCAATCGGAATCAAATTAACATAAATTTTTCTCGGAAGCCAACAAAGAAGACCATAACCGTTTCATTCAATATTTGAACTACTTCGTGACGACTTCCGGTTTGAAAATCGGAAATTTACAAGCGATGTTCATAAAAAGATATCCATTATATTTTAGGTAGGATTTTTTGGGAGGGGATGACAATTAATAATTTGTTTTCATCATTTATTTTAATTATGAAAACATGAGAAAATCAAAATGTTTTTTATAATTGGAAATTTTGTTTTTTTAATTACAAATATCCGACTCAAACTTTTTGTTAGGGGCGTCATGCATTTTTAGGCGATTGTAACTCGGACTTAGGATTAGTAGCAAAAAGAATTTGGTTAACTCGCTATACGGAATTTTTACAAACTAGTGAAATAAAAAATTCTGCTAAAATTTAAGAGGTAAAAAATATGAGGGACTGTTTCTTTGATAGACACCGCTTTACAATTTGCGATGTCAAAAGCGGAAGTCGTAAGAATAACAATAAGTAAATAAGAAACCGAAGACAGGAATTGAAAGGAATAGGAATTGTATTAAGAATACTTAATTAAAATAAGTTGGTCGCCATTACCGACTCTAGGCAGACGCGCTAAGCGGTTCGCTAAGCGGTTCTCCTTGGTAAGGGAAAAGGTGTCGACTTCATAGTGACTTGACGAATCCATCCTGTCACTATGGTTGAATCTGGATCAGTCCACAACACCCCCCCCCTTAAGATTTATTTCTTCCGAGAAATATATCTTTTCCTCTTTGGGTCAATCTCTAGACGTTCTGTTGAATTTCTCTTTCTTTTCGTTGAAGGAATAATAGTAAGGTTTTCAGGAATCGCTACATCAAAAACACCGTTAAGTACCTCCATGGGTTCCTCATGTGAGGTTTGTTTTTCCACGTATTTGCGTCTCAACTGATTTACATGACGTTTGTTTTCCCACTTCGGACCCGGAACCATGTCTACCAGGCGTCCGATTCTCCTGGTGACAATACCGTTTTGCCAGAACATTTAAACCTTTCTGTAATTCTTAAATAACACCTTTTCACCAACATTAAAATGTCTGGTCTTATTATCCGTGTTTTTAAGATGTTTTTTTTTTCACTGGCAACAATTTGTCAAAAATGGTTTTAATCATTCTTACGAACATCATATCCGCCGGTGACATGTTTGCCGCAATGTTTCTGTTGGGTGTGACCCTGTAAACCCTTAAGAATTCTTGGATCTTCCATCCATCGTTTACTTAACCTCCAACTTTTCTTAAAGCCCTTTTGAAGGTATCTACTAAACTTTCTGCCTGTCCGTTACTTCTCGAGTAGTAAACAGGTGTAGTAATATGTTTTACCCCAAAGTTTTCGCAAAATATGTTAAACTCTTCTGAGGTGAATTGGGTCCAATTATCTGTGACAATTTCATCAGGTAATCCAAACCTGGCAAGAAGTTCATGCAAAAAATTTATTGTTATGGCAGATGTTGGCTGTTTGCATTTCAGAATCACTGGCCATTTTGTTAAACTCTTTTGTGTGTCCACTTTCGGCCATGATGCTGTCATTATTGGTGGTGCATTAGCTGCTAGAGTACAACATCTACAGCTCTTAACTGTCCTCTCAACGTCCGGGTCCATACCTGGCCAAAAAAACGTATGAACGCATAAGCGATTTCATTTTGCACATTCCTGGGTGACCACAAAGAAAATCCTTTAACAGTCTCTTTTGTAGAGCGAATGGGATCACGACTAGCTCGGCCTACAGTAAAAGTTCGTCACAAATTGAATAGTTATTGCTTACCGGCGAATTTATATTTCCTCTTTGTTTGCACTTCACTTTATCCATTATGTTTTTAATAAAATTATCACTTTTAGATTTTATTTGTATTTCTTTCACAATCACTGGGAGGTGCTAACCAGTACTTCTTTTATTTCACTTTCAGCTTTGAATGATGCGATTACCGTATCTTTCATTGGTGCACAATATTTCGGAATTAATCGTGACAAGCCGTCCGCATGGCCTAACTTTGAAGGAATATATTCCATTTTGAAATCATAATTTAGCCCCATCGCTGTAATCTATTTGCTGTATGAACTGAGATTTCTTTCTTTGGTCCTAAAATTGAATGTAATGGACGATGATACGTCTGTAAAATAAATTTACGGCCATGGATGAATTTGTGAAAGTTTTTAATACCGAAAATGATGGATTAACTTTTTTTCTTAAACTGTATATATATTGTTTCTTTGCTCGCATGAGCAATGCCCCTAAATTGTCTTTATGGAGTAGTACAGCTCCGATGCCGTAATTACATCATTAGAATTATTTCTAATTTCGTGTCATAATGTGTTAAAAATGTTCTGATGTAAGCCCATCCTAAATCTTTTAAAAAGCCCTCTGGCAATTTTCTATCCATTGACATTTTTTATCTTTTTTTTTAACAATTCGTTTAGCGGGGAACTTAAATCATGCATATTATTTTAATATATCTGATAATAATTAGCAAGACTTAGAACTGCTTGCAATTCAGCAACATTTGTCGGGGCGGGCATATTTTTAATGGTACTAGACCTTTCTGGATCGGGTCTTCTGCCTTTTGTGTCTATAATTTGTCCTAAATATTTTATTTTGGACATAAAACATTCGCATTTAATCTCGCTGAGTTTGAACCCATATTGAGCATTTTTGTTAAAAACCTCATTCACATGTTCAATGTGTTGTTCAACGGTCTCGCTCTTGATCAATATATCGTCCAAGTACGCCATAGCGTAATCCAAACCCGCTAACATATTATCCATTATTTTTTGGAATTAACTTGGCGCTACTTTCACTTCGATGCTGATTAAACGAATATGCGTATTGATAGAGAGCAATTTCGTACGCTCTTCCTCGACTTCTACTTGCAAATACGCATCTGACAGATCTAATTTCGAGAAAATGTTACCGCCATTTAAACGGGCCAAAATGTTTTCTGCGCTGGGTAATGGATATTATTGCGTTTTCAGGCACATATTCAAGCCTGTTGAGAAATCCGCGAATATTTTTCTTTTTCTTTTTTATTTAAACCGTGGGTGACGCCCACTCTGAATATTGTACTTTTCTAAGTACCCCCATTTGTTCTAGGATGACGAGCTCCTGGTCTATCAATTCTACAGCTGCATAGGGTACATTTCGCTTTGATTTAAATATTGGGGTACCATTTTCCATTACCTCTAATTTTACTTTTGTTTTTGTGCATCTGCCCAAACCGTGTGAAAATATCTCAGATACATTTTTTCTCAGTTTTTCTCTTTTACTATTTGTGTTTGGGGATGGGACCTTTACCGAGTTGCAGAATGAGCTTATCGGTATATCCCACAAGTCAAATAAAGCCACCCAGTCGGTACCGAATAAATCGGAAGTATTTTTCAGCACAAAGATTTTCGCTTTACACGTCTTACCCACAAAAGAAATGTTGCACATAAATTCTCCTATGAAATTCAGCTTTCTGCCAGTTACTCCTTTTGCGACCTTTTCGCTGCAAACCAATTTTTTTCCAGGAGTTTTCACTGATTATATACAAGTCGCTACCAGTGTCTATCTGCAAACGAATATTTTTGTTGTTCATTTTTATATCAACAAATTTTCTTTCATGATGGCCGCCGCCATTTTTCCTGGAAATTACAGCATTTAGTGCTCGACCTTTTTTCTCTACATAGATGCATTACGTGCCCGAACCTTCCACAAAAATAACAAATTTTGTTTTTAAAGGGACACCTGCCTTTTATATGAAATCTTAAACATGAAGGATATGTGTCTGGTTTCCGCTTCTGTGTTCTATCCCATGTTTTTAGTTTCCACCTTGGTGTGCTTTCTGTGTAGTGACGAATAGGTTTCAAATGTCTATTTTTTAACCGTCTCTCCTGGCATATAGGACCTGAGCCACGTTTTTTTCTTCAATCTTCACCGAATCATGTCACATGCTTACGATTCTATTGCATTCGTCAACAATCGCTTGCAATATTAAAATAGAGTCCTGCTCAAACTTCGTCAAGATTCCCTTATCTCGGAATCTTTGCTTGCGGTTAAGCCCTGCACAAAATTAGACATCGGAATCTGTCTGCAGTCAGTTCTGTCAGTTTAAACTGCTGGCATTTTCTATTTACGATTCTGACATAGCTAAAAATAATCCTCGTCGTCTCTTTTTGTTAGGTTTAAACATTTCCAACGTAAGTTGAAAAGAGATGATTTTTCGCCAAAAACATTTGTCAGGATTTGCACAGTTTCATCAAATGATATTTTGCCCGGTACCCTTGGTAGGATATAGTTGTAGTACCTATCATGGCATGCTGGGTTCAATTTATCAAATTATCTGGGTCATACGTAAATTCTCCAATCAAATTCGCAATCGTATCTGGTGAAAAGAATCCAGCTTGCTTTTGGTCTTGTGTTCGCTGGACAATAAATTCTAACATGTTTTCAAACATTTGTCATTTCTTTGCTGGTGTTCCACTTGTATTTTGAAAAGTTGGACTATAGTTTGCTACAATTCCTCCATTTTAAAAATATTTTGTTTTGTTTTTCCTCGGACAACAGTTATTTAAAATACGATGTAGCCTTTTATAAAAGGAAAAATAATAATACGTACAGTCCAAATACAATGAAAACAAAACTATCTTTTCTTCTCAAATACTTTTTAAAAAGTCACTGTCAAATTGTAAAAACAATTTAGTTGGCAATTTCCTTTGGAAGAAAAAAATGTTCTTACATGATAAGCGTTTCTTTGTGTCTGTGTAATGTTACCATCGGAATTTTTTTTTTACGTGAGTCCTGATCGTCAATTTGTTATGTGTTAACAAACTAGATTTTAAACCGTAATCCCTCGTCGACAATTTGTTACATCGCAAGTACAATAAGAAACCGAAAACAGGAATTGAAAAGAATAGGAATTGTATTAAAAATACATAATTACAATCAGTTTGTCGCCATTACCGGCTCTAGGCAGAAGTGCTAAGCGGTTCTCTTTATTTATCTTGCCAATATTTACAGTGAAAAATTGTAAGATGTAGCACAAATACCAAAATGGGTATGGGTGTCGGGGGTCGGGAGTAGTCTACCGGTATATACCCTAAAACTAGTTCCAATCACCACAATACCACATTCACTCTATAGACTAAGCTACTTAAAATAATCCTCAGGTGATTTGATGATTTTTATTTACAAAATATATACAATGTTTGATGATGATGAGAGTGGGAGAACAAAGAATACTTAAAAATACCCCCCAAATGAATAAAAATAAGAGGGATAGAAAAATAATTTTAAAAAATGTTAGTTATAGTACATTAGTAGGGCCCACTCAACCTATGAACTGCTCGCTGTCTTCCGGAACGACCGAAAGCAAGAGAGGGAGTGGGTGTTGCCTAAGAGACAAAAGAAATACAGGGTAGGGTCTTAAGAGATGTACGGTGTCCTCCAAGATAAATACAATTAGGGTGGGTCAAGGATGAATTAAATCGGGGGAACGGGCATCCTGGAGGAGTTCTGACACCTAAAATAAAGACAGGGGGACAAGACTCATTTGTACTACTAGCAAGAGGTACTGATTCAACACTTGGATGTTCAAGCAATTGTCAATAGAGAGAAGACCTAAGGAACACGAACTCAAATCTATTTCATACGAACACGCATAAACTAGCGGTGTGTATCCACCTACGTTTAAACAGTGAGGTAGGTAACCTCCTTCTATCACATTTAATTTTGATTTTAAGCTGATGCTTAAAATACGAAATCAAATCGTAATGAGAAGGTGGCGTCCCCCACCCCCTATTTCTAAGCGTGAAGTATACACTACGAGTCTAGCTACGGCTAAAATCCCAAGAAACACTATTCGTTTCTCCCTGGACCACAAGGGATCCATGTTAAAAACTACGAACGCTAAATCCAGGCACGTCACCCGCTCGGGAATGATGCGAGCCGTCACCTCGTTGACATACGTCCAGTATTCACGAAGCTTGGATCAGTTGAAAAAGGTATGCTCAGCCGTTTCAATTTCATCTTCCTCGCAACGTGGACAAAAAGGGTTCATGTCCAAAGCAATACTAAAGCGTATGCCATTAAGGGGTACCACATTTCGAACCAATCGGCAGGTTAGAGAAAACTCAGTATCGTTAAGATGACCCCGGCCTGGCGCTCAATTCAATTAAGAGTGAACCTCCTCTTCCAACAATCCAAACCGCTCTCCAAGTGGATCCAAAGCGGACCCCACCACTAATTCCCAATATAGTTTTTTTCTAGACCGGGCGAGGTCACTGGACCCCGGCAGCACTCTGAGCGGAGTTCGGCATTCGTTGAATAACTGCGATTGACCCCTTGGCTTACGACAGCATTCAGCCAAGTGGTCAGGGATGAGGTTGGGAAAAGCCTTCTCAACCGCAGGGCCCCACGCAGACTCCCCTGCTAAAGTTCTACTCAGGAATGTTAATCTCTCGGCATATAAATGGCTCGCCAAGTCGGGCATTCCCAAGCCCCCCAAGCGAGAAAAGCATACGCGTCAAAGCCGCCAAGCGGTCTGCAGGCAGAGGTAGTACAGCCAGTCGGTAAAGGATAAGAGGAAAGACGTACGTAACGCACGCCTCAATTCGATCTTTAAGGGAAAGCCCCCTTCGAAGCCAAATCCTTACAGCCGCTTCGACCTTAGACTGTACTTCCGACCAATTATTTTCAAGCTGGAGACCCTGTCCGAACCACACGTCGAGAATCCGAACCGGGCCATCTGACCGATTGAAAAGGCCCGGCTGCGCAGCCGCGCCACTCCAGGCGGCCAACTTTGGGCCATTGGATTTGCTAAGGTTGACCACGGCCCCTGTAACATCCTCATACTTTTTGAGTGCCTTAGTTACAGGGGAAATGTCTCGACCGCTCGAGACGAACACGGTAACATCATGACGTACCGACCAAGAAACAGCAAACTATTCCGATCGCATCCCGTTTTCCTGCACCACTGCCGTCGGCCGGCGATACAGTATGGAGATTCATCTTCGGGAGTCCGGTGTAAAACCGGCGGCCTCTAAAACAGATCCCAAGAACCGATGGTCGACAATATCAAAAACTTTGGACCGATCTAAATTGATCAGCGCGGCTTCGGTGTCGTCTTCTAACCCATCTAAGATCGTGCGTATCAGATGCAAGTTGTTCTGAATTGATCTCCCCATCACAGCATAGTTCTGATCGGTTTGAATCAATTCACCAATAACAGCCTGCAACCGATTGGCAAGAACTCTGGCCAAAATCTTTAAGTTTGTGTTTAACAGAGTTATCGACATGTCCGCCCTTTTTCTTAAGCAATGTGATTACTCTCCTGGTGACTTGACCAGGGATAGAACCCTGTTCAAACCAGTGGTTGAACACATCCGTCAGAATAAGTACGAAGATGTGCGACAGCTCCAAGAACAATTCATAGGGCAAACCATCAAGTCCCGGAGATTTGTCGTAGCCGACCTGCTTCAACGCAGCCAGGACCGCACATTCCGTAACGCGCCCATTACAACTAACCGCTCGGACCGCCTTCAGGCGGGGCGAGCCAGCTAAATAGTTGCCAAACTCATCGACGCAGAGTCTGGACAGTTATATGAACCGATCCACGAAATGCTCACGAAACCGCTCACAAATTTCCCGAGTCAATACAACGGCGTGTCCTTCCAGGCTTTTTACTTCACGAATATATCCGTCCGAGTTGCGACGTAGTGGAGCTCTACGCTTTTTAGCGTCAACATTCACGGCTTCGTTGGATACTCTTTCTACCCTGCCCTGACTACTTGACATTCATACCGCTCGTTAGCCGAGCGTTTCAGGTCCCCCTTAGCTAATTCTATGCCTAGGGACCATCCACCGCCCGGGCCAGCTTATTTTCACAACGCGTTTCTGCTTCAGCCTAATTTAAGGCGAGGCGTTGGCTATATTTAACAGAAAAGCGCCTAATACCACATTTGGCGTTAACTAAGTGACGTATCTCCAGTAAGGAGGTATTTAACTTCCAGTACCCAGCTAACTTAGGGGTTCTATTTTCTAATTCCAAATTGGCCACAAGTAATTTGTGGTCAGAATTGCCTAACCAGTGGAACATGGGACAAGAGATATAGTCTACGTTTCCTCTTCTCACTAACAACCGATCCAAGTAAGTACTTAGAGCTGAAGGTCCGTTAAAAAGCAACATCCACAACCCTCACCCCGGGTGATCGACACAAAACCTGTCAACCAGTTCACATTCAATCCTCAGATCAGACAGACTTGTCTCACACCCATCCGACTCTCTAGACCTACCCACCCTATTTATTTTGAGATCAAGGATGGCATTCCAATCTCCCAGTAAAATTAACCGCCATGAAGCACCGAGAAACCCTCCAAATCCCAGAAAAAGAGAAAAAGAGAGCCCTCTCTCAGCGATATTGGGTTCATAAACCGCGACGATTCGAAATGCCGCACTTTTCACGGACGCATCAGCCACGACCAGTCTGCCATCAACATTTACCCTTCTGGACAGGATGCGTCTTACTAACTAGCACGACGGTCACCGAATGCTGAAAAAACAGTAATACTTCGACAGCAGTCGGTGATTGTCGATCGAATCATAGTGAGTTTCCTGTAACGCAGCCACATCTATGTTTAAGGACATGAGGTCTACCAGTATGCGTGAAGCTTTGCTTAATCCCCTCATGCCCCTCGTGTTAAGACCCTCTAGAATCAAGTTCGTGGCCATCTGCACTATTCAGTGCCAATCACCGGACTGAAATCTTCAGGATGTAGGATGCCGCAGGTTTGGCCAAGACTGCCCGTAAGCAGGTTGGACATAAACTGTCCATCTTAAGCGATGCCTCTGATATCCAGTGGGAAAGTTAGTTTGAGGGCCTTATAAAATGAGGGGTGTACGTAAATGGGGACCCTCCCTGTGCAGAGAGTCTTCAGCTGTTTGAGAGATCATGCCCGTCTTCTACCAATCACAGGCCCAGTATTGCATTCTTTGCTACCTCTACCATATTTCATAGCCCCTTAGTGCGTCTCACCCTTGTACTCTTAACGAATGTTGTTTCCAAGGGGGGATTAGGGAATTTTCGGGTTTCTAACTTCGAGTTCCCGGACCTGAGTCAGGTGATGCAGCGGTCTGGGGATATGATTGGGATCTACATCACAAATTTGATCCCCGGTAGGAAGTTTTTTTCTTGTTTTGCGCTTACCCAAGAGGGAGGGCGATGCAGACCTACTACTAATTTTCTACTACTAAATTTCTCAACAAACACAGAGCGGGTGCGAGCTGGGGAATTAAAAAGGGAATGGGCATTTCTACTCAAAAGAAGAAGGAGGGGATTGGGGTTGTGGGTTCTGAGCAGAAGAGATAGTTATCTCTTTTGATATAGGGGAGGGGAATGGGTCCCAGCCTCCTTTGCTTTCTTCGTCTTATGTTTTGATTTTGTGTCTGCCGTCACTGCTGGACCAACTTTTTTTTTCCCCAATTGCATCGTCGATAATAGACTCTGATTCAGACGCCGTGGGTTAGACAACTTCCTTTTTTGTGCTGATTATTTGAAGGCTGCAGCACCTCGGTGAAATTTTTGGTGTGAGGCGACCCTTCAGGTAGCCGCACTCTCAATTCTTCAGGGGGCTGCCCCTTTTTGGAGGGGGACTTTGGTGGTTTTGGTGTGACGTCCTCTTGAAAACCGTTGTCCAACCATCTTTTGTGGTATTTCCCCCTCGTGCCTGTTTCTTAGGAGCTGCTGGTGCCACAGTTTTTGCGCCTGGGGCCGCAGGGAACTTCTTCGGGCAGTCTTTGGACATGTGCCCCGGCTGCTCGCAATGCCAATAATGTGGCATCCTGCCTTCGACTATGACACTCATAGTTCATGTGTTGCGCTTTAGTGATGTGAGAATCTTAAAATTTGCATGATCAATGCTCATTTTGATTCGGTAGTCCCCTACCATGATGTTAAGGGGACCCCTACTGGAATTACTGCCTTGACGTCCCCATATTCGCTAAGTACAGCTCCAAGTTGGTTAGAGCTAATATAACAGGCGACACCGAGGATGGAGACTGTCGTTCGCCTTTTGTTAAGGTATTCAGGCTTCAGACAGAGATGTTTCCACCTCAAGGTTGTTTTGGAAAGCTTCTCCGCTTCCTGGCTATTTGGTTGCAAAATCTCCCATCTTGCGTAGCTTTTTCTACATATATAAAAAGCCGGGATTTTTAGTTCCCAGAGCAAGTCCGCCATATTGTCCTTAGAGGCCTTAGTCAGCCCCTTTGTCTTAACGTCTGCTGTGACTAACGTCACTATTCTTTTGGCCAGATCTTCAACAGCTCCCAGGTCGGCTTTGAGGACGTTGCCGTCTGTTCGGCTTTTGTAGGTGGTGTCGAAGAGCTGACAGTAATCATCTGATCCTAGCTGTGTCTGGGGTCCCCATGTTGCCGCGTTAGATGTTGATGGTTGTGGGGACAAGGCAGAAGTTGTTGGAACAGCTTTCAATGTTGATTGACCGGGCGGAATAGTGTTGTTACTGCATTCAGCTGTCTTTTGAGTGAGATGGATAGACGGCCAGTCTACAGGAGACATCGCTGATGTCTTTGGTGCCGGTTGCGGTTTCGGTAAAGTCCATCCTCCTCGAGTGCTGGTGGCACCAACTGCTCCACTTTTCGGACTGTCCGGTGTAGCGACCCCAATATTTTTTCTGGATCTGGAGTATGTGGTTGTGATTCTTGTCTGCGCAGGTTCGAACTTGAAAGTGCTGATGTTGCTGCTACAACTACTGCTGGCTTTGTGTTGCGTTAGGCTGTAGTCCAGATCCAACATTATCATCATAGCAACTTCCCAGTCGCAGGGTCCCGCCCTTTTCCTTGGCGTCTGATATTGATCGGTGGCTCCTTTCTTTTAGAACTCCACCGACCTGGCTGGCCTTACTCCTGGAATCAGGAGACTTTTACTTCTGCGAGCACGCGGGCTGACAGTTAAAGCCCGTCGACCAACTGGTAGGGTGAGGACTCTATCTCACCGACCCAGATCACCTCTCCTAGCTAGGACCTACGCTGCCGGGATCAACAGCGTTGAAGTTATAAGCAGAGCTGCCGCATAATGCGGCAAACTCTGATCTACTTCCAGTGCTAGGGACGGCACTGGCGGAAGTAATGGGCACGGCGCTTAAGGCATCATGTCCGTGTTTAAAGTATTGGCCTGCTCCGGCGGCCAGATGTTTTTTTAGGCATCTGGAAACCAGAACCCGAGCTAGGCACTAAGCCTACACCGGAGCTCGGACCAGTTCCTCCTCTTCCGTTTTGCCTTTACACAACGGCGAAAAAAGAAAACGCTAATTAGTAAAAAAAAAAAAAATGGGAAAATATATAACCAGTTCTGTACCCGGCTCAAACCCGCCGATTTGAACTTGGAAGAACATTTGCTAGCTGTTCAACCAAGTCCGGCCAGCTGCTTAAGTCGCGCCTGGGCTCAGAACGAATCTGTAAAAAAAAATAAAAAAATTAGTGTACAAATCACCCAAAAGGGGTGATCACCCAAAGAGGGTGGGAAGAGAAATGGTGGCCAAAAGGGGCTCGCCCAGGGGACAGAGAGAGTCCCCAGTCGAAAGAAGCACAAGAAGCCGAGTAGCTTGTCTCGTCACAAAAAAGACAACGCAATCGTAAGAAATTTTTGTGAAGAAATTTCCGCTAGACGGCTCTTCTTGGTAAGGGAAAAGGTGTCGACTTCATAGTGACCTGACGAATCTATCCTAGGTAAATCCGGATCAGTTCACAGCAGAGACTTTTTTCTTTAACCGGATTATTTCAATTCCACCCATTCCCAAAGTTTCGTTTCCCCCTCGAAGAAAGACAGGATTGTCTCTCCGTGTTTCTGCTCCGTGGAACAGCTTACCCGAGGAGGTCATGACGATGTTTACCATATCCATGTTTTTAAGCGATATTCGCCGACGTTTCCCTTGACAATGTGTCGGGCGAAAGGTACCTTGGGAATTAGTTTTTATTCTGTTAATTTTAGTCGATCTTTTTATTCTTTTTAAAAGTTTTTAATCGACGATTAAATATATTATTTAATATTTCCTCTCTTTTTTCTTTTGTGATAGTGGCTCGACTCGCTATGACTCCGTTCATCATATTTAAAACCATCATAAAATTCTGTACCACAAAATATTTGTTCAAATATTTCAGGAGTAGGTACACAAAGGTTGTTCGAAATAACTTATACGAACTGGTCCGAATTAAGGGCAATATTACATCGTTGAGAGCCAGAATGGAGTTTCTCAAGTCCTGTTTGGAGAATTATGTCGCCCCTGGCTTTATTTCTAGGCGCATTGCCAAAATAAAAACCAGGAATACTCTCAACTTGGAACGGGCTTTCATCAAGGACGAATGCAATAATTTCGCTCGTATCCTTGATTTAATTGTTGTTAAATACAACCGTTTATGGTCTGCTGCGTGGATCAGTCTGTCTTTTTTTGATAGATTAAGATTTTCAAAATATCTATCGGCTGGTGACCATTTGCGCAGCAACAAAGCCCGTTCCAAGAACCAGCTTTACCTTGACGCGCTTATTCAAGCGAGGCATGGTACGGGGATTGATGTTGATCAACATGTGTTCAACTTCTCCGACGTCACTCTCTCTCACACGGAGAAAACTGTACTTGCCAGAGGGGTGGATGTGGGTATTCCCCCTCTTGGGATTGATAAAGAAAGTGTATTTGCCGAATTTGAAATATTACAGTCTCAACTAAATCATCATGAGCCGAGGTCTAACGATGATCTTCTTTATATGAAGGCAAGATTAGCTGAACTAGCACATAAGTTCGCAAATTCTCCTATCAATTCCCGAGAGTTTGCCTGGAGTAAGATCTACTACCAGGCGGCCAAACTTCTGAAGACAAATAAAGAGATTTACATTACCAAACCGGATAAGGGTGCCGGTGTGCTCATTCTTAATACTAATGACTACACCGATAAAATGTTGAGCATTTTAAGTGATACAAAAAAATTTTAAAAACTTGGTGACGTGTCAATTGACAGTACCTTAAGTACTGAAGTAAAGCTTCAAAAACGTTTTCTTCAGTTACATAGAAAGAAGTTTATTGATAAGGATACCTATGACAGGATCCGCCCTGTGGATTCTTAACGACCCAGAATGTACGGGCTACCTAAGATTCATAAGGAGGGAGTTCCATTGAGACCCATTCTGCCTATGATTGGTTCTCCTCAGCATGAGCTGGCCAAATGGCTTGCAGATATCCTTGATCCTGTCTTACAGAGGTTTTCAGTTAATTGTATTGCTGATTCTTTCCGTTTCGCTTCATTTATTCGCGAGTTGGAATGTGAGTCGCAAACAAACTTTCTATGTTCATTTGACGTTACCAGCTTATTCACTAATGTACCTCTGAATGAAACCATTGAAATATGTGCTGACATGCTTTATCGTAGCACATTAACCCCTCCCGTCTTTCCAGAAAGCACTTTTTTGGAACTCATCGGCTGGCCACTAAGTCGGTCGGTTTCAGTTTTAACAATATAATGTATCAGCAGATTGATGGGGTGGCGATGGGCAGTCCTTTGGGTGCTATCCTAGCGAATATTTTCCTAGGTTTTCAGGAATCCTTACTGTTTTCTCGGGTTACCAGACCCTTTCGTTATTGGCATTACGTGGACGATACTTTTACCATTTTTGAGTCCCGTAACGAGGCAAGTGATTTTTCCTAAAATTGAATACGCTCCACCCAGCACTACAGTTCACCATGGAAGAGGAGCAGAATGGCTCTTTACCATTTCTGGACGTTTTAGTGGAAAGGACGGGGGAACAAATTCACTACAACTATATATAGAAAACCGACGTTTACGGGCCTGTATATTAGTTGGGATTTTTTGTTCCCATGAGTAGAAAGATCAGTTTGGTCAAAACAATTGTTCACTGCGCACTGATGATTTGCACTGCCAGCAAACTCGCGGCTGAACTTAGAAAGATACTTGATATTTTTACTAACAATGGTTTACCTGAGGGTCTAATTTCCAAATGTATTGATCGAAAACTTGCGAAATTTAATGCTAACATTTTCTTTGGTCCACCCAAATGTCCTGTTAATTTGAAACTTCCTTCTATTGGTTCTATTGTAAAGGTTTATCGGATAAAATTTCATCGGTTGTATCTCGTTGTTTTTTATGCAGTACATCCCCGTGTGGCGTTTGGCACCAGAACTGCCTTCACAGCCTTTCAGAAAGATATACTTCCAACACTACAGAAAAGTTTAATTATATATAAATTCAAATGTCAGTGTGAAGCTGACTATGTTGGTCGTACTCTTCAGCGCTTGGAAGTCAGAGTGGCCCAGCATATCCCTGCATGTTTTCGCAGATCACGTGTCGTAAAGAGGAGTATATCGACGGACACATCCGAGTCTTTACAAAGAACATCCGGGCGTTTGCAGAGCACATCCGGGCGCACACAAGTATATGAGTCATCCAGTGGACAACACTTGTATGATAATAAAAAGTGCGGTGAGGCGTACTCCGATGGATGTTTTCGCATTGTACACAAGGCCCGTTCCACACACCATCTCAAGGTGTTGGAGGCAGTGAGTGTTACAATGCGAAAACCATCGCTCTGTAGACAAAAAGAGTTGTCTCACCAATTAGACTTATTTAGAGACTTCTAAAAACGAAAAGAAAAAAAATACTTTGCCTATTATGTCTATTTATTTTTTTTCGGTTTAATGGCGTTATTCAATCTCCCTGTTCTTTTGTTTTTTATTTTTTTAATTTTTTCTCTCCACATTACTCTTTTCCCCGTTTTTAAGCGATATTCGCCGACGTTTCCCTTGACAATGTGTCGGTTGAAAGGTACCTTGGGATTTAGCTTTGTTCTGTTAATTTTAGTCGATTTTTTAAATTCTTTTAAAAAGTTTTTAATCGACGATTAAATATATTATTTAATATTTTCTCTCTTTTTTTTTCTTGTGATATTTCCTCGACTCGCTATGACTCTGTTCATCATATTTAAAACCATTATAAAATTCTGTACCACAAAAAATTTGTTCAAATATATATAATTAATTAATTAAGTTCAAATATTAACAAAATGAACAAAACCAATACTTTTCAAAAGTGCTCAATATATATTATGGCTTTTTATATTAAAATAAACATAGGTGAGTGTCCGACAATTGTTTCAGAACCTCTTTGGCTCCTCCTCAGGGAATCCCTGAGGAGGAGCCGAAGTGGTTCTGAAACAATTGTTGGATACTCAAACTATATATATATATATATATATATATATATATATATATATATATATATATATATATATATATATATATATAAAGCAAAGTTGTCCGTATGTGTGTATGTATGTCGCGGCATCACAGTTAAACGGTAATTTAAGAGACAAACTGACCACAGATTTGGAATCAGCATCTTCGAGTCAAAAAGTTCTTGAATTGATTTTAAAACTCATTATTCAAATGTAAAAGTACGTATAAATATCATTAGAAACAAATGTTCCGACATTTTTAACGTTTCCTTTTAGCCGAATGAACAATTACTGTTCACTACAGATCATCGTACGTATTTAACGTCTTGTTTACTTTGAACAGAAAACATTCATCCATTTTTAAAAATTAAAATTGGATAAAAATAGTTGATAAATATTCACTAATATATTTTTGTTTTACTAAGAATATTTTATTTAATATTTATGTTTCTTTCTGTTTCTTTTAGACAATCGAACTATTTAAGACGTATGCGGAGAAGTAAAAATCCCTATGCCTAACTCATTTAAGTGGGTTAAAAAGAGGAAATATTTTCGTTGGATTGGTGGCATTGTTGATAATCGTTCGACTTAAGTTCTAATACTTTATGCCAATCTCAGACTAGACAATGCATTTTTGCTATAGCGTTCCAGTGATTTCCTAACCGATATCGATCATCATAAACTTGAATATCTTTTTTATAAAAAGTGGATGAAAAAGATTTAGTGGTGATTCTTAATTCCTAATTTTGGCAATAACATTTCAGAAAGGTTGAGAAAACCAGCAATAACGGGTACTTCAGTTTGTTTTAGGATAATTTTATTTAATATATATAATCTGGAATACCCACCCCAGGAGAGGTTTATCATAACGAGATACCTTTGCACCCTTTAATAAGTGAAAGAGGTCGAACCCGAAAGCAATAAAAATACACTGTTCAGCTGAAAACTGTGTGGAAGCACAAATTAAAATATAAGCTCAGGGTTCTAAATATGAACTTTAAGTTAACCCGATGGTGAAGCCCCAATTTGGGAGATTTCGGGAGTGTGGAGTTATCCCTTAGTAACCGTTACTCTCAGGGTCACTCTGACCTGGAGGAGTGATAGTACCTACCAGGCCATATGTTTGAGTGAAATAGAATTTGTCCCAAGCACGTCGAAATACATATTTTCCAGCCCTTTCTATAAATTTTCTCTACCGACCCAATTTTTTTCATTGAAATCGCCCCAAACAATGACTCCACTTGATGTAAGGAGCTAACAAGAACGAGATATGATTATCGCAAAGATAGGATATGTTTATTGGCTTTAATTTTGAAAAGACTAAGGCTATAGGTAGGAGGAAAACAGTCAGCAGGAAGAGAGTTCCACAAGCCAGCAGTTCTTGGAAAGAAGCTACTGGAATAGGAAGCTGTATTACAACGAGTTATCAAAACAACGAATTGATGGAGACCGCTAGACGAACGAGTTAAACGAGTTGGAATAAAAGAAGCAGGGAATAGATCACACACTTCTAAAGCAGATATGCCATAATACGAAAGACTGAGATCAGCAACATCACGTCTGTGAAAAAGAGGATGCAGAGCAAAAGAGACCAATCAAATTACAGATACGTTTCTGCACCTTATCAAGAACCCTCAAATGGGACAGAGATTAACCAGTCATAATATGACAACAGTACTCCATGCATAGTCTGATTGTAGATTGCAGAAAGAGCAATGAAAATGTATGGACTCCAAGAAAGATTGGATGAGAGAAAAAGACCAAGAAGTTTCAGAGTCGATTTCCCCATCAAGAGCAGAGCCATCCATGAGAATCTCAGGAAGAAAAGAGACACGCCTACGATTGAAAAACACGAGCTGTGTCTTAACAGGATTGCCAAAACGTATCATTATATGTGGAGTGGTAATACCTGCCATGTCCCGATCTGTGGATAAAATAGAAACTATCGTTTCCAGACTATTTGATTACGAAATATAGGTTATCAAAAGAAAGAAATCCACAAACTAATAGTATACAAAACGTATATACGGCTTCAGCAAAAAATGACACAGCGATGGTTGATATGCTGAAAAAAAAACAACCGATAAACAATTAGCATATGAGTTTAGAAATAATTTAATTTGGTGGAGTTAAATCCCTAGTGTGTCTTAGGATAATCGAAAATTTGTACATTTTTGTGATTCTGAACATTTTTTAGGGTTAAACCTCTCATAAGCTTTTAAAAGTATTAATTTTATAAGATTTTGTAAGATGGCTTTAAAATAATTGATAACCTTTTTAGGATCAGTATATTTTGTGTAATTTCAATGGCATCAGAGGTAAATGTTTAGTGTGGGTCATACTCCATGGCGATACATTTTAAAGAAAGAAATAAAGAAAGAGAGAGAGAGAGAGAGAGAGAGAGAGAGAGAGAGAGAGATTAATATGGCACCATTCGACCAATTCAAATTTTACGTTCACAGGTTTAATAGCCAGCCAGAAAAAATATGTCTATCTTTCTTCTTTTTCTTTGCGTTTGTCCCTAGATACGGAGAGGTTCGCAATAATGGACTTTTTGTCTTCACTTGGCCCGACTACGGGCTTAGCCCGGATGAAGGCCGGTTTTACGGAGATTATTGTACAAAGCGTCTGCACATCTCATCATAAACTTTCCTCTCAGTCGCTTCCCGGCGACTTCTAATTTAAAAGTGAGACTCGCGACGGTGGTGTCGTTGGCACATGTCCAAACCATCTAGGCCGCCATTCTCTCATCTTGCCCTCGATCGACGAGATGGCGTCATTACAGATGTGGTCGAGCAGTGTAATTTACTCGGAGCTGTACAACACGACGGGTCCGGTAGAACTTCGACTTTAGACAATCGTTGATCTTGCGGTCACAGAAGACGCCGATTGTTGTCCGCCATTTGAGTCAGGTCGCATTGATGCGTACAAACATACGTCTATCATATAAATAAATATGATTAAAATGCGCCGTTTCAGTTAATTTGAGAATATAAACTGACATTTAAAGAATTTAAATTTTAGTGTTCTACTACTACTACTACTACTACTACTACTACTACTACTACTCATCTCACCTGCCCCGTGGTCTGGATTGATGTTTGGCCGTCAATGATGACCTGACAACCAGCTTTCTCCAGTTCTCCCGATTTTCTGCTTTCCTGATCGTGTTACTTAGCGCCATCCCTATCCACTCTCGGATGTTGTACTCCTACCTCTCTCTTTGTCTGTCCCTCCTTATTCCACCCTGTACATTTCTTTTCAGGATTGCCATTGCGAAACCTGGTGATCGTGTGACATGGCCGTACTGCTTCATTTTCCCCTTTATCACAATTATCAGTAGAATCTTCATATAGCCCGACTGTTTGTCTAAGTCTGTTCTTCACTTCCACATTTGTAATGTGGTCCCTGTATGAGATGTTGAGAATCTTTCCAAAGCATCTCATCTCTGTAGCCTGTATCCTTCTCTCTAGGTCCACGACTCACACGCATACGTAAATATTAAGATGATCAGGGTGCACATCAATACTACTACTACTACTACTACTACTACTACTACTACTACTACTACTACTACTACTACATTAAAAACAATATACACGTATAGGCTTTAAACTTATTGGAATCAATTTTACATGAATACCTCTTAGGATGCTGGAACGTCATAGGGCATCATAATTATACTACTAATATTACTGCTACTACAATTACTACTATCACTACTACTGCTAAGAATAGAAAGAGAATCGAGTTATATTAGATATAATTGCATTAAATTTATCTTGAAGATCAAGAAGTCTTGGGTTGTTCGGTATGTCATCGGGGGCGGAGGTAAACATTGAAATACTACCGTCTGCCAAGCTCCAGCACCGGTCGCATCGCCGCAGTGTTGCATTTCTATGCTTGTTTTACAAATACTTCTACGGAATGTGCTCCGATGAACTTACTGCACTTGTATTCCCTTTCAACGAAAATACCCTCGAACCACTCGACGAGCAGAAAAATATCACTCTTCACTGTAGAGGTCCCTAGAGACCGGAGGATTTTCTACTCTGATAGCTTATTTCCTCGGCCCCCTAGCTTTTGGAATTCAATCCCTACTCCCTGTTTCCCCGACCGTACTAATATACAAATATTTTAATGTAATATGAACAAACATCTTGCTGCCCAACTCCCCAACCAGGCAGCCCTGATAAATCTACGCTTCAGTGGCAATGTATCTTGTTTGGGGCGAATAAAAGTAAAGAAAAAACAAAATAAACTACTAATTATAATCATAAACACGTATACACGCCAAAAACTATTGAATAGAATTGTACTAAACTATAGCATACAGCACCTTTATGCTGTAATACCGCAACCGCCTCGCAGGCGCTAGATAAAAGCCGCGCAGGGGGCGGCTTTTAGTCTACATCAATTAAAGAAACCATTGACGTCGTAAAGTGACCCTCTTTGTTTCAGTTAACAAGTGAAGAATCGAATCAATACACTAGTCAGAGATTTTAGCTGGCAACTGGCATCTTTAAACATAATGCCTTGTATTATTTGGAAAGAGAATGTGCATACACAGGTTACCAACCTTTTGCAAGATACGCGCATAACTTAAATCGCCTCTACTCTGCTACTGGTACTGCGTAAGTTAACCGAACCTGTTTCATGTTACTTTGAGTGTGTATCCTTGCGTGTGACACTCCTTGAGACGCAATTAAGAACATCAGTAGGAGGTCAAGTGTTCGTCATTTGTTGCTGCTATTGCCGAAGCCTAGCATCGCCAATGCAACTACAGCTCTCGTGTGGTTTATAGAGGATACTCATGCCACCAACTAGCCAAATGTTAAAAAAAAAAAAATGCAAAGAACTTTATTCAACTCTGTTAGTGCGTTAGATAAAAGAATTCAACTTTGATATTCCCATAACCAATTTTTCCGCAATATTCAATACTAGCAGACCCGTGTCCCGGCGTTGCTCGGGAAAGTAGAGTAACTAAAAAAACTCCTAACTCCCAACCTTCAACTATCGAATTATTTGTTGTATATGGGGTACAGCGCAGACCCCACGTTATTGAAAAGACCATCACATATTACTGTTGGGGGGGGGGGGCGAGGTAGAGTTTAGTCACTCTTACCCACGCGCTGAAATGATAAATCCAAGATATAAAGCCTAAACAAACAATATATGTAAGTAAAATCTTTTAATGCGAACGAAACTGATGTAGCATAAATCCTCATTGTGTCATTGGGAGGGGGATACTACAACTGCTACGTATTCTCCCCCCTCCTCGCCTTCTCCTAATTCTTTCCATTCGCCTCCTCCTACTACTAACATTAAAACAATATATACACTAATAGTTGGACACATTGTTGGACAAAATTGGATATAAAGCACACCTCGGATACTGAATCTGTCATAGGGCGTGAGAATTATACTATCAATACTATTACAATTACTACTGTTATTACTACTGCTCCTCTTTCTATTACTACATTCGTTAGTAAGTCTACTGCTAGGCAACCGACGATGAACTTAGAACTCTCGTTTGTGGAGGATATTGATGCGAAAAATTAACCAACTGATTAAAATAACTTTATTCAGCTCTGGAACTGTGTTGAATAAAAGAGTTAAATTTCACCCCTCCTCTATCTTTCCGCAAGTTAAAAAATGTAAACATCGACAACACTCTACGTAGACCTGCCGACCGACTGTCGTATAGATGAATAGATCAAAATATGTCCTGAAATACTTGACGCGTCTAGCTAAAATTACTCTTTTGCATCTTGATCTCATCTTTTAAAACAGACAGGATTGGTGATAACGTACGTACAAACACGAAATGTATTATCCTATAACTATATAGATGAATGGATTTAAATATGTACTCAAATACCTGACGCATCTAGCATATTTGATTTAAATAAATTACTTTTATACATTGCCTTTTGGGCAATCACATCTAAAAAAAAAATAGGGGGTTGGTGATAACGTAGGTACGAACACGAAATACCTTAGCGTTATCGATCAAATTCAACAATTTATGTTTCTATTTGTGTCAGTTGTGTGACCTTCAAAATAAATACTTCTGTCGAACCGATTCTAATATCCCGAGTATTGTTTCATTGTGGGCAAACTCATGTTATAAGTAAAAGTCAATCTCGTTTTACTTAGATTCTAAGTGACACGAGATGCTGGAGAAGGATGAAGAATTACTTTTGCTGCAACCATTTAATCCATTAGACAGCAATGCAATCGCAATTCTCATATGATTTCTAAATTAAATTTACGCGACAAAGTAACCGAACCCTCCCCATTAATAAAGTGAACAATCTTATACAAATCCTTGTTGTAATTATTGACTCCCAGACCCTTGCTATTCTCACATTAGCTTATCTTGAGATAGCTATTCTCACATTAGCTTATCTTGAGATAGCTATTCTCACATTAGCTTATCTTGAGATAGCTATTCTCACATTAGCTTATCTTGAGATAGCTATTCTCACATTAGCTTATCTTGAGATAGCTATTCTCACATTAGCTTATCTTGAGATAGCTATTCTCACATTAGCTTATCTTGAGATAGCTATTCTCACATTAGCTTATCTTGAGATAGCTATTGCTATTATATAAAAGCGAGCGGACCCCCGTAGAAATTCCACGGAGCTTTCTACGTCAATCTGCACCATTTACTGTCAATAATAATATTCTTTTAAAAATAATAAATGTATATAAGGGTCAAGTATTATTGATTAAAATAAGAAATGATCAAAAAGGTATAATCTCTATATAAATAAAATTATGTTACAGCTTCTTGTATGTTTGTGTATATATGTGTTTCTCGCCTCGACGTGACTTACACATTATAATTCTTATTTACTATTAATCGATTATTTAATAAAATAAAAATGCAATAGCGTAAAAAAAAAACCCCGAAAATTTAAAATTTATATTAAAAAAATTAATTACGAAATTAAATTTACCGGAATCTTTTGGTGTTTTCGTGCATAAGTTAGCGATTTAATCTTTTAATAATAGTTACAAAAAAAAAGAATGAATTATTTCGTGACCATTCGAAATTTGACTCTAAAATTCTTAGTAAATCCTCACGTATTGGAAGTTTTGGAAGCTATTTAGATCTAAAAATTTTATAAATAAAAAACACAGCATTACGTTAACATGAATTAGTTATAATTTTATAACAATTTGGTTCAATTAATAATTTCATGACCAAAAGATACCGTGATAATTAAACTTAACAAATCCTATTTTAAAAAGTATGTATTATTTGGATTATTCGAACTTCTGTTCTCATCTTTGGTGTTATTCTCACAACGTTTCCGTCAATGAAAACTCCGACCTTCTTCAAGTGCGTCTTGTCGAACTCAAATATTCATGCAGAATTTGGGAATTTGTAAGGACCCGTGGCGCAATGGATAAAAATCCTGAGTATAATCATTCCTAGGCGACAGTTTTCTGGAGGTTGAGCGACTCTTTATGTCGAACTCGGGAATCTGTACAGAATTTTCAACGGAACCGTTTACGGATTGGATAAGCGTCTTATCTAATCCATAAACGGTTCCATTAAAAATTCCGTACTTGGAGAAGGTTGGAGGTTGCATCGACCGATACATTTTGATAGATATAAATCTGAGAACACTAGTACGAATAATCCAAATAATACAATTTGTCAATCCTCATCTAAAAAATTCTGAAACATGATTAAAAAAAAATGGGGAAAAAGAAACAAAAGTATAATTTTTTAGAAAGAAAAAAAACAAGGCGAAACAAAAATGAAAATAAACAGACTCGGTCGGCACCAGGTAGGTACAACTAGTCTAGCAAGAAGACTTAAATTGCGTTCCGACTTTCCCGCTCGTCACCACGAACGTGACAGCGTACGCATTCCAATGTATTAAAAGATTGGAAGTTTAGGAAATTATTTACGCTTAATAATTTTATAAATAAAGTAATAATTAAATTTAACTTTCAAAATGCTATTTTAAAATAATTTGGTAAAAAAGAAACTAAAGTATAGTTTATGAAAAGAAACGAAAAGGGCGTTAAAAAATGAAAGTAATTGGCTAGTCAGAATAAAATATCGATTTGTCAGACACATTGTTATATGGATCTAACTTTGAGCATCCTACCGACTCAATTTTATATTTTATATGGTATTGTGGTGAAGGCTGAAGTGAAACTGATAGACAAATGGTGTATGAATGGGTCAAAACGCGTCTCATTGAGACGAATTCGTTTTTATTTAACTATTTAAAATTAAAAAAATACCAGTTAAATAACTTTTAAAATGCTTACACTTTTTTAAAAGGCATTTTTCACTAAGATATTCTTTGTTTAATTTTATTTTGTTTTATGTAACGAAGAAAATCTTCTTTTAAAAATGAATTTCGTTTCTTTACGTTCTAATATATTTCAGTTATTTTATGGACCAAACCGATAATTGTCCCTACTGACTCCAGATGGAATCGAAAGAAAATTTCAATGGTGTCTTTAGATTGTGTGAAAAATTAAACTCCCATTGGAACTTATTTAAATGTTCTAACAGTTAACATAGCGATTTTTATAACACATAAACAAATAACTATTGACGCGTGTCTCGTTGGGTCAGTTATTTGTTCTATCTATCTATCTATCTATCTATCTATCTATCTATCTATATACAAACCTATATATATATATATATATATATATATATATATATATATATATATATATATATACATGCATACACATCTACATATATACATCTACATAGATTTATCTATCCATCTATCTACACATATCATTTCTATTTATCAATCTATCTTTCTACATGCAAACATATCTATCTATCTATCTATCTATCTATCTATCTATCTATCTATCTATCTATCTATCTATCTGCATGCATATATATCTACGTATCTGCATATCTATTTGTCTACATAGATATATCTATCTACAGATATAATTTCTATCCACATATCTATCTATCTATCTATCTATCTATCTATCTATCTATCTATCTATCTATCTATCTATGTATAACGTTTCCCAAACCTAGCATTCGTTCTTTATGAAATCATTTATTTTCAAGTAATTATATACATTTCTTTCTTTATTATAATCATTTGTTTTTTATTCGCTTTTCCTCCTCTCCTCCTTTCCACTCACTCTCCTTTTTTGTTCACACTCTCTTTCTACTCCCTCTACTCTTTCCCTTTTCTCTTCCTTTTGTTTTTTAAAATTATTTACACCATTTACTTACTCCCACTAATTATTCTTTCTATCACTCTTTAATTACGTTATTCGTCTTTTGTGACATCATCCACTGTGTACAGTGACAAACAAGCAAGTAAGATCCACATATGTCTTATAAGTATACAAGCTGCCTAGTAGTCCAGTTTTTTTTTGCAGAATGCATTTCTATAAGGTTTCTATTTTAACATACTAAAAGTCTAGAAAAATCTACCGATGCGAAATATGCAAATTTGGCATTTTTTATCAACAGGTGCCTTTTTTTTATCAGTGAACATGATTTATACTACCAATCGCACTACGACATCATTTGAAATTTATAGGTAAACATTAGGATATGAAATGATGTATATAGAATACTTCTTTAATCTCAAAGCAAAAAATAACCTATATAAAATGTATTTTAGGGTAAATCTTAAGTTTTAAGACATTTTTTTTTCGTTAAACTACACCGTTATATCGTATGCATTCAAAGAATATTCTCCCATAATCAAATTATTGAGATATTTCATGGAATTATTTTATTAGATATACTTCTACATCATTATTTTTCAATTTAAAAAAAAAATGAATATATTACCAATTACCCCCCCCCCCACACACACACAAGGAGGTCATGTTTTAATCATTGTTTATTTATTTGTTTGTTAGTTTTATTTGGTTGTTTGTTAGCGACTTTATGCAAAAAATAATAACCATATTTCAATGCTTGTTTTTACCAAAGTTGTATTTTAGCCCAGGGAAGTCCAATAATACATTCTGAATCTGATCCAGTTCAGTATCTCAATGCAAGATTTTTTTGAAATTCGGAAAATCTCTATTTTTCATCATTGTCAAAGTTTTAAAAATCATATCTCAGTCAATTTCTTGTCTATTCTTTTGAAATACCAGATAGTATTACATATCACCAGATCAAATTTCACCTAGATCTAAAACAGATTCAAGATTTAGCAGCATTTTTCATTTTAACATAGAAAATCCATTTAACAACTTCATATGAATCTCCGTCAATCTGGCATTTCTCAATCAATCTGTGTAAACTTTCCTATGTTTATATAGTGTCTCATTTTCAAAAAACATTACTAAGTTTTACCTGCATAGTAGGGTAACACAATAAACTTTGACGGATGGTTGTGCTCTCCGAGTGCTTTTGTTATTCAATTATTTTGCAATCATCCAACTCAATCTTATCTTCAGGCAGTGACAAATTAGCACAATCTGTACCACGACACTCTCTAACTGTGTGTTGAACAACTAAGTCCATACTTTTTACATGTACACCGTGCTGTATTTCGATATTTTTGCAGTTGTACCAGATCAAGTTAAGAAGACTTTCTGGTGCTGGTAGCATATCAGTCATTTCTGGTATGATGACACCATTGATTGTCATGATCAATTGATGGGATTTAGAAAACGAGTTACTAACCATATCTGTACTTATTAGTATAATGCATATAATAGAATTTTGCAGCAGCTGTTGTTGGAGGCAAAATATTTAATCCACTGTAATTATGTTTTTATGTATGTTTAGGGAAAACTGATGATAGCGCAATTTGTTGACGTTCCCTACTGGCGTTTTTCAGATGCAATAATGCTTTCTTGTGATGCCTCACACTGACAGAAGACCTCAGTACAATTATGTAAGTCTTTTGTTTTAAATTTTAATAGAAACAGAACAGCTTTGCCCGCATTGGATAAGCATGAAGTTGTGTCACATTCAAGTAAGGCATGAAGAAATGTTAAATGTAAGAATATGCTGGGGTCAAGGTCAGATTTCGAACAGTGTATATTTTAACAACAGTTTCAATAATAAGACAGCATCACCATTAGCGTGGATACATCGACACTTTTCTCGTTCCAAACATTCAGAAAACATCTGGATAAGTCTACACCTTCTTCTTTGACGTCTGCAAACGAGCAAACGAGTTTCCACAGCCAGTGATACCATGTAAAAATTCATGTTGCAATCGCGTTTCAACCAGTTTGCAAGTGCAGCGTTTCATTCAGTTTTAATGCTTAGATGTCGTCTGCTTATTCGTCGCGCTTCGGGGCTTTCCGGCATTTACCGTAAACCACCGGAAAGCACCGACGCCAAGGGACTCCCAATGTAACAAAGTACCGTAATTTCTCTGTATTCACTGTCTTAACTTTAGGCAACCTCTACCGAACTGTGTATGCCGTACAAATTAATGTGTTATTTATAGAATGGCCTAGTTGTCCTTTCTTTGGCGATCCTTTTGTTACAGATTATTATAGGACAGTTTATGTGAAGATTAGCTCTTATGTGTCAAGATAATAACATCCGCTTCAGTAATCCTTAATTACTTCGCAAAACCTCTATGATTTCTATCAACGTCAGATTAAAGCATCATATATTCGTGTATCCAAAGATTGCTCTTCACCTTTTAGTACAGAAAAAAAATAATGAATATCAATTGTATTTCATCAGACCAAAACTATATGTTCGTGTCATAAGTGTGGGCGTAGCGTTGGCTCGTGTACTTCTAACATATACTGTTATTTTACCGGATTTTCAAAGTTAAACAAGAATAACATTTAAGCTGACATGTCAATATTGAATTATGACTGGCCAATTTTCATGTGTTATTATTGTACCATGTTATTGGCAATATAATAACATACTTCTCTACAGTTTATAAAAATAATTTTATATTCCTGCCAAGAACACAGGTAATATGAAAACATTTTCTAATTATGACCGGAAAATTAAAATCATCAAAGGGAATAACTCATATTCTAATTGAGGAATATACAACGAGTTGTCTCCCTTGCATATAAAGTTATTTTATGAGATTCGAAAAGTTGGACCTCAATAGCATTTAAGCTGAAATATCAAACTTTGATCCCAACTAGACAATTTTTTGTTGTTATCTTTTTAGCATGTCATTGGCATTATCATAACGTACTTCGCTACAATTTATGAAAAATATATGTAGTCCCGCTCGGAACACTAGTAATATAGACACAGTTTTTAACTATGACCGAAAAATCAAAATCATCAAGGGGAATAACTAATATTTTAATTGAAGAATATACAAAGAGTTGTTTCTCTTACAACTAACATATAAAGTTATTTTGTGAGATTTTAAAAGTTGTACCTGAATTACATTTACGCTGACATTTCAAAATTTGATTCTAACTAGCAAAGTTTCATTTGTTAATGTTGTACCCTGTTATTGGCACTATAATAACATACTTCGCTACAGTTTGTTAAAAAACAAATATGTATTCCAGCCCGGAAACTGGTAATATGAAGCCATTTTCTAATTATGATGGAAAAAAAAATCAAAATCAGCGAGGAGAATAACTCATATTTTTTAATTGAAGAATAAAAAGGCGTTGTCTTCCTTACTGTTATCGTGATCTACTCTATTCCGTCACTGTATTGACTCTTCGTGAGAAGAGAAGAGAAGTGACGAAGCAGCCTCTGTAAACTCCATTTTCTTTGTACTTTCTGTTAACACAATTTCTTGTTATTTATTTCAGTCGTCCAAAATAAGAAATAAAAAGGTTTTTTTATTATGCATCTACAATTCCAATTTTTTTCTTAGAATTGCTGAAGCATAATAAATAACTTTATTTCTTGTTTAATATTTCCTATTGTAATTCCTCTTTTTCCCTTGAAATTATAACATGTAAGATTCTATCAGACTTTTGTTATATCAGTTATTTTTCCTATGAAAATGATTATGGATCCATTACAAGAATATTTCTAACTTTATAAACTGTTTCGATTTAATAATTGAAGCCAAAGTTTTTATTCTGGTTTCACCTTCCGATGAGAATAGTTTTTTTCTTTGAAAAATCTAGACTTATAAGACACTTATAGATGTATACTCTGCTTTGTTGCACTTTCAGAAAATATAATTAATTTGTAAATTATATAACTTCACTATTTTCGCGTTTACTTAATTAAATAAATGAATAATAAAATAAGATAAAAACAAATATTTATAATTATATATATATATATATAATATTTATTAATAAATATTATTTATTTATTACCTACAGACATCGATGTTTCATGCTAACGCAATCTTCAGTGCAGGAAGTTAATTCTCAACGGTCGACGGGCTCGAACTCTGATCACAAATCGCCACTGATTCGGCCATAGCGAATTAGCCAATAATTAAGGAGGAATTTAACTTTGTAAATACCGAGTCGGTGGGTATTTTCAACGAGCAGTTGAAAGTGATCTTACAACAATAAACTGTGTTGGATCTCGCATATATATATATATATATATATATATATATATGAAGCAATCCAACAAAAGATATAAGCGTCAACTAATATCTTATAATTAGTGAAACATCCGGATAAAAAAACTGAAGCTCAATATACTGGATAGAGCATTAATATTATAATATAAAATGAAGTAATAAAATAAGGTGTCAATCAAATTTTATTAGAATGTTTGATGTTATGTATTTTTATATATTTGTGTATATAATTTTATATATTTTCAAAGCGTAATTTTATTGCCTGTAGTAGTATAACTGCGGTAATGGTCCTCTGAAGAGAAGAATTATCTTTGAAAACTCATGAGCTAAGGACTTAAGGATGCTTTGCATGAACTTTGAATTCTAATAAAATTTGATTGACACCTTATTTTATTACTTCATTTTATATTATAATATATATATATATATATATATATATATGTTTTTATCTTATGTATACATAGGTGATTGCAGCGTTCGTTGTTTTTGCGTACTACTACTATTTCGATTGTTTCACTTCCTAAGTGATTAAGATGAAGAAAATTGCATTATTAGTCGCCCTTGACTTTATAGAGCGTATTTTTCGTTAATATATACATATATATATATAGATATATATATATACATATTTTTTAATTTTATACGTACATAAAAGTAATCTATGGACATCAGCATGGCTAACTATATATATATATATATATATATATATATATATATATATATATATATATATATTTGGATTTTTCACTTAGATAAAACGATTGTTCAGTGAAGACCGGGATTATTCCAATAAAAAAGCTCGATGATACTCGATTACAGGGTACAGAGCATTTATATGTGATTTTTTGAAAGCTTACCAAAGCATTTTGTTCAGGAGCCCAAACAACACCACAGAAGATATTTTCATTCATAAATCATTTATTTATCATTTGACAAATTGAAGTGTTTATTACCTACACGTGTTTGACTACCAAGCAGGTACTTGCTTGGCAGATCATCAGGGAAAAATTTAACACCTTGAATAAGATTAACAACACCCGGCAATACACGATGTGGTGTTGATTTTCTTGGGGTCACTTAAGAAGGGAAGAAAAAATAAAGTAAGATAGAGAATAAAAAATATTAAATATAAAGTAAGAAAGAGAATAAAAAACCTATATATAAAAAATATATATACAAAAATATATATTAAAAAATATATATAAAGATATATATGAAAATATATATAAAAATATACCCATATGACCAAAGAATTTGGGTCAATGAACTATCTTAGAATTTAATGAAGTAAGTTTTAAAAGTAATTGGGGTAAGTTAATTTTTCTAAAAGTTAATAAAGTAAGATTAAAAAGAAATTGGGTCAATTAACTATCTTAGAATTTAATGAAGTAAGTTTTAAAAGTAATTGGGCCAAGTTAATTATTCTAAAAGTTAATAAAGTAAGATTAAAAAGAAATTGAGTCAATCAAATTGTTCTAAAATTAAATAAAACAAGACTAAAAAAATGAGGCAATTAAATTATTCAAAAATTTAATTTAGTAAGACTAAAAAGAAATTGGGTCAAATAAATTATCCTAAAAGTTAATAAAGTATATTAGAAAGAAATTTGGCCAATTAAATTGTCCTAAAATTTTATAAAGTGAGACTAAAACGAACTTGGGCTGATTAAATTATGTTAAAGTTAATCAAGCAAGATTAAAACAGAATTGGGTCAATACAATTATCATAAACGTTAATAGAATAAATGTAAAAAGAAATTGGACCAATTAAATTGAACTAAAAGTTAATAAAGTAAGATTAAAACAGAATTGGGTCAATAAAATTATCATAAAAGTTAATAGAATAAATGTAAAAAGAAATTGGACCAATTAAATTGAACTAAAAGTTAATAAAGTAAGATTAAAAAGAAATTGGTCGAAATAATTTATCGTAAAAGTTAATGAAGTAACATTAAAAGTAAATTGAGTTAACATTTAATTATTGCAAAATTTAATAAAGTGAGATTAAAAACAATTTGGTCAATGAATTTATCCTAAAAGTTAATAAAGTAAAAATAAAAATAAATTAAACTACAAATTGATAAAGTATAATTAAAACTAAATTAGGCCAATTAAGTTATTCTAAATTTTAATAAAATAAGACTAAAAAGAAATTGGGCCAATTAAATGGAACCTAAAGTTAATGAAGTAAGAATAAAAGAAATTGTCCAAAGAAATTAAACAGATTGGTCCAATTAAATTATCCTAAAAGTTAATAAAGTAATATTCAAAAGAAAATGGCCCAATTAAATTACTCTAAAATTTAGTGAATTAAGATTTACAAAATTCTAGGGTAACAAAATAAGCAGTTTCGTGACTCATTAACGGTTTTAACAACGAATTTTACAAAGAAAGGTGAAAAATGAGAAGAGTAGTCCGAATAATCACAATAATAGAATATGTATATTTAGGGAATAAAAATTCAACCGTCTTGATTCTTCAATGTGAGATTTTTCTCAGCAGGTGATTCTGCCAAGTTTGTTGCAGTAATTAACATTTAACTATGGCAACGTTTTTGTTTATATTCGTCTAATTACCCGATACCTATCAAATATTTACGTACATTAGCAGTATAAGTAGACGTACTATTAAGTTGATTTGTTATTATACAAATCATTATACACAATTATTTATCAGGAATCGTCATCAACCATCAGTAAGACCTTTTAGCTATTCGACACACACCATTAATCTTATTTGGCAAACGTGATAACTACAGCGTCATGTTCATGTTTAAATACAGTATTATCTCGTAGCCATCAATATTATCAATACAGTGCTTATTGGCATACGCTATCAAGCTCAATTACGTCACGAAATCAGATTAGGAGAATCTAATTAAGAAAATGAAGTTATGCTAAATGAAGAAACTTTTCCACCTGCCGGAGGCATAGAATACGCAACGATATCACTCAAGTGTAGAAAACCTCCGGCTCGCGACCCGCATCCGGATCGCAGATTGCATCCAGTTCATGAAGAGGTTTTTATTAGCTCCGAGTATATGTCGATACTTGGCTCCGTGATGATTACCTTCGTCCATATGAAACTTTCTCTCTCTCCCCCTCTCTCTCTGTCTGTCTCTGTCTGTCTCTCTTTGTCTCTCTCTCTCCCTCTCTCTCTCTCTCTCTCTCTCTATATATATATATATATATATATAATGTGTATTTAGACAGCAGTCTTTCATTTCAGCAAACATTGTTTAACATAGCAGAATTTCTTGCTTGTTTATACCTTTTTGATTTTTTCAATTTTTCTAATGATCTTTTTTGTGTCAAAATAAAGAAAATTGATGTATTTTCCTATATGTATCACGAACGTTTTTTAAAATTCTTCGTCCAATCATCTACAGGTTACAAAACAAATGAGCAAAAAGTGTGAAAAATGAAGAAAGTTTCAAAAAGCAGCCAAGAGTGCCTATTACAAGTCAGTTAGACTTATAATGCTATAAGTTATATATGCTTTTGAAAATGATTCGTGGAAAACGCTCTAGAGCTCTTTTGACTATCATCTCGTCAGGAGAAACCGATAGTATAAATGAATCAATAATATTAGCGAAAATAATGAGCTAAGGGGGAAATTGAAGTGTCAGGGAATACTGATACGCGATTAAAATGAAATTTAATTGAATAGTTGTTTAAAAAGGGCACGGCGTGGGGCAAAAAAAGAGGGGTGGTGTCAAAATTCCCCCAAAAGTGTTAGCACTTTTACAAACTCCTTCTGCCGGCACAAGGAAGGTTTACGTATAGCAATAAAGACAGATTCCAACATTTTCAAATGGTTTTTGGAATCATCTCTATGCAGCACCGCAAAACGCTGAATTTTGTAGTTATTGGTATAGCATGGATTTTCAACAAAATGCTGGTCAATAATAGAATCGAAAGTCATAGATGAAGGGTGGAAAAGGGATCCTGCCCTTTCCTGTCTAATCTTAGATGGAACATGATGGTTTATGCGGGTCTGCAAATGCAAGGAAGTACGCCCAATATAACCAGCATCACACTACCATTTAAAACGGTAAACAACATTACTATAATTGATAAAGGGCACACTCCATCTAAACAATTATGCTTCGCCAGTGTTCGCACTCGTTGTTTATGTAAGTACATTACTAGAATATTCATATAAAATCAGAGAATTACATCAGTAATTAACTTTTTCATATATAATTTATTATTAACATTTATGATGACCTATAAAAAACACCCACCGTTGAATTTTTATTATAAAGTGCAGGATTTCTTTCCAAATTCATTTCGAGTGGAGGTAAGTCTGAGGTGGTTGTCTGCCTTGTTATTTGTATTCTCGCTTCCCATAACCACTTGTAATGGTTTCGTTGTGGAGCTAGATAAAAGTACGTGTGTTACTCGCTAACTTTTGCGTGATTGTTCCGAAGTACATATATTTATTTATATACACATAAATACGCATTTGTCTTTATTATAGAGTGGAAGATATTTCTCATAATGGAAATTATTTCTATATATTAAGTAATACATATAATATGGCCCAAACTATTACATAGAGTAACGCATAAGTTAAAATAAACGAATTTGCTAGAAAAGTAGTATGAAAATAGGAAAAACAGAAAAATTGTTCGGTTTACGCCCCCTTTTAACTAAATGTTTAAGACTAAGTTATGCAATACATTTTAAAAACTCAAAAAGGTAAATTTTTCTTGTAATCTTTTACATGAAATATTTAATAACACATTAAAATTGAGTTATAGCCTAGAAGGAATGATAAAAGAAATAATAATAATAATAATAATAATAATAATGATAATAATAATAATAATAATAATAATAATAATAATAATAATAATAATAATAATAATAATAATAATCTGTTTAATGAATATGATAAAGTAACTAAAAGTAGACATTATAGAATAATTGATGCACATGATGCTGAAAATCAAAATTATGATCGTAGAAATAATATTATTGATAGATATATAAATAATAAAGCGTACCATAACTAAACTGTAATTGCAAAAAAAACATATATCTGTCCTTTAAAAATAGTTGCCTCTAAGTATATTTATATATTTGCACAGATCTTCCTTTAAAGTTTAAGAAAGTATAAAAATAATATATCAGTATCTAATTATTTATGTGAACAAATAGATAGCAATACATCACCAATAGTAGAGTGGAAAATTGTTAAATGGCAATTTGAATGAACTGTTTTAGTGAAAAGCTTGCTGTATGAAAATTGCCAGATGAAATAAAAACTTATTGAACCGTAGAAATGAGTTATCTATAAATTGTACGCATAAAAATGAATTAATTTTGAGATGAGATGTTCGAGTTTGAGATGAGATGTTCGAGCAAATTTTTGGTTACTTCTATTTGTATGTGTTATCTTATATATAAAATAGATTGCGATTTTCCGCTGTTTCGTTATAGCTTCATGACCAAAACATAAGTAAAAATGTCCGGTTATTACGATATGGAAATTATTGGTTCGCGTTATGACAAAAACAAATTTTTATTTCCAATTAACTTTTTTTTCTTTATATTTAGTCGGACAGGCAGATTTTGTTTTGTTTGCTAATTTTATAGAGGCAATATGAGGAAAAATTCCCCCTGTCAGTCTAAAGTAATTTTGCTGCCATCAGATTCACCGCATACTAGGCTTATAACAAACAATTTTAAGCATTGCACCGGTTATCAATACTTTTTCACGCTTTTCCATTGGCTTAAATGCTCGACACTTTTGCAAATAAAACGAATATAACATCTATACACATGAATTACTTTTGTGTGTCTTTTACTATTTTTCTTGCAAATAATCTGAATAAAATATTGAATGAAACATCCCATTTTAATTGAATATCTTCCAATTACAGAAAAAGTTTGTTAAAGACCTCATACCTTACAAAAAAGTATATCTAACGACCAGCTTACATAACAACAAAAGAACAAGTTGAACGAAGTTGGGGTTCAGCCCTTACTGTCACTGCAGTTTTGTCTCTCTATATATCTTTTTCGATATATATATATATATATATATATATATATATATATATATATATATATATATATATATATATATATATATATATATATGGGGTAAGGTACACGATAATTCATGAAAATGAAGTGTCGTGATGGACAAAATGTGTGAAAAGATGACAGACGGAAAACAAGTCAAAGTGCAGGAGAAAAACAAAAACAAGAGATTTTTTGATCGGTTTCGTTCGTGGAGAACGTCTTCAGAAAATGAAGAATACAGAAATAATTTTATTTTATATTGAAGGCACACATATGGGATGAGGGAAAAAGAGGCAGTAGGCGATATCATTTAACAACAGTGCTCAACCCAGGAAATATATATATAGTCATCCAGAGGTAGACTGTTTCGCTGTATTATAGCTCTTCATCGCGGCTAGACTAGCACCCATCCCAAGGATCCCAGATATCGAACCTTCAATCAGCTACGAGATAGGCGCTGATAAATGATATCTACAATGTATTTATATAAACAGTGACCGCCACCTTTACAGTGCTCTATTTATTTATTTAAAAAAGAGCTTTGGATTACATACATACATACATACATACATACATACATACATACATACATACATACATACATACATACATACATACATACATACATACATACATACATACATGATGGCTTATATATATTAATGTCAACATTTATGTTTTTCTTTCAGATAATTTAGTAGTATGGGGATTTCCACCCCATTTAGGCTGCACGATGGCTCGGGAATCAAGCAATGGAGCGAGAGTCAGCTCGCTTTTGCCGCAACTCTGCAGACGCCACAGTTTATCATGCTTGACCGGAAGTGTACAGCCTAAATACATAAAATTGAGCTGAACTCATCCATGAAAGGTTGGATAGACTATTGGCTGAGGTCGAGGTTTAGATCGCGTAGACACTGAAATTAGTTGGTTGTAAACCACACTAAAAACTGACCCTGTGCCTAACTCTGGGGAGGCAAGTAAATAGGGGCATTCCCCTGCTACACACGCACGACACTTATTTTTTAAATGACTTTTCGAGAGTGTTCAGTTTTTACAGATACTTATCGTCAGTGTAAATGTATCTCATAACTGATTGAAGGTTCGATATCTGGGATCCTTGGGATGGGTGCTAGTCTAGCCGCAGTGAAGAGCTATGATACAGCGAAACAGTCTGCCTGTGGATGACTATATAAGCTTTATTTCTCGGTTGTCTTGTTGTTAAATGATATCGCCGACTAAGTGTCCGGTAGTCTTTTTTTGTTTCGTATTTTTTTTTCTTTCTAAACAACATAAATACTTTCAACTTTTTACCTCGCCTCATCTACTTACGTTAAATTATATAAAAAATGATTTTTAAAAAGTTCGTTTAAGTATTATACGCTATTGTATCTTTGATTTAAATAAATGATCTACTTTATAATAAGGAACAATATATATATATATATATATATATATATATATATATATATATATATATATATATATATATATATATATATATACATATATATATATAGTAAGCAATGAAAATATATATGGCAATCAAGCTACAACGAGGCTCCCGTGTTTCATCCCCGGGAGGAATCGTCAGGCTAAACGGGGATGAAACACGGGAGCCACTGTGTAGCTTGATTGCCATATATATTTTCATTGCTTACTACCTAGCTCTACTTGCGTATAGAGCACTGTTGAAGTAAATACTGAAAGCTGATACATAAAAAATTATATCTCCTAATATTTTATGTGGATACATGAAGTACTAATATATATATATATATATATATATATATATATATATATATATATATATATATATTGTAGGTGCATTCCAATGACCAAAAGAACAATCACTCCATACTAATGAAACAATTAAGATAATATTATATCTTTATATAAAATCCTATCGTGATAAGTCAATGCTCAATATAATAGATAGAGCAATAACCTTATACACACACACACACACATATATATATATATATATATATATATATATATATATATATATATATATATATATATTTAATTTTTGGTGAGTAGTTTTATTATCAACTGACTTTTATTTTGGATTATTACCATATGTTCATCTTAAATCTGCGTTCTCTATCCAATCACTTGGATATTTACATGGACACATATTTTTCATTGAAAATGTCTTTTTTACCCACAACATTTTATATTTTCAAATGTAATGCAAATGTTGCTAATGAAAAGAGCTTTTTTTGAAAATCCATTTGATTAAGGAAAAGAAAAGGTTTTTTTATTTATATTTCTTGTTTGTATACTCGATGGATTAGTAAATATTGTATTTTATCCAATTTTCTTTCATCATTTAATTTCTTATATATATATATATATATATATATATATATATATATATATATATATATATATATATATATATATATATATATATATATATTGAAATTTAAAAAAGGAAAACTAAAAATTATTATTTATGTATTCATCAACATTTCGTCTTTATTTCAAGACTTCCATCTGGATGATTGTCTGAAGAAAATAACACACAAGTACAAAATGAATTATTTCAATCACAGTCACTCTACCCAATGATTCAGTATTACCGAAAAAGGTATGTAGATACTTTAAAACACCTAGCCAATAACAATAACATCATCATATTACCTTCAGATGAGGGAGTAATTATGGAAAATAACTCATATTTAAAGAAAATATCTACACTACTATCAGATGAAAAAACATACACCAAAACAGATTTAAAAACTATAGACAAAAGCATTGACACTTCTAACAAATCCTTCAGACACCTCATAAAAAACGATAAGAAATGGACACCATATATCGAATACCACTCCATTATTCCCACATTATACGGCCTTCCCAAAACTCATAAACCGGACATCACCATGCGCCCCATAATATCTGACATCGGTAGGATCACACACAAGATCACACGAGCCATATCCAACACTAATGGGCACCATCAGCTTCTCCCATATCAAGAACTCAAGTGACTTATTAAACAAGATAAAAAACATTAATGTAGAAAACGAAAGTATACACAGCTTAAACGTAATATCTTTATATACTAATGTCCCAGTAAAAAAAATGCTTAAATTTGCTTCATATGCACTTAAAAAAAACATCAACTTACCGTTTCCCCCAACATTTTAATAGAGATAATCATATTTTCAATTTGACAATAATTTCTATAAACAAAAATTCGGACTCCCTATGTGCAACCCTCTGAGTGGAGTACTTGCCTGATTTTTCTTAGAGTTCCTAGAATCTGGCCCTTTTAAATTTATATTACCTCTTAACACTGGATATTTTAGATATATTGATGACATTTTAATTTTTCTACCCGAAGACACACAAATTGAAGATCTCAAAAACAAATTAAATACAGTTGAATCCTCCATAAAATGTACATATGAAACAGAGAAAAATAACTCGATACCTTTTTGAGACAGACTTATAATAAAATCCAACAACAAATTATCATTCAAAGTGCACCGTAAAACAACTCACAAAAACGACTATATAAATTTTTATTCACACAATAACAGCAAAATAAAAACAGGCATGATAATTGGCTTTTTCGTTACGTGCTTTCAGAATCTGTCGTCCACAATATATAGACGAACAACTCCAACACATCACAAATTCTTTGAAAACATTGCGATACTCCACATATTTCATATTAAATGCAAAGAAAAAAAGCCCTACAAATATTTTCGAAAAACAATAAGCATACATCTCAGACACCGGACATTTCTCTCATAAATAAACATCTTCTTTAACTCACTCATTCCAATAATACAATAATTAGCAATATCCTAAATAAACTAGGAATTTTGACAATACAAACCAAATCACAAACCATAAAACAAACATTAAATACAGCAAAACAACTTTACCCCAACCCACATATAATGCTGGTATGAACACTGGCCAATGTAATAATTGTCATCAAATATATGTAGGGGAGACTCAGCGGGAACTGAAGAAGAGGCTTGGTAAACATAGAACAGATATAAAAAAGTAGCAACTCTCTGAACGCACTTTTCATCCACGCATTACAACACGATAATTTTTTAAATTTTGAACAAGCTAAAATTATTAAATTCATTTTAAATAAATCTCTGCGAAGATTTCTTGAATCAGCACTTATAATGAACTTTAAAACAACCAAACAACGCAATGGTTTCTATAATTTATCTCCTTTAATCAGCAAACTTATTTTATCCAAACAAAAACTAAATTTAGATCAAGGCTAGCTACCTTTATTACACACTCTCAACATACTTCACACACAATATCTACAAATAAAATTTAATTAATACAATGTACATATATATATGTGTGTATGTGCTTTTATGTATATATATATACATATATATATATATATATATATATATATATATATATATATATATATATGTGTGTGTGTGTGTGTGTGAATGAAAGAAGGAGAAACTAAATCATCAGTAAAGTCATCAACGTTTCGTTTTCATCAAGAAAAGGCTTCCTCATGATATTTAAGAGAGTAAAAATGTTATAAACACAAGTATATTACTTGGAAATAGTCTGTATATATAGAATGTAAAAAATATTTATGTTCATATTCTGAGCGAAACATGCCCGACTAAAATAAAAATGTGTAATACGAATGTGGTGTGGAAATAAGCCCTTATTTATTTTATATCTTTTCACACGGCACCCGAAATGAACCAATTGGAGCAGTTTTAGTAGTTTGATTTTTACTTATTTATTTATTTATTTATTTATTTTTCTTTTCTAATATCTTATTTGCTATTATTTATTTATTTATTTATTTTAATTTTATTATATATAATAATAATAATAATAATAATAATAATAATAATAATAATAATAATAATAATAATAATAATAATAATAATAATAATAATAATTATAATAATAATAATAATAATAATTATAGACAGAGGGTCGAGGAGGGAAAGCGCAAACCAGACCTCCACTGGAAGAGCGCGGACAGCTCTGGGACCTTGGGGAGGCTTGTTGCCACTCGGGGCCCAGAGGGGACCAATGCCCCTTATCAGCGGGAAATCGTTGGTAGGTGGCTGTTGCGATTACCGCAAGGTCATCAGCGGTGATGAACGAAAAGAGGTGGAGCATACTGGAAGTCTGAGGAGACTTGTTGTCACTCAGACTCCAGGGAATACCACAAGTTGTCGGCAGTGGGCGATCACTGACGATGACCAGTGTGATAATTCCTAGTGAGTAAATAATAATAATAATACATATTACCATCATTATAATTATTCACAAGTATGTACAAGACCAGTTTGGGAAATGGTTTAAAAAACGTTAACCAGGATCTAACTTCAAGTTTTGTTCCATTAGTATGATTTTGCTGATTATAGAAACCGTTTCGTTGTTTAATCGTGTTTGAGTTCATGATAATTGCTGATTCTAAAAGTCTGCGTCGCGATTTATTTATAACGAATATAATGATTCCGGCCTGCTCGAAATTAAAATAGTGATCATTGTGTTGCCAAATATGAGAAATAAGTACATTTAGGGAATTATTATTTTTTTATGTCTCTTTTGTGTTCGCCGAACCTTTTTTTTAAATTCTCTTTGTGTTTCCCCTACATTTATTTGATGGCAAACACTGCAGGAGATGGTTTATATACCTGCCTGGGGTGTGGGTTTTTTGAAAAAAAAAATATATTTTTTTATACTTAATATCTGTTTTATAGTTAGAGGTGTGGTTTCTATTGTTGGTATTCCTAGTTTATTTAGAGTGTTGCAAATTGGTACGTTATTGGTGTGAGTAGGTAAAAGGAGACGTCTGTTTAGTAGAGAGGTGTCCGGTGTATGATATTATTGTCTATTGTTGTTAGAAAATATTTGAAAGGTATTTTTCTTGGAATTTAGTATAAAGTAGTTGGGGTATTGCAGTTATTAGTGAGTTAATGTTGTGTTTGTGTTCTTCGTCTATGTGTTGTGGACTGCACATTCTGAAGGAGCTTAGAAAGAAACCGATATTTATTATTATTATTATTATTATTATTATTATTATTATTATTATTATTATTATTATTATTATTATTATTATTATTATTATTAATATATATATATATATATATATATATATATAAGAAAATTAGAATAAATAAATAAATAAATAATAGCAAATAAGATATTAGAAAATAAAAAAATAAAATAAATAAATAAATAAATAAGGAAAAATCAAACCACTAAAACTGCTCCAATTGGTTCATTTCGGGCAGTTTGGGTGCCGTGTGAAAAGATATAAAATAAATAAGGGCTTATTTCCACACCGCATTCATATTACACATTTTTATTTTAGTCGGGCATGTTTCGCTCAGAAGATGAACATAAATATTTTTACATTCTATACATACAGACTATTTCCAAGTAATATACTTGTGTTTATAACTTTTTTACTCTCTTAAACCATCCTGAGAAAGTATTTTCTTGATGAAGACGAAACGTTGATGACTTTACTGATAATTTATTTTCTCCTTCTTTCATTCACATTACGTTTGAAATACTATTTCCATTTTTATCATATATATATATATATATATATATATATATATATATATATATATATATATATATATATATATATATATGTGTGTGTGTGTGTGCATGTACGTATTTTTATACAAATATATAAATAAATAAATGAATAAATAAATAAATACATAAACACATAAATAATTTAATGAATAATAAATAAAACATCTGTTTCCGTTTTCCTCTTATCATTTTACGCATTTCATACTGCAACAGCAGTATTAATAAATTACAATATATATATTTATATATATATATATATATATATATATATATATATATATATATATATATATATATATATATATGCGTCTGTATATGTGTGCATGTGTATGTGTCTATGTGTGTATGTTATGTGTATATGCATATGTATATACTTATAAATAAATAAATAAATACATGAACACATAAATAAATAAACAAATAAATAAATAAATAAATATATCTCTTTTTTCTTTAATATTTTATTAATTTCATCAACCTACAGCTATGATTTATTTTACAATAATGGACAAAAACACAATTTTTAATATTTTTACAATTATTTGCTTCGAGTGAATCACCCGAACACGTCAAGACATAACTAATATTATTCTTTTTTTAAAATTTTAGTTTCCATGCATCGAGTGTGATTATACGTGCGTGTTGTATATATATATATATATATATATATATATATATATATATATATATATATATATATATATATATATATATATATATATATATATATAATTATGTATATGTATGTGTACATATATATATATATATATATATATATATATATATACGTATGTATGAAATGTGGGCACATCACCTTCCCAACGCTACATCTTGTTCTCGCCTTCTCCCTACCCCTCGCGTCATCTCCCTCCTATATCGTTCTATTATGCGACCCTTGTTTTTTTCCCTCTTCTGCTCTCCTACCTCAAAGCTAATTATAAAAAGATTCAATAAATATGTCTCATGCCCCTTCCTCCTCCTCTTTCTCCTCCTCTTCCGTAGTTTAAATTAACTTCGACCGCTACCGATGTTTGCCTCCACAGTTATTGTAATGTATCCCGCCATCTCGATGAGCCCATAAATGACTTTATCATTAGCGATCTCTTTTAAGTTACATAACACTAGTTCAATCACTTAATGATCTGATAACTCCAACCGCAACCATTTTCCCCTACCCTTTCTACTGTCAACTCAATTTCCGATTCCACCATCTATTTGTATCCCATAATTTATTTTTTCATAAGCGACCCTTTAGGTCTACTACTTCCACCACCTCTGTTTCAAACAGTTTGTACTTGTGTTATTTTCTTCAGATAATCATCCCGAGGAAGTCTTGAAATAAAGACGAAACGTTGATGAATACATAAATAATATTTTTTGGTTTTCCTTTTTTCAATTTCAATATATATATATATATATATATATATATATATATATATATATATATATATATATATATATATATATATATACACATCGCATCATGCAAGTATCAGCCACGCTGATGAGCTGTAAAACGGCGAAATAAGTGTTTATGGATGATTATATTTTAAAAATATAAATGCTCCCTATATAGGGCATAACACTGATGGAAGGGAACAGTGTTTTTCTCATTTAGCATTTAGGTAATGCTTCTCTGTAAAACGATATTTGAATGCGTTCATTTATCAATATCGCAAATCCAACAACAAAAATAATCTCTCTCTCTCTCTCTCTCTCTCTCTCTCTCTCTCTCTCTATATATATATATATATATATATATATATATATATATATATATATATATATCCGTCCCGTCACACAAAATTTCGCGATTAAAAGAAACTGCTGGATGAACTCATTTCAAGCGTTTAGGGGAATAGAGAAAGCAAACAGAAATTCCGGCAACTTTTATTTCTTAAATTTCCAGTTTTAGATGTTTTCTTTCTTATTTCTTTTTTAACTTCACCAATTGAGACGTTATTTTATATGAAGGGGAATATTAGTGCGAACACTGGCGAAGCATAATTTTTTCCATCATTTTTGACGTAGTGTGTACACTAGTCGATTACTAGTATATAATAAAATAATAATATGTAAGTCACGTCGTCGCGAGAATCACATACGCACAAACACCCGAGAAAGTGATCATATAATTTTATTCATATAGACATAGCACCGTTTATGTCGCTATTCATTTAAATAAACGTATTTGTCCACACATCACAACAATTTAGCAATAATGCTAATGGGATTTGAACAGTTCCCCCAGACCAAAAAGGCCAAAAATCATAATTTTATATGTAAAAATAACAAATGAGATATTTGCTTAGCATATTTCTCATATTTATTTATGAACAGTTCATGAGAAAACAATTCAATTTGAAATTATATTTACAGAGTAGGTTTTGAATAATAACTTTTCATATTTTTGATTAGCCTCGTCAGCTTAGTCATTTTCCTTAAACCATATACAAGTTATCCTTTTTGGATAATACTATGCAACATGAGAATGGACTCATTAATTATGAAGTACACAAAAATACACACACTATAGATGTGCGAGATTCGAAATTGAAGCGGCACCTCTTTTGGGGGCTAACATAACAAAACACATTGAAGTTCTTTCTCCCAGGTAACGCGGTGTTTAGACACACCTGCTCTATCAAGGATATTGATAAATTTTGGATTACCATATACCACTTACCAAATGTAATATTGTATTATTATTTTATTGCTCCCGGACAACATGCAACACTTTAACAAAACAAATCGAAGTTCTGGTTACTGGGCAATTCCAAGTTCCTTGTCTACCTGCTCTCCCCTCTCTCACAATAATATGAAAGAAATGATGTTAATAAAAATAGTCCTAAGAGAACCTTAAGAAACGTTAAATAAAATCCAGGGAACAAGCGTTTCTCAAAATCCTGTTAAATGACTCGGCAATTGATTCCCGAATTACTACATAAATACATTAATAATTTTCTGAAAATGTCGACCCTGCCAGACGAATTCTGCTCTAGTCGACCACCAAAGAATGATTTTTTTAGATATTATTTTTCAGAGGCAACGCCGATTAGGAATATACCAGCTTTGTGGGTGTGTCTTGTGTATGATTTTGATTTTTAGTTGGACACACAGGTGTTCGACGTGTTTAACTGTAGCTCTATGTTTTTACATGTCTTTTACACCGCTGACGCCGTGTCATCAGATCTTCCTTCTGGTTGCAATTTAGACGAGATTCACAGACAGCTCACCATCTTTTTTCTACTGGTCATCGCATTCGTTCTCAGAATAGTTTCCAGACACTATCAAAGTACGTCCTATTTACTTTACATAGCCAATGCATTCTCTATAATTTGTTTGTCCTGGCAATACATGCATTTCAATTGTGTAACTACGTCTCTCATTTTTATCCCCTTCACCTATAATGTTTTTAGTCTCTCTTAAGTTTGTCTTTGAAAAACCTATTTTGTGAGAAATAAATCTGTTTATGCATGCAAAGCCAACCGTCTCTTTATTATCACCTTTTCTTAATCATTGCCATTTCTCTTTTATATCCCGACCCTGTGTTAGCCACGATAACAAAACATATCGAATATGGCGACATCGTTCGTCGCTATTAGAACGTTAAAACTGGAATATCAAATTTTCGAAGCTTATACCCAAAATTATTATCAACTAACAGGACTACCAGGCATTTCTCGGGAGAATAGTAAGTAACTTATTTTTATGAGTAACAATCAATTTCCTACTGTTGTGACACGCGATGTATAACTTACAACTCCTCCCCCAAAAACAAAAATGCGAGTTACATCTTACTTAAAGAACAAATGCGCTAGTAAAGTTATCAAAAAATACAAAACTAATCTGCCCTCTCTCCTGAATCCGGAAATAAAGTATATGTGTACTCGATGGATAATCACTATTTTAGTCATAAACCAGTCATAGACTATTTTTTGTGTCTAAAATTAAAAGAAATTCATTTCTTTAATTAATTAATATTAGTTATTAAGATTAAACCTCTTTAATTAAAATTTCTTTGGTCATAAAATTAAATTTTCATACATAATTGTTATTTCCTTTCTTTATTATTATCAGTCATTATTAATATTAAGCCTTTCTTTCCTTGCCCATAAGAATAAATTTGCATACGTGATCATTGGAGCCATCCGGACACACGTATATTCACTTTTATTACATAGAAAAAGATTAGGCATATTTTTGTTATTCTCTTTTCAATTTATTTGTTTAATTTTGCTGAGAGGGAATTTTTTAAATCTTTTCTGCTGATCAGTTGTAATTAAATAATTTTCAGGAGAATTATGATTACCAACTATGGAATCGGAAAGTCGATTTGAAATCCAGTTGGATCTATTATGTTCACGTATGCACTACTATTGTTGAATAAGGTATTAACCCCCATTTTCACTCTAGTAATGTGTACAACAATAGCATCTGTTTTATGAATTGCGTTTCTGCGTTATATAAGAAACTAAAGATAACATTTGGATTATTTGGACTACTATTCGCATCTTGGATGTCATTCTCACAACGTTTCGACCAATGTAACCTTCGACCTTCTTCAGTCGGAGGTTGGAGATTTATCATCAGTACAGACGAGATACTAAGAATATACTTAAGAATTATTTAAAACTTGTATGTGATGATGGCTGATGGAACGAGAACAATCTATCCCCGTTGATTAAATAAAGGGTTAAGTTAGAAATTACGTACAGATTCCCGAGTTTGACACAAAAATTCACCATTTCGAAAAGACGCACATGAAAAAGGTCAGAGATAACGTCGGCCGAAACGTTGTTAAAATAACATCCATGATGAGAACAGTAGTCCGAATAATACAAATTATCGATCCTCATCTAAAATATTGCGAAACATACAGAAAATATAGTTAATACGAGATATCTAGAAAGGCATAGGGTGTAGAATAAGAACAATCTACACCCAGTGGATTAAATAAAAGGTTCAGTTCGAAATAAAGCGGTCAATGATAAAACGAACACAAGGACAACGGACCAAACCATGTCAATAATGTGATTCACTTGGCTAAGAGCAGGGTGTAGTATCTCTTCTGATAATACACTTCATCTGTTCTGTTCTCGATCAGTGAAGGAGAAATTCTTCTAGACTAAAGCGATTTTTACTTTTGTCTTAATCCAGAGTTCCCCTTTTTAGGGAGACTGGTTTTCCTCACATTAAAAGCTTAGCTCTGTCTAAATCTGTCCCAAGTAAATAGGGACAATTCTATACAAGAAACTATCAGACCTTCGAGCTAGGATAAAAGTGTAGTATCTCTTCTGTTCTCAATCAGAAAAGAAATCCTCCTAGACTCAGACAATTTTAATTTTTGTCCTAATCCAGAGTGTCCAGTGTGTCTAACTTTTCCCTCATAGGGAGCCACGCAAAAAGAACAATTACAAATAATATATTTATTTGTACAATTTGTCCGGGCGCCAGATTCAAAGTCCGGAAAATTACGTCATTTCTCTGAAAAGGTTGTGGGAGAATTATAACATAAAAACAAAGCAAAAAAAAAAAAAAATAAAATAAAAAAAATAAAAAAAATAACAATAAATAAGTTCTCAGATGGCTCCTTACCGGAACGATGAAGGAAGAAAAGGGGACTTTCAACAAAATTTTAAAAGACGAAATTAGTCACAATAATAAAAATACACTCACGCCGGTAGTAATAATTTCTCGGGCGACTGTCTCCCTTAAAAGATTTAATCACTACCAGTAAAAAAACGTTTTTCCTTTAATTCTGCATTATTTTAATTTTTAGTAACGATATTTTATTTCAGAAACTTACCATGAAGCGAGAATAAGTGGGATACCCGGTACACATATAAATGGCCCACGGACTATTATTACTATTATCGAATAATGATGAAACAAATACATATGTCTGGCGATAAATGAATGCGATGATGTCAATGTCGCTAATCTACGTTGTCAATAAAGTGTCTGTCATGATAATTAGCGGTTATAACAGCGGTCATAACTGAAGAGATCGACGTGATCGCGAGGGGAAATTATGTAAAGGTTTGAGAACGAAACGGACACTTGCAGCTGTTGCGTTCCGGCCACCAGATGCCCCCAAACTGGTTGACAATCAACGATCAGACATGGATGGAAAACATATTTAAATACGAACAAGGTCATGACAGATATTCATAGGTATTTAAATAAATAAATATTTTTTGTGTGTTCATTATTTACATATTTCGATGATCAATGTTATTATCAAAATTATTATGTTGCGGATTTGTTTTAGATGAGGATTGATAATTCCTACTCTTTGGATCATTCTGACTACTGTTCTCATCTGGGTTTTTATTTCCACAACATTTCCGCCGGTGTAACCATCGACCTTTTTCGGGTAAGTTTTGTCAAACTCGGGAATATTTACGTCAAACTCGGGAATCTGTACAGAACTTCGAACGAAACCATTTTCCATTCTTAATTATATTCTTAGTAAAAAAATAAAAATAAAAAATAGATAAAAATATTAAATACCCCACACTTTACCGGTGATAGCGCATACCGGTATATATTGCATCTTTTGCAAAACTATTTAAAATAATAAAATACATTGGTGAGACTAAATTACCTATTTAATAACCACAAACTCACTATTAGACAAAACACACCATCACTCTAACCCAGACAGTACACAAGATAATATCACATGTAAAATACATAGACAGGATTTTTTTCAACCGACTTACAAATTACGTCATCTATTAAAACAGAAATAGGAGATAACCGTGTACAGTGGATGACGTTATAAAATTATGCCGCAATCCATTAAATGAGAGAGAGAGAGAGAGAGAGAGAGAGAGAGAGAGAGAGAGAATGTGGCCTACTGAGGTCAATGAATGAAGTGGCATTTGTCTGTATGTATGTATGTCTATACATATGTGTATCATTATATATGTATGTTATTTTCATTTTACTTCAGTGTAACTTTTCAGGGCCCCTTCCTTGGGCTAACACTCGATCTCCATATAAGATACATAGATATCCGAGTGTCCCATTAAATTTCTCTTTCACCTCTCAAACCTTGAGTTAGTAAGGAAGTGCATAAAATTAATTTTCCTCTCCCCAATTGACCAGTTAAATATGCCATAGTATATCTTTCTTGTTGTTTACTTGATCATACCGGATTCCAGGACAAGAATTCATCTAGTCTGGTGGAGTATCTAGCTAAGTGATGTTTCTAAAGGCAACCTCCCTTGGAGAAGGTGCATCATTCCTCGATAAGCGAGTATGGAGCCGTGTCGAGATCTTATTTAGGTTTCGAATATTATGTTATTTTGAATATTTGGTCAACGTTTACTTGTATCGTCATGCCAGGTTGTCTTCACAAACCTCATATACAAAGATACCTTAGACACTCGCGGGTAGTGTCTAGTAGGCATTCAAATCAAACTCATTGGTCAGTATATGTTTCTAGTGTACAATATTTTAAGCTGAATCATTATTTGAACGACATCAAACGCGACGGTATTTAAATATAATCTAGCAGGAATGAAGCATTGAAATATCACCCAGTCATTTGAGCCTTTGTTGTCTGTGTGATCGGTAGGTTCGGAAATGTATATATAACGACGGATCACACAGCATGCTACATTTTTGAACGAATTAACTCCGACTATTAAGTCTACAAATAATTTTAAAAATTCTAAAAAACAACCCAGTCGGTAATCGATAAAAAGATAAAAAGAAAAAAGAAAGCTAATAGATTGTGATGTTAAAATATTCATTTTGGTTTAATATTGTAATTTAGACAATTATCAGACTAGATTATCTACTTACTGTTATAGTTTATCTATCCTTATTATTTGCCAGATGCTAACAGTATAGAATTAATGAGAAAGTTGAACACTGGTTGAAATATTAATTTGACAACTAACAAAAGTTTGATGTACAGCTGTCCTGCAGAATTTAAAAAAAACATACTTGTTATAAAGTTAAAAGGCAAAACTACTTAAGTCGTGTGCAGCATGTTCGGTTTTCCAGTTCAATTTTTGCGCGCATGTCTGTTAGTGATTCTGTTAAATATCATAGGCTTTAATGATGAACAAAATGTCAACGGAACTCATCAGTTAAACATGAAATCCGCAGGAAGCCATGGAATTCATGACGGCCTAATGGTGCAAAAAAGTACCCCAAAAAGGATCACACATTCGTTTACTCAAACTCTGAGATCAGACGACGGTGACCAAATGATAGTTTCGACCTCGAATGTACAAGATTCGGTTGGTTTGTTTCCAGGGGGAAATGCGAACGTGAAAAAGAAGGAAAGAGAGAAACGGTCCATTTTCCCCCTGAAAATTGTCGGGGAAGTTCAGCCAATCAAAATTGAAAGACGTGACATTCCCGCTGAAGCGATAACGCTGCACGAAGGCTTTGATCCGATATCGAATCAAGAGTTCGGATATGTCCGTTCATCGGAGGAAAAAATTATAGTTCAGCGCCATAATTTCGCATATCCCAAATGGCGTCAGCTTATGAAATCGCCAAAAGGATTCTTACAAGAAAATTCAAACATCGAAATTGATTTTCCAGCTTCCGTCATCAATGAAAATGGTCGGCATCTTGAAGATCCGGAAGATGTACTAATAGATAGGACAAATAATAAAAGAGATCAATGGCAACTATTAACATCAAAAAACGTGCACATTTCCTATCACAACGACACCCAAGAAGAAACTATTTCTTCCGCCATCAAAAACTCTCTTTCTTCGAATACCCTTTCATTTGCAAAAAAAATAAAACTGACAAAAAATAGAAACGGCTCAATTGATATGATGCAAACATCTACTTTGAATACTACAATGGGAGAAGGACAGAGGTTGGCGCCACCGCAAATAAAGGTCAACAATTTACTTGACCATATACGCCAGCACATGTTCAATAACTTTGTATACCCTGTCCAGCAATGGCCTTGGCATATGTCGGTACAAGAAGAGCACGTGGGCGGATGGCATCATTTGTGTCATGGAGCAGTGGTTAGTCCTCATACAGTGCTCACCAGTGCCGAGTGCGTCTACCGTAAACTCTTGCCGACCCTTAGAATTGTGAAGCATAACCTCATCGAGAAAGTGGTAATTCTAAATAACAGCTCTTACATCGTGGCCAGGCTGATTCACCCCGCGTATAAACGCTATCTTGACCGTCTTTACGAATACAGGGCAACCCATCGGCCGAACCATCCCCACCACATCCAACGCAATAACCTGGCCCTTCTTCACTTACGGCATAGGACGGCTATAGAACCGATCCGCTTGGACAATGTAGACCACAGCGTTAGCTACGACATGTGCTATACTATTGACCACCGTCCAATCAAGTTAATTAGTAATAGGGAATGTAATTACTATTTCTCCGAGCACATAGGACCATCTCATATGTGTGCATACGGTCTTCCTTGCGATACTCTTCATCATTACGGCTCTCCTCTGGTTTGCACGCATCCCGGCCGTCTATCATATCTGGTTGGCTTATCTTCTTACCAGCAGGGCTGTGGACGCAACCACGTTACTGTCTACGAGAAGATAGCACATGCCACCAATTGGATACACAGAAATCTTAAATAGACGTCGACTTTTTCTGTGTACTGTAAATATAGATCCCTTCACGTAATATTTCACGCGTATCCGTTTTGCACCATGTAAATTATGTTTGGAATCGTCCCCCCCCCAAAAAAAAATCCCAATATTCTAAAAACGCAATCATACACGTAAAAAAAACAAACAATACTTCGAAAGAAAATATCCTTGAAGTTTATCATTGTGAGCTTAAACCTAAACTTGTATAAGAACGAAAACAAAAGGTAAGGTGAATATACTTCAGTTAACGCTGAATGCAGAGATTTTTGTGGACATCTCTTTGTATTGCCATTAGTTTATTCATTTATTTATTTATGTATTTATTATAACGCTCAACATACTTTGGTTTTAATAGAGAGAGGTATTACGTCGTGTTTATTGTTCGCATTAGTTTGACAACACACCTACGCATTAACGGAAGAGATTAAAAGTCTATTAACAATTTTTTTTTAAATGTGATTTAATCCATATCTTATTATAATAAAGCTGAGTCAATCAAGGTTTGGTTACCCTAGGCTTTTTTATATATACATTTTAATCACACTAAATATTCCTTGGTTTTGGGATTGAGTTATGTTTACTTTAAATCCATTTTAATCGTTCTGATTTGCAAATCACGAAGACACCTATCTCTTACCTAGTTTCAGTCTATTACTCTAAACCTCGCTCACTCTATATTGGTTGACACTCCACTCAAGTATACCGTGTCTATGACTCTCGCTTCTCTCTGTCTGTCTCTCACTCTATGTGTGTTTATTTATAATCGAAGGTAATGAAACTAACTATAACACAGAAAATTGAAACAATAGCAGTATCACCACAAGAGTAATTTTATTAAATGCATAGCTGGAGAGAGAGAAAGAGAGCGAGAAAGCGAGAGAGCGACAGCGACAGCGATAGAGAGAGAGAGAGAGAGGGGGGGGGGGAAATAAATAAATAAAAAGAGAGAGACACACACTCAGCGAGAGATAGTGAAAAGAAAGACTAATTTTAGATTTTGTCTTTTTATTAAAAAAAAATGAACTGGCTTTGCGGACTATCTTTTTTCATACCAGCCAGGGGAATCCTTGCCACCATTCTGGAAACCTAGGTACTGTCTTGTATCTTATTAGATCTTTCCTTGTCGGAATAACGTATGGTTCGATTTGGTCTTAAGAGGCCATTTTCCCAGGCATAACCAGCTCCCTCGTAGGGGGTGGTGGTGGTTTATTGCCTGTCGCCCGAGGCTCCGATACCGGGGAATGCCGACCTATCTGTTCGTGGCTATTTGTGTACTTTCCAGATTGCACCCTTGGGGAACTGGGGGTTTCCACATTAAACTGACCTTGAGAAGCACGTAAATAAATAACCATTTTAGTCTCTTCTTTTCATACCAGCCGGCAATCCTTGACACATTCTGGAAAAAAAGATAGAAAGAGGGGGGAAAGATAGAGGGGAGGGAATAATAAAGGGTTAAGAGAGGATCAATTATACATCACAAGCGAGTTTCATAAATATTAGGAAATTCCCAAATGTTTTCATAAATATTAGTGGCGGTGCAAGCCAAGGTCCGGCTACTAATCTAAAACTACAACGAACAGTCGTTGTGATCTGAGCCGACCAGACACTGACCGGCGATATCAGATTGATTTCAAATTTCCAAATCGTAATACGAACAGGTGTCCACAAAGATTTGTGCCTTCTGTGTTCACTCAGACAAACTTAGGTTGTAAAATTGCGTATTTTCACTAATTGCATTGTTAATGCATTACAAAATAAACATTTTTCACTAATTGAATTGTTAATGCTTTACGAAATAAACATTTTTCACTAATTGAATTGTTAATGCTTTACGAAATAAACATTTTTCACTAATTGAATTGTTAATGCTTTACGAAATAAACATTTTTCACTAATTGAATTGTTAATGCTTTACAAAATAAACATTTTTCACTAATTGCATTGTTAATGCTTTACGAAATAAACATTTTTCACTAATTGAATTGTTAATGCTTTACGAAATAAACATTTTTCACTAATTGAATTGTTAATGCTTTACGAAATAAACATTTTTCACTAATTGAATTGTTAATGCTTTACAAAATAAACATTTTCATAAATTTAACATGCATTGCTTCAGCTCGCATTACGATAACGTAATAATAATGAAGAACGCTACGTTTTTTTTAAAGCAAAACACGAAAAGCAATTTATGAATTTGATATAAATATTAATAAGGTGACGTAGTTTGCTTGAAGCATTGTGTGTAATATGTATATAGGGTATATTATTATTATTATTATTATTATTATTATTATTATTATTATTATTATTATTATTATTATTATTATATTAACTAGCCTATAATGGCCCATCCGCTTGATTTGATACCCCCGAGGCCACCATTTTCACTGATAAGACAGCAAACCCTCCCTTAACTAATACACTACAATATAATAACAACTTTATACTCAAACATAAGCCCCCCCCCCAAAAAAAAAGTATAAATATGACACATAGATCTTTTAATAACAGTTATACACCCTATTCTCTAAATTAATAACACTCGCCAGAATTTAATCCACTCGCTGATCTATGAATAAACTACACTAGACACAATGATACTAAGTTACAATTAAGGCCCATGCATCGATATAAACAGCCTCCATAAACTCTGTACTTTCTCCGAAATGAACGCTTAAGGGAATTCACTGCACGATTTAAACGGTGATCGTCGGATTCCATTTTTCGAACTGTCTTTATTTCGTGAGTCGCCGAAGATTTGAAATGGATTGTAAGGATCTTTTCAAAACAGTAAAGGTCTATCCATGCCAATGAAACCATGGTAAGTCTCTGAAATATGTAATGTATAGTTTTAAAAATAAATAATTTGTATATATAAAAGGACGTTCAATTGCAAGTATTGAGTCACGCATTTCTTTTTCCGCTATCTGTAATAACTTTTCTTTTTACTCGTTATTATTTCTTTGAGAAGGTGATAACACTGAATAAAAGACGCGAATTTTGTTGCTCCCGATATATTGCGTATAATTTTCATTTATTTTAAATTTTTAATTAATTTTCTTTTTCAGCGAAATTCATCAATATTCGAACATACTTTTACACCTGTAGTAATTTTTATTATTCGGACTACTGTTCTCATCTTGGATGTTATTCTCAGAACTTTTCGGTTAAATGTTAACATATCTGTTTCGGAATTTTTTAGATGTTAGCCACAAAGATAAAAGTAATAATCAGTTCTAAGTGACAGCACTCTGGAGGTTTAAGGTGCCGGCGATACTAAGAATACAATTACGAATTGCTTAAATTATCAACTATCATGGCTGACGGAACGAGAGCAAACTGAATTAAATAAAGGGTTCCGTTCGAAATTCCGTACCGATTCCCGAGTTCGACAAGAAGTATCTGAAGAAGATCAAAGGTTACATCGGCCGAAACGTTGTAAGAATAACGAGACCAGTAGTCCGAATCATCCAAATTATCAAAATTATCAATCTGTACTTAAAAAATCCGAAACATATTTATCAACATTTAATAGTATTTTATTTTAGTCGTTTTATTGATTTAGTTTATGACTTAATTTAGAAAGCGAAACCGATATATATATTTTAAGTATTATTTCAATAGGTTTAAATGAAAAAAAATCATTTTTATGTTTTTATAAATTGAAAAATTAAATATTAATTTTAAAAGTTAAAATTTTTTTTTTTTATGTTTACATAAAAACCTTTGAAGTACTTCTTATTACTGCAAAGTCTTCAAGCTAGGAGCAAGGTGAAGTATTTCTTCTGAGGACAACTCTTTCTCGACTGGGCTAATTTTTATCCTACTTAGCGCTATTTAAATTTTAATTTTAATTAAAAAAAACCCTTAACGTAAAATTCAAAACATGACTGAAATAAGGTGGTTAGGAATAAACTTTAATGAGAGAGGTAGAGAGAGAGAGAGAGAGAGAGAGAGAGAGAGAGAGAGAGAGAGAGAAAGAGAAAGAGAGAGAGTTTTATTCGACACTATTGAATGTTTTAGATAGCTGAAATAAAGGCAAATTGGACGTAAGTTAATACATATGTAAATACTGAGTCAACCGTCTATCTGGTCAGTCACTATAGCAACAAGTGTTTTGTTTGGATGCCTTAAATATAGTTTTCATTCAACAGCAGCGTCTTAGACGATAAAACAGTGTGATTATTTTTGTCGTAACAGACATATCCAATGCTTATTTGAGAGGGAGAGAAAGAGAGAGAAAGAGAGAGAGAGAGAGAGAGAAAGAGAGAGAGAGAGAGAGAGAGAGAGAGAGGAAGGAAGAGAGATTTATTCGGCATCACAGAATGTTTTAGATGGCTGAAAAAAGGCGAATAAGTCGTAAATAAATACAGATGTAAATACTAAATCAACCTGTAAATGTTCGTCTGTCTTGTCAGTCACTATGACAACAAGTGCTTTGTTTGGATGCCTTAAATATAGTTTTATCTGGCAGCAGCGTTTGAGAGGATAACACAGTGTGTTTATTTTTGTCATAACTGGCATCTACTATAGATAAAAGGAAAAAAATTCTTTGAAAGAATCGGGTAAGGATGATCAATAACTACCTCGTTATCAATGTCATGAAATAAAAAAAAACTTTTACATTGATTAAAAATAATAATTAAAATTATTATTTTTAAATTTAAGTTAAATAATTATATGTTCAAATTTTAAACTTTCAAAAATGGTAATTTGATAAATACGACTATTATAAAGGAACAAGTTGGCATTAATTTTTGTTGAATTTTAAAATTATAAATTCTGACGAAAATCTTTTTATTCAAAAATACAATAGCGAATTCTTGAAGTTTATGTTTTTATCCATTGTCTACATAAATTCTTGAAGTTTATGTTTTTATCCATTGTCTACATAAAGTAACCGTTGAATTTGATTGTTCTCATTATTTAAATAATCATTCGGAAAGATTCATGGATGAAAAATAAAAAAAAGTAACAAAGTAAGAAATAGTATCAGAAGTTTTATGATGTTCACATTATGTATTTTTTGGATTATTCGAACTACGATTCGCACTTTAAATGCTATTTTCATAACGTTTCGACCGATGTAACTTTTTTCAGCTGCATTTTGTCGAACTATGAAATTTTTCTGTCGAACTCGGGGATCTGTACGGACTTTAGAATAAAATATTTTATTTAATCCACGGGGATAGCTTGTTCTCGTTCCATCAACCATGACTGGGTAGAAGACTTAAGTAATTCGTGATTGTATTCTTAGTATCGGCCGTACTGAGGATTGCACTTTCGACGCCCAGAAGACTGTCACTCAGAACTGTTTATCACTTAGCATTTTTATCTGTTTTGCCGAATAATCCAAATAATACAAATTATCAATCCTCATATAAAAACATTCCGAAACATAATGTGTAGATTATTTCCAACATTTTTCTTTCATTCTATATGTTGTTAAAATTAATAAATATATTACTATTATATGATATTTAATAATTAAAAATAAATAAATAGTTAATTCGTATTCACCAGGTATACATTATTTTAAAGTGTAGTGTGTATTTTAAAAATAAATTTTTGTTTAAATTCTATTTTAATTAATTAATTAATTACATGTGTAAACAAACTATTGTTTTTTTTATTTATTTTATATGATAAAATAATATTTTTATAACATTTTATCTTACGAACAACCACTTAAAATGGAAACATTTAAGATTTTGATTTATTACCTTTCATTTGATTTTATTTAATTTCTCTCATTTTTTCCTTTCGTTATTTTTTCTTTTTAAATAAAATCTTTGTTTAATTTTTTTTATTTATTTTCTCTTATAAAATTCTTAAAATATGTTTTATTGAAAAACAGGCTTCAAGAATTTTATAAGATAAATTAAATAATTTTCTTTAAACAACAATTATATATAACAATATTTCTTTATAAATCCTTTTATATATGCTTTGAAGGGCCACAAAATAATTCATTCAGTTTTTCAACTATTAAGATAAATTATAATGGCTGACTTGTTAATGAAGAAATGGAAATGTATTTGGTTAGATTTACTTTCGTATATAAATTATTTTAAATAAGGTTTTTAAATAGTTCGTGTTAATCTTTTACGCTATCGTGACTTTTATTAATAATTGGTAGATAATAAAAATAATAACATGTAAGTCACGTAGAGACGAAAAACGCACACGCAAACACAGATACACAAGAAGTGGTTAGACAATCATTTCATATCTTATATAAATAGAAACTTTGTCCGTCAATCAACATTTTTTAAACGTAATAAATACATCGTGGAATTTGTCTCATTTCGAAATATCAGGGGTTTTAACTACTTTTAGAAATGGAAAATATTGTATTAATAGTAAACTAGCGGAACCCGTGTAAATTACACGAAATGATGTTTTTAATACTAATTATCTTGTTCCTAACCTATACATGTTTGAATAAAATATGATAAGATTGGACTTGTATATTTAATTTTAAAAAATGAACAATACATGAAACAATTTACAAAACTTCTTTATATACAATATTTCTAGTGAATGTAATATTTCGACGACTAAACCTTACTTTGTAAATGCTTTCGATTAAATTAGATTTGGCTCCAATTCATGAGTAGCATACAAAGATTCAGAAGGTCGTTGCTTTGGATGTAAGCGTGACACACAAAATAACACATACGCTATCGTATTAATATGTGTCTTCCCGGTTGTCCCCTCCTTACCTCCCCTCTTCGATGTAGAGGTTTGTTGGGATCGAACCGTTGCGCCAAATGGAACTATTTAAAAAATATTACGAAAATTAGGTGTCTTGAATGCTTTTCAAAATCTAGGTGCGGCACGCATGCACAGAGCTTTTGATGTAAGCGTGACACACGGACATACACGCTATCGTACTAATATATAAATGATAAATTCCAAACAAATAAAACAGAAACAATGACCGGAGATCAAAACCGAAACCTTGAGATCTTCATAGTGTTGCCCGAGAATTATACTAGCAATATTACATGAACGTTTTTCTTGTTGGTTTTAAACATCTATATGTACAAAAAAACGCAGCCGGTCAATAAATATATTTTTTACTCATGTTTTCTTGTATAGCTGGAGGCTCTAATAACCACTACACTACATCCGGTTGATATATTGTCTTTATATTTTAAGGTAAATGTGTTAAGGTATCAATAAATGATGCATCGTCATCATAAATCATCAAATTGTATTAATTCCATAACATTCATCATCGTTAAACTGTTAATCTATCCATATTATTAAAACTTATATTCAAGTGTCGGTAACTAAAATGTCGTATTTACAAATGCATTAAAAAGCATCTCGTTATTTATTTACAAATCATTTGAAAAGCTACGACTATTTTATTTTTTGCGACCACGTGTTCTGGTATTTCTTTCCCGTACAGGAGGTCGCCATTTTGCGTGTTATCTTATCGTGGATAACACACACGAATGTAAGAAAAAAGAGAAAAATAACAATAGTTAAGAAACAGTTGGATGTACATACACATGAATTTGTTAACCGATAAACAGTTTATCGAAGACAACTATAAAATGAGCATGTAGGGTGGCACGCGATATAATATACAAGGGATGAACAACAGACATAAGTAATAAAGAAGGAATACATTATAGTCTCAAATACAACGAGAAAGAACACATGTTCTAGAGTCATAGATAGAGAACTATGAGTGAGCAATGAAATAAGTAAATGCTACTTACTTTATACGGCTGCTATCAGAAGACGTAACATCTCATAGCGCGTTTGCGGAGGCATGCTCCTAGGAGAAACTGAACGAAACGCCCGCCCGCTTTGAAGGACGCAACAGAAAGTTGCTAAGATCTCGTCTTAAATTCCGCACGTGGGTTGAATTAAATTGCAAACTCTTACGTTAGGAGAGTGCGTTCTCTAACGTTGACCAAATTCAAGAGACATAACTCAGATAATTCTGCCTCAATTGTTTGAGTGGATACATTAAACTCTTAGAATTTCGGTACAATACATCAAAATCTTATAGGTATCAACCATGTTACTTGGCTTTGTATTATACTACAGCAGCACAAAACTTTCACTATTCTAACGTTTAGGTGATTTGTGAAACTTTTCTTTTCGCTGTTTCAAAAATATAATCCTCATGTTTTTTTTTCATTTTAAAAATTACGAAGTTTTGGAAACATTATTTAATTTAAATTTATTTCCATAAAAAATGTCTATGTTGCTAAAACAGAACTTGTGAATTACATTCATTGACTTTTACCAAACTGTTACTATCGAGTATTTAATACTTGAAGAGACAAATATTTAAAAATAAATTACAAATATTTTGCTTTGAAACCTGGTTCAGAGAACTGAACAAATACCAGTTTAAAAAGCATTACATTTATCAAATATAACATGTATAAATTAAAAATACGGAACCACGAAAAAATAAAGAAAAACTATTTTCAGTAAATGTCAACTATATAAACGTACCAATTAGCTCGTTTTTTTTTATCCTAGAAATGTTTCCATACTGCCGAGCACTGATTGGGAGACGGTGTTTACAAACTTTCCACGACAGCTAGATCTGCCACAAGGCCGTTTAATATGGGGAAACCAGCTGCCCTGGTGGTTGTATTTATTTCCTTCCCACCATAGGAAGATGTGACGTAAGGCCGGAAGGTGGGGAGAATCAAGCCAGCGCCCATAAATAAGGGGCACTCTTGCCTCCCCCAAATTAGCCTGATCAGCCCCGTCGGCATTCCCTGACCAGAGCGCCTCAGGCAGTTAGCAATAAACTAACACCTCCTTAAGGGGAGGCAAGGCCTGGGAGGGTGGACATCCTAGAACTACCTAGGAGACGAATACCTCAGCCCGGCAGATGGCACAGTTTCTGCAGAACTGATTGTCGAGAACGACACGCCCGTTGACATTCCCTGGCGTGGCCGCTTCAAACGATCTCCAATGAACTTCTCCCTTTCCTTCTGAAAGAGGTGGTATTGCCTACGAGGATGGCTTCTTAGGTGTGAACCATACCTGATTTCGATGAAAAACGGTCTTGCTGGTTTAGCCAATTTGAAACTCGGCTGATATGAAAAGCCGAAAAAAAAAATACAAAGTTGAAGGCAAAACAATTTGAATGTTGGTGTGACTGGTTCAAGGGCTTCCACCACTCGATATATATATATATATATATATATATATATATATATATATATATATATATATATATATATATATATATATATATATGTGTGTGTGTGTGTGTGTATATATATATATATATGTGTGTGTGTGTATATATCTGTATATATATATGTGTGTATATGTGTATATATATGTGTATATATATGTGTATATATAAATATAAATATATATATATATATATATATATATATATATATATATATATATATATATATATATATATATATATATATATATATTTGGAGAGTTTACCAAGATATATTTTTTTCCAGAGAGGTTATTATTATTTCGCCCAGCCTGTTTCTTTCATCCGCGAGTGAAACGGCTTTAATTTTAAAAATGTTTGTTTTTATTCTCGGCCTATCTGTATTGTTTCATGTCTATCGACAGAAGTTAATGCTGGACTCCCTACGGAATAATAGCAGGTAACATGTGCCGATTCTGAAGCCCTGGAGGTTATTCAAGCGTTGCGCTGTGGACGGTTTGATTTGGTTTGATTTTCGGGGGAGGGGTCTATATTGAGGTTGACCTAAGGATATGTATTTCGCTGGATGTAGGGGATTCCCCCTTCCTTTTTCCTCTTTTTTCCTTTTTCCCCTTTTTGGATTGCATCGGACTTGATTTTTGTGGGGGCGCATCACAGCTACCACATATAACCGAGTTGTTTGAGCTGTCTTTTGAACTTGTTTTCCTTTCTTTTTCTTTCCTTAAGTTATTTCAACTAGGTCAATCCCCTGTGGGGTATTGTCAGTTCTTGAGGTCAATATCTTAGGTTTGTATCTCTCCTGATGAACTGCCTAACAAACATCTTGCTAGGTAGCGAAACACGTGT